>CM002486.1:3833226-3876713 GCA_000325765.3 Leersia perrieri | reverse complement strand
CGCTGCGTGCGCAAGCGCGCGCAGCTCCGGCGAGCGGCTTCGCCGGAGTTCGAGCGGCCGGCGGCGCCGGATCTTATGCGGAGGAGCACGCGCGCGCGAGGAGGACGCCAACCGGCAAGCGGCGCGGAAGGCGACGACGACCGTGCCGGAACTGATGGCGGCGGCTGCACCTGGGCGAGGACGACGGCAGGGCCGACGGTCTAGGTAAGCCCCTGACCTTAGGGTTAGGTTTTTGGGGTTGACTTAGGGTTAGGGTTTCGGACCCGAGAGGGGAAAATTTTGAGTTTTGATGTCTTATTTGGATTTCCCCTCCTTCTAATTTCTGGGTAAGGGCTGCAATGATCTTAACTGTGGCTAATTTAGATGAAAAAGTAAACTAAAACATGAATTTGACTTAAAACCGAAACCCTAATTAGGCTAAAACTTTAATTGCTTAATTAAAACTTACTGATAAACTGAAAAAACTTAGCTAATCTAATCCAAAAACTTAATCATAGCTTAATTAAATTAATAACACCCCTTAAACAGGATCTAACCGAACTAAACTTAAATAAAATCTTAACTAGAGGATTAGCTAGATTAATCTAGGCTCTGATACCAATTGTTAGTGTTAATTAATAATACTTAGTACAAACTTAAATCCCAGATCAACTAGTCTAGCATAATCACATCTAGCAATTAATCTACTTCGCGGCCGTCATTAAGTCCGGCCAGCAATAGCAGCAGGAACGGCGCCACCGACGCCCGAGCGACGGCGAGCGCTAGGCGGCAGCGTGGCGGCGGCGGTGCGCCGGCGGGTCGCCTCGCAACCACGCAGAAGACGCTGATGATCACCATCACGACGGCCTGCAGCAGCAGCAGCCACGCAGCAAGGACACCTGCAGTCCTGCTACTGCCGGCACCGGCGCCGTTGAGTGCGGCGACGGCGACGGCGACGGCGGCGCTGCCGATCCCGAGGTGCTGGATGACACGCTGGAGCCTGCCGATTGGCACGTCGTTGTCCCATAGCTCCATGTATAAGTTGATCAGCTGGCAAACGTCCATCTTGGTGGCCAGCTGGCCGATTGGCCGAGACCTTGGTTAATTTCACTCCTGGCCGAGCCCAGATTGACGAATTCGCAGCCTTTAGAAGAAATATAGCTCAATTTCTATACAATTTTGCTGTTCTAAACGTCATTTAATTGTGTCTGGAGGGAGTACATTCGTGTGCAACTGTGCACGCACAAACTACAACACACGCAACATCACACGCTAGCACAAAAGTGATATTTACGGGCGCCGATCTTTTTTTAGGTGGCTCACTAGTCCTGCAAAAAAAACCCTAATATTACAAGCGGCGTACAAGGTAGGCCGTATGGAATAATGCAATTTTTACAGATGGCTCACTGAGTCACTTAGTGATCCGCCTATAAAAATATAATAAAAAAAGAAAAAAAAAGAGAGAAGGCTGTTGCCGCCCGCAAAGCAAGTAAAAAATATAAACAATTGAAGCCAACACGGTCCGTCCGTTCCTCACGTTCTCTCCCTTACCCCCCTCCTCTCTCACCCCTGCTCCTCCACCCCTCTCTCTCTCATACCCCACAGTGGGCGGGTGGGCGGTGGACTTTGGCGGCTCAACAGTGGCTTGGGGCAGCGGATCAGGTGATAGCGGCCTTAGGGCGGTCGGATCCGTCAGAGGCGGCTCGGGGTGGCGGATCCGTTGGCTGGCGGCTCAAGGCGGCGGATCCGTTGGCAGGCAGTTCAGGGCAGCGGATCCGTCGGTGAGCGGCGACCCCGGGTGGCCAAATCCTTAGGTGGACGGCAGCGGATTGACGCCGGCTTGGGGCGGAGGATCCAACGGTGGCGACCCTGGGGCGGCCCCCAGATGGGTGACGGAGGTTCGGGGCGGTGGCTCTTGGGCAACCGGATCAGTCGGCGGTGGCCCCGACGCGGGCGGCGTATCCACCGGGCGGCTTCAATTTTTTTTGCCAGCCTAATTTTTTTAGGCGGGTGGATTGTCGACTGCCTAGAATTTTTGCAGGCAGGTGCGGAGGCGTCAGAAAAAATCAGTGATTTTTTCAGGTGATTTATAGCGGACAGCCTGCACAACCGCCCGCAAAAACCGCTTTTGCCGCAATGACACTCAAACGCTGATGTGTGCAGCCTAAAATCATGCTCAAAGAAACAGAAAGAATCTAAATCTTACTAAATTTCTTAAAGCTCCACGCATATATGCGTATTTTGGGGTGTTAGGAATTAAATTTTAAAATCCTGGTCCACAAAGTCATGTACCCCTCGACTAAATCATAAGTACTCTGGTACTTCCCCAGCTCCCCTTATTTCTCTTCTCAATGTACATCTTAGCATTATGATGCAATTGCCATTTCTTTTCTCATGCGACTTGTACCCTCGACTAAATCATCAGTACTCTGGTACTTCCCCAGCTCCCCTTATTTCTCTTCTCAATGTACATCTTAGCATTATGATGCAATTGCCATTTCTTTTCTCATGCGACTTGTACCCTCGACTAAATCATCAGTACTCTGGTACTTCCCCAGCTCCCCTTATTTCTCTTCTCAATGTACATCTTAGCATTATGATGCAATTGCCATTTCTTTTCTCATGCGACTTGTACCCTCGACTAAATCATCAGTACTCTGGTACTTCCCCAGCTCCCCTTATTTCTCTTCTCAATGTACATCTTAGCATTATGATGCAATTGCCATTTCTTTTCTCATGCTCTGACTGACGATATTTAATTAATTACTTACTTTTGTAAAATGAAAAGAGTGCCCTAAATCCATCATAAAAAGAATACTTAAACATGCTTTGTATATTTTTATTTGCATCAAAATTTTCTTGAAAAGACTGATTGTCAAATCAAGAAAAAAAAGTCAATTGCGTAATGTATTAAAATTGGAGATACTACGACAATAAATATTTTAAGTCGATCAACTGACATGGATAAAAAAACAATACTTGTGTCCCACTCTTCGTACTTGAAACTGTCTTTCTCTCCTCTCAATTTGTAGGTTGATTTTAAACATAATTTTTTATGAATGCTAAATGCCACTATATACGATATTGTTAACTTTATTTAGAAATTTTGATAATAGTTTCCATTGCATTTGAGAGAGAAATTAATAGAAGTACATGAGGAGATGTCTATTAAGGGGATTCGAATGCATCCAAATCAATGGGATCAAATCGAATGAATTGCTGCCTCATGGATGATTGGATGCGACAACTAATACTTTTGCCCAATAGCATGACTAACATGTGGTCAAACCTTGTAGCTGGCCGGAGCTACCGGAGGTACAACAAGCATGTCAAGCAGGGCCGGCCAGTAGGTTCGTCCTCGATAGAATATTTGTCTCTTCTATTACCATGCGGCGCCAAATTAAGCTTCTTCCCAAAGTGGATGCGAAACTGTCGAGACATGGGTAGACAAGACATTATTTCCTTTGGACACAAGGCATCGAACAAAATTTAACATGAGGAAGCTTCGAAAGCGTCAATGCAAGCACCTGCATTTCCAAACCAGTTATGCCGGCAATTAGCATCCAAAAACACTAATTGCCACATCGACCAGTGCCTGGTCTCCCTAAAATCTGACGACATCATGAATGCTGGAATCAGTAATTCATCAGTTTCTTTATTTGCATTGGTGAACTAAGGTCCCATGTTACTCGTTTCAACTATTTTAAAAACGATTTTTTGGACGCACCTCCCTTTTTTCAGGACTAAAACAAATCCTGTTTATAGATAGATCTAGAATGTGATCACTACGGGTCTATATGTAAATAATTATTTTCACCGACAATCTTCTTAAGAGGTCCGTCTAAAAAATAGACCTATCAAGAGACATCACCTCTCCTCCGTATCCATATCTCCTAGTACTACATTTTTGGCATTTTACATTGGTGAAAAAAGTGTGGCAATAATAGCTAATTGGTTATGTCCAACAAGACAAAGAAACCTATCGGTCCAAGAGACAATAGAAGACTTTAAACATCTGCAAGTGCCTTTCTACAGGGAATTAATTGTTCTCATGACTTGGAGCATTTGGATCAGCCGTGACAACAAGATCTTCAGAAATTATCAACACTCAACTTTCTATGTGTCAATCAATCTTCAAGGAATTTGCTCTGGTTGTCCATCAAGCAAAACAATCTCAACAATATTTGTTTCAATCATGGCTAAACGCTTTGTAATACAAACTTGTAACTTGTAACTTTTTGTAATTATTTATAAATATATTTACACTGTAGGTTTAACTTACAGTATTTTTGATAAAAAATAGCTAAATGTTGGCAAAATGTATAGATTGCCACGATATTATGTTCGTTATGACATTTGAAGTTTGTTGTAATGACCAATGCCGTGGCCATAGTATATCTTGCCACTTCATAAAGCATTGCACTATACCAATGTCTTGGCAATGAACGATGTTGGCAATAGTATGTCTTACCACACCAATACACCGTAAGATGTTGCACTAGACATCACTTGCAATAGATTTACCACCCATCATGGATAAACACATGGTCATAAATGGAAATAAAAGCCAAAAAGAATATTTAATATATTTTAGGACATTGAGATGTGGTGCCAGGACACTGGCCTTGCTTTCATAATATTTTTTAAAGAATTTTGCAGGTTGTAGTGTTCAAACCCAAGATCTCTATCCCTCTAAACAACAACCTCACTACTAGGCTATGGGCTCATGTTGACAAAGCTTCCCATACTATCTTTTCACTTTACTGCCTCTACCACGCGCCAAACATCCTCACAACTAGCTAGTGCAAAAAAAATCAAGATTATTGCAACAGAAAATATTGCAATAGCACCAACCTAGTGCAATAAAAATAAAGATTATCATGACGGAATATATTCGTGGCAATATTGTCCACATAACCATTTCTAAAAATTGTGGCAACAATACCTGTCTATTGCAATGAAAATAAAGATTATCACGACGGAATGGCAATAGTATCCACATACTGCAAAAAAAAAAACTACCTATTGCAACAAAAATCAAGATTATCGCAACACAAAAAATTCATGGCAATATTCTCTACATATTTCAACCATTTTACAAACAAAATGGTTGCAATAGAACCTAACTATTGCAACCAAAATTGTGTTGTTGCAATAATTTTCATGGCAACTAGGGTAAAATCTAGTAGTCTCTCTCACCTCTTCCCACCCTCATCCTTCTCTCTCTCTTTCTCTCCCTCCCTAATCCCTCACGCCCTATCTTTACCCTTGGCTCGTCGAGCGGCTAGCGGTGGATGGAGCTGTTGGCAGTGGACCTGGGTGGGAGTGAGCGAGTGGCATGCTCAAGCTTGGTGACAAGGATCCACCGGCGAGGACCTCGACAACGGCTATCCTGCCAGCAATGACCTCGATGATGAAGGTTCCGATGGAAGAGACCTCAAGCGAGTGGAGGTCCGCTTGGGAGAGGGAAGTAGCGGGGAGAACACATTGCATTTGCTAGTGGCAGCGATGGGAGGGACGAATTTTCCGGTTCCCGCTACCTTCCATTCAGGCGGGAATGCGGGATCCTTCATCAATAGCCCCGCAACGAGAGGATTTGCGCCACCGTTGCTATTATGGTGTGGAGGGGCAGCGGGGCCTCAACGACGGCGACGACGAGCGGGGGCCAGGCCTCAGCGATAATGACAATGAGCAATGACAGATGGGAACTAGCTGGGGAGGTAGGGTTTTCTGGAATTTTTTTCATATGCAGGCTTATTAACAAGTCAGTATGTGTATGAGGATTTTCACATATAGATGTTGGGCTGTATGGAAAAATGACTCTTTTTACGTACTCTACCGTGCATACCGGACTATAGATGGACATAAGGTCCGGCCGGCCCGGCATGATCCACGATTTGTTGCCCCGACAAGGCCTGGCTGGCTAACCGTGCCGTGACGGGCTGGGCCAGCCCAGCAGCTGCAGCTGTGGCCCAGGCACATCCAACAACATAGGTGGGATGTGCCATGCCGGCCAGAAGGCATGACCAACCCATTGTGCCATGGGCTGAAATTTTCGACAATAAGTCCATTTTAGGTTCCTCATTGTAGAATACGTCCACTGTAGGCCCAAAACAATGGTAATAAATCTATTTCCAGTTCCTCAACTATAGAATAATTCAATTTTTGTTCAAGGTGTATATAATAAGTCTAATTTTAATCCTTTAATTTTTTTGGTACTACCAGGCCATGCCTAGCCAGCCCATCGTGTTGCACCTCAGACCCAAACACAAGCCAGCGGTTGGGTCGTGCCGGCATGGGCCCGATAATGGTCGAGCCGTGTTGTTTCTTGTCCAAGCCAAATGACTGTGCCGTGGGCTACGCTGTCGGGTCTCGGACCATATGGCCAACTATATACGGGACATGCACCCATGTACAAAGATGCGTTTTCTAGTATAGTGCGTTAGAGCAAGGTCACCACAGGAGATCGGATCGACCTGCCTGGGTGAGTGTGCCGAGGTGTACATCCTCATTAATTATTTATTTTTGAACGGCTATACATCCTCATTTTGGGACGATAGTTACAAGCTATAGACCTGTTCAAACGCCGTACCAAGCCTAAAAATGCCCATCCTAGAATGTCAGTCTCGAGGTTGATGCGTGGCCAAATTTGCAAGCCCGAGCCCAACCCAACCCCCCCCTCAACACCCCTTTCTCGGGCATTTTATTTTTTTCTGGATTTTCTCAATCTTTCATAAAATGCTAGGCATATTCTACCACTTAAAATATGAATACTTGTTTAACTAATCGCTTTAAGTGGTTTTGCAAGCAGTTCAAATGATATTTATAATTGGGCCGGGCAAATTGTTATGTTTGGCCGTTGCCATTTTCTACCGATCGAAAATTTCGATCGGCATATTAGGCCTTTCTATGCCGGCTAATATTCGGCCCTCGAACGATGTTTTTGATAAGCCGATCATCGTGAAATTTAAATGCTTACATATCATCTTGTACAACGACCCAACGGAATTAAGAGGCACACAACCTATGTAAGATGGGCTGGAATTAGATGGACAGCCATTCACTACAGTGTCGTTTATTTGTTGAATAAGTTCACTTTAGGCCCCTTCTGTTAGGAAATTGCGGAAACAGTGATACCAATTGATATGAAAATAGAGCAACAACAGAGATAAATATTTAACGTGGAAAATCCTTACGGAAAAAACCACGGACGCCGACCGGCAATGATCAGTATAGAGGAGTTGATACAGAATGCAGGGATACAACAGTGGCAACGCACCCTTTCCGTGCGGCTTACAAGAGTATATAAAAGGGAAAACCTAAGAGTCCTACTAGGAAAAGACACAAAGTCCTAATAGGAAACTAATCCAACTTCTATGAAACTAATCCGAATATATTTGGTATATGAAATTCGGATCATATTTTAACACCTTCTAATCACATCAAGTTTTAAAATTGTCCTTAAACCGCAATAAAAAAGTAAACTTGCTAATTCAGTTTAAAATAAGCCCAAAGCAGTATAAAATGTTGTTTTGCTGATGTGGAATCCAGTCAGCAAATAGGAAAAAAAATAAAAACTATAGGGCCCATATGTTAGTGCCACCTCTTCCCTCTAGCTCTCCCTTCCATCACACCTCCAGATCTGGAAAGCAGAGCACCGCAGCACTGCCGGTGGTGAGAAGGGAAAGCAGAGGAAGTGTAGGAGGGACGTCGTGGCGAGGCACAACTAGCGGCAACCTCCGTCAGACAGGTGTAGGCCTGCACCGCCGGAAGGAAGAGGTTCTCGCACCTCTTAGCGACGAGGACATGGCAGCCTGATGGCTTGGAGGGCAGCCGTCGAGAGGACGTGGAGCTGAACCCAGCAAGATTTGCCACCCAACCCTCATATCGCTCTCGATTGGCTCAAGCATACATCCAAGGAGCGAAGTGCAAAAGTGGGAAGTTGACCAGGGTTCGACTTCCCCTCGGCCATCCCCTTGCCGTCCTCCAGCGGTAGCGCAGTAACCGCGGCTTGCCGCGATGAATTCAAATTTTAAAAATTTGAATTCAAACCGTAGTATGATCGAGGGAACCGCGTGGTTATTGCGGTAAGACGATTTTTCGATGAAAAAGAAGAAAAAAAAATTAAAAAATAAAAACATGGTGGGGATAAATTAGGGTTTTCTTGTGGGCATGTGGGCTAAAACCTTTTTTCCTGTGAATAATCCGTCACATATTGGCCCATATAGATGCGTTTTCCTTTTTTTTGAATTTAAAACATTTACATGCAAAAAATTTGTAGCAAACTTCATCAATTTGTATAATTTTTTTCACCATTAATGTCTATAAATCATATACTATTTATGAGATTTTTTTGGAATTTTTTCAATATTTTTTTAAAAAATTTGAATTCGGCGAAATTCGTTCAAATGAAACCGTGGTAAGGCGCGGCAACCGTGCGGTTACCGCCGGTAAGTGAAACCCTGAAGTTGACTAGTACTCCCTCCATGGGCAAGGACACGGTTTTCAAAAATAACTTTAACTATATTTTTCTATTATAATACATATAGAAATACCAATAAATATATAGTTTTGTTGAAGTACTTTTCAAGATTAATCTATACAAATGATCTTTATGTTGCTAAAATAAATATATCTAAAGTTATTTGTATTCAAAGTTTAAAAAGTCTGACTTTAGGATAGTCCAAAACGTACAGTACTATCAAACTGGAGGGAGTAACTAATTACAATTAACATTTGTTTTCACTGAACTACTAGGCAAAATAAACAAACTAAGATTCAAAATTTTAGCAAAATTTATTTGAACCACACTCATTTTCACCGCACTAGGAAGAGGTTATAAATCGCCCTCCCCAAAGATGGCGTTTGTCAAGTCAGACCAAAAACCTTACTGGAAGACGTTTTTATAGGGCGCTAGGCGTCTAGATTTTGCAAAATCTTAAATAACATTATATTTTTGCAAATCTTTTAATACAATATTATATACAAAAAGAAAATCATTTCCAACACATCAATTTATCAAGTGGGCTCTGGAGTTAATTCTTGCTGTTTTAGCAGCTGATAGGGCGCCGTAGATAGTCTCTTGGGCTAAATTTGTGCTAAACATCTGACATCTAATTCAGATCAGGACCATTAGGCGCAAGCGTGAACACTTAAAGACCATGTCAGATCACCTTTGAGGCCTAAAACGAGGCTTTGTTTAGCAGCAGTCAATCAACGATAATTTTTTAATAATATATAGTTGATCATATGACGTTTTTTTTCAACAGTATACCGTTTTCGTACATATATAATTGCACAAATATACGGACGTCGTGTCTCCGAGACGCGAGAATACACCGTCGCTTGGAACGTTGGACGGTACTCGAGAAGAACACTGTTGTCGTGACATACCGGCGTGACACTAAGCAGCGTCGCCGTCGATCGGCCGACGTCATCACCGAACAGAGTCGCGCCTTACTGAAGCGACACTGCTTCACGGCGTCGCATTTACAGGGTCCGACGACGAGGCTGGCTATGCAAGCATGGATGGCATCCATGCATGATGCAAACCAATCGAAATGAGTAGATAGTTAGATACATGTGCACGACGCAAGCACAAGGTACGGAGTAGTAGTATACATCGATGCAGTTGGTTGATGATGAGGACTGCTGGAGCCAAAACTGATCAAGTGATCACCAAATCCTTTCTCGCTCCCGCATTTTGTGATACCGTTCTCAATTCGACTTGAGTTGAAGAGTTTTTGAGAAGGTTTTTGTCTGTACAGTTGTATACACAGTAAATATGTATTCCGGGTATCTTTAAAACTACGGAGAGAGGCCCACCAAATAGTAGATATTTAGGAAAGACTAGAGATAACTTTTTCATACCGGATGATATAATCCGGATATATCAAATATAATCCTTTTATTATCTTCTAATACTCTCTACTCGGAATCTCGAAATCTGACTAAGTCACGATTCCCCTCGCAATGTATAGATCTACAAACCCCCTAAAGGACCAAAAACATGTTTTATTGAATCTAAAGACTTACAACCTACCGGAGCACATCAAAGACCCTCGGAAACGCCTTATCAATAATCTCGTCTATTTAACTAACCCAACATATACACATATACCCATATCCCCCATACATACTAATCGAAGTGTTAGACTAGCCTTCTGCAGCAATTTATTTTACTCGGCGACACACCTAATCTGTTGATTAAATAAAACATGCCACGGTCCAACATGACTAAAGC
The DNA here is from genome assembly GCA_000325765.3 of Leersia perrieri. Taxonomy (NCBI): domain Eukaryota; kingdom Viridiplantae; phylum Streptophyta; class Magnoliopsida; order Poales; family Poaceae; genus Leersia; species Leersia perrieri. Next base: position 3,866,491 of record CM002486.1, on the reverse strand, counting down.
TGTTACCCTGACAGGGACCTAGGCCTATATAAAAAATGTCTCTCTGTGTGTTTATTTCGTATTCTTTCTAGTCTTGGTATCAACGAATCCCGTGGGATAAACAGATCACAGATTTATCGATCAACAATCACTACAAGAATCAGGGTTAAGACTGTAGGCGCGAAACCATCACAAAAATTGGTTTCCCCGTCAAAAGTAATATTTCTGTCGGCAAACCTACAGAAATATTCGATAGAAAAAAGACCACGGAGAAAGTCAAATTTTCTGAGGGTTTTTCTACAGAAAATTGATTTCTGACGGCATTTTTCTGTGGGCAGAGCACAGAAAAATTCGTATGGCGTCAGGTTTTTGACATCTCAATTCTGTGGTGCAACCGTCAGAAAAAACATGTTACAACCGTCAGAAAAACTGTTTTCCAAGAACAAAAAATAAACTCAAATCCACATGTCAATTTAGATTAAAAAACACTTTATCATCACATAATGCAACCTAATTTTGTACTGATATATATGATCTGGTATACATTCACACCAATCCATCACAATTTAAATGACTAATAGAGTACAAAGTATTATATCTTGAATTCCAATTCAACAAGAATCTTCAGATCACTGTCAGTTATGGGAGAACATATCTTCAAGCAAAAATAATGCAAGTTCTTTCTCTCTTGTTCATCCTGACAAGAAAAGAGAGAAATACTAGTGAAATTGACTCAATGTATAGTGCACAGTGCGTGTAAATACCCTCAATAGCCTAAGATAGCATGAGAAGAAAGGCACAACCTTAATTGGTTCAGCAACTGGAATAACACTGCCATCAGAAAAATGTGATACAGGTGAAGAAAAAGAGATGTGAATATGTGATGCATTTGAGAAAGAAAAAAGAGAACTTCAGCTATGGAGTGATAATTTTTAGAGTCAATAGCACACCAGGATCCATCGCTTAACATATTCTAGTGATAATTGACCAAATTTCAATAGTAAAAGTCTTATAGTGATATCATCACGTAAAAGAAAGGATACAGAAATTATACATGTTCAGAAACTTATAGTGATGGTAAAAATTCAGATTATCTTTAAAGAACAAAATCAGTACTGAACTTTCAGGTAGAATAACATATCAGATTTGAGAATATGGCTATTCTCACCTGGGCCACAGTTTGGAAGTACTTAAATCCTGGCACATCCTGCGAGAGGCGTGGTTTCATAAATCTAGTTTTTACTGCGCATACTGCAAGAGGAATACTGCCACATAATCCAATAGAGAAAACCTTAATTCCTGTTCAAGTAAGGATCGTTAATTTTCCATTGCAGATCCAATAAAAATAATTCCGGAAGTAGAGCATTTCTCACAACTTTGAAGTTATGTAATGTGCTAAGTTGTAGCTACTGAGAATCTTGCAAGCTGAATCAGACAATAATTTGACATGAAGAAAATAGATGTCACTTCAAACAAATAACAAGCATATATAAAATCTAAAATACAGATCATGAGGTTGAGACATTACTAAGAATGCTGATTTGGATTAGCAAATTCCGCAATAGCAACTGCAAATAATTTGAATATGCATAAGCTTATTTGTTCTAGAGAAATAATTATTCTTAGGCAAGATAAAGCTAGGATGCACACCTTGATTGCAGGATTGATGCACTACTACTGCATGAGGCATGAGTAAGCATAAGAAAACTTTTGTTAAACAACAAAGGAACAAAAAATTAATAGCAGTTAGTTCATTACATCGGATATATACTGCAGACATCACTTAAAGATGTGAATCTATTTCAGTAAAACTACATTAGGAGCTGTTTCTTTTGTTTCCCCATGTTATCTATCCGTATCGGTTTCGGTAAGAAAGAGGGAGACAATTTCAAGCATAAGTACTAATCACTCTTTAAGTCTGAGATGGATGTTTGCATCAGTACTTCTATGCATTTGAGATATTGTAGGTTAAAAACTAACTCACTAAGGATTTTGTGTACTACTAACCTCCAAGTCAGGAAGAGGAATTTACAACCAGGATTTACAATTCATCGCAAATCCACAATACTAATATTGGCTAAATTTATGAAACTACATTGTAAGCTTCCAAACAGATATTGACTAAGAAATTATCAGTATTCCTGCAAAGAAAGTTTATGCAATAGGATAGAACAGACTCTTATGCAGAGAGGGAGGGAGGCTTACGCAAGTGCTCTCTGCCTCCTTATGGATCTCGTAGCAGTACTCCTCGTCATCAACCCTGCCTCTGCCACCGCCACACGCAACTCCGGCCATCACCATCCTCCTCAAGGCCGGGGGCCGCCAGATCTAGACCACCCACACCGGGGTGGGCTGGATCCATGGCACCCGGGTCAGGGCTTTCGCATCTGGAGTCTGGAGTGGTTGGTGGCGTCGGTGGAGTTGAGCGCTTGAGCGACAACGAGGCCGACGTTGCTCACCCGAAGCCAGGCCGAGGAGGGTGGCGCCAGCGCCGGTTGTGGCCATCGCTACTTCGTTCGTCGGGGAGAGGAGGAGAGACGCAGGCAGGCCAACCTCGGCGTGGACGAAGGGGTGGCAGAGGGTGGATGGCGACGATGGTGGAGAGCGCCGGCGCCGGCTTGAGGGCCGGCCATCACGTGTCTGGACTTAGGAGAGGAGAGATGGCGGTGGCTGGGAGATAGGGGATGGGGGAATTGGAGTTAGGGTTTCACGTCTCAGTTATATATTAGGATTTTTTTGATGGCCCACATGTCAGCGCTTCTTTTTCTGTGGTAGTAGGAAAACCGTCACAAGAATGCCTTTTCTCTGTGAGTTTGTTGCATGCAAAACCCACAGAAATTATACTATTTTCCGTAGGTTTAAGTTATACCGTCACAAAAATTAATATTTCTGTGAGTCCGCTGTTTAACCCACAGAAAAAGTAGCGGCCCACAGCGTTGACCCTGATTCTGATAGTGAATATTAAGAAATATTAATTTCTGGCTAAAATCCCGCCAAAATATCAGGGAATTTGAAGCGACGCGAGGCTATAAGGTGTGTTGTGATATCTGTTTGGAATCCACCGACTTATTTGCTCAGTTTATTCCAAATTTCTTAAAAACACCTGCCTCCTCGATCGTATATACAAGAAAACTACAAAGAAGGAATGGGGCCCGAATTATAGTTGATTTTACCAAGCAAAATTTAATAATTATATGGGGAACCAATGTATTTGATAGCGACAATGTCACAAACTGACATTAACCCTAAGGCAAATAAGAGGATATACTCTCATCCGTGGAACGAGATGTCACAGATGTATATACAAGGAAGCTGCCACGAAGGAACGTGGCCGGATTTATTGTTGATTTTACCGAGTAAGCAGAATTTAATTATATTACTTAAGTTAGTATCATATTTGGCATTTACATATGCATGCTCCTGCCCGTCTTGGTCTCGCCGTGTCCACACTTGCAGTGGCTCATGCAGGGGCAATTTGTTTTTACTGTTGGGAGATGGGCGGGTTATATGTATTTACCGGCTGCTTATATTTACCGGCTTAATTGTTCCTAATTCTATAGTTCGATCTCCTTTTAAGACTTTCTCTTCTCCTTGTGTTGTTACCTGCCCGCGAAGTAGTGAAACCAGTTCTCTCGATCTGCTCCTGCAAGAGGACAAAGGTATGTTTAGCACTGAAGCTTACTCATCCATGAAAATGATCCTTGTTTAATCAGCTTGTACTATAATTACATAAATGTACACGACCGTGTGGTTTAACTTGGAGCAGGTGTACGTGATGTGTTTTTACAGTGTTAGCTCTTAGTTATCGATCACGACAGACGACATGCCGATCAATCCATTGCGGTGGGCATTCAAGTGCTTTCGTCCATCGACCACACGCCATGGTAGGGACGTCATCCGGCCGACGGCCTCCCGAGTGCCCGGCTCCAAGTTCACTGCCACGTATCTGGGCGACGATGAGGACATGAAGGCTCCGGTAGGAAAACCCATGGAAAACCAGGTAATTAATTAATGTTTCATAACATGAGCTGTTGCCTGTTGATGTTAGCTAGTTGGTTGTAGCATACATATATATGTAGAGGGGTGAAGATGTGCATATGCAACCAGGCAGGGTTTCATATTTCGTTTGAAATATGTGCGAAACTTCCGTCTCCCATCCTATACAAGATTAATTATATATCTAACCAAATTTATTCAGACTCGTCTATTTTTCCGATTTTCATTATTTTGGCAAACCGAAACAAATAGGAGGAGGGGAACTCATTTATTTTCCGCCATCTGTAACTCTACAATCAGGTCGAGTTATGTATATACAAAAAGATCCATAAAACTAGGTTGTAAAAGGGCAGTTTCATTGTCCTTCAGGTGTTCTGCCAGTGGAATATATCACACATTTTCTAGTGTTAATCCACAGTGCGCATTTGTCATACCATGATAGTGAAAATTCTTAAAAGCAACTTATATTTACACTATAAACTGCCATACATGATGCATCATAAATGGTTGTTATAAGAGAGCTAATCGCTCCCATTAACATTTGAATCTAAGATCAGGTCCTTTTAAATTACATATATGCCCTGATAAAACAAGAAATGATTTCATAACAACAAACATGCTATAACTAAAAAGAAGAAGTTCGTACATCAGACTACCATTCTCCAATAAATGGAAACATGTATAATGGGACTTATTCATAACCAAACTTTACTACAGGATATTCTAGTTTTATGGTTTTAGCTATAGGACACCATAAAAGTCTGTGTCCATTATTTTATTATTTTTTGGGCTAAAGAAAAGAAAAAAGTTTGGAATGTCCAAAGTGCCCCTAAATTCATCACCTTCCTCACATATACCTAACTTATCGGGCTCGTAGTTTAGTGAGAGAGCATAGAGTGAGGGTGGCTGTTAGTGGCGAGCAATGGGAGGAGGAGGCAGAGATGCATGTGTGTCTGTTCCGTCTTGCCGTCTGTCACATTCACATATCAAGGCTCAGTTCACGCCCCACTAGATGCCACCATCAATTTGCATGATTAGTATGTCAGTGGGGTCGCGCCACTGATATGGGAGATGAAGGAATATACAATGGTAGTGGAGCCCCCTATTCCAATAAAGAAGGATATAGTTGGTTTGTGAAGGATCCCCCATGTACAGCTGACAACATTCTCTTTTGTGTGGCGTCCAAGACTAGCCACATAGATAGGTTAAGGGGGAGAGGAGAGAGATTGGAAGAAGTACCATGTGTCGCTAGTGGTATTTTTGACATTTCATGTGGTCTTTTCTCCATTTCAACCTGAAATTAAATAAATAACAGACACGGTGTCCATTAAGTTAACAAATAACCATGTTCTAAAAGGTATCTTCCACAAATCTATATCTTTGTGGTGTCCTAGCTAGAGCTTAAACCATGAAGCCATAATGTCCTGTAACAATATTTTTTTTGTCTATATATATCTCTCTGAACAAAAGAATTTGTTGAAAATACTTTTCTAAATTAAAAAATTGTCATCCGTAACTAATATATATACCACGGCAAAATTTGCCATAATTTGTGTTGTAGCAAAATTTGTCTTTCTTCTATACTTGCCTACATATATCCTTTATGGCTACATATATAGGCGGTGCTCACACAGCAGATGAATCGGGCACATCTCCTTGAAGATCATTCCCCCTCCAGCCTGGGACTCCGGCACCGCCGCCCTTCAAGCTTAAAAATTTCTGAAGATCAGGACGCCCAAGTGGACAGTCCTTACATCGGAGAAGGCAAGAAATATCTTTTAACGATCAAGACCTTGACAGGCAAGACCTTTACTCTTAGTGTCATGTCTTCCAATACCGTACAAGACGTCAAGGAAATGATTCAGTTTAAGGAGGGTATCCCCCCAGACCAGCATAGACTTGTCTTGTCAGGGGGTATACAGTTGGAGAATATTCATCGCACTCTTAGCTACTACAAAATCAATGAGCACTCCGTCGTGTACGTTATCGTCCGGCTCCGTGGTGGTGGTAATGTTGGCCCAGATGGGATTTTGATCGAGGAGGGGAGTAGTGTTAATTCAGCACAAACGGTACGAGCTCTCTTGCTATATGCAAGAGCTATTCATCCGGATTTTTATTTGTAGCGTACATGTTCATCAATAAAGTTATTATTTTTAAAAATGAAAAGGAAACGTATTGGACTCGCAGATTCCAGCTGATGACTTGTTTCCCGGTGTCTCCCCTCTTTCTCCACCAAGCTCGAGCGATTATGAGGGACTCTTGTCACCTAGTATTTTCGACCAAGATCGGTCGATCGAGGAGGAAGTGGATGAATCCGTCATTGACATCAGTGACAGTATTCATCATCTATGGCCAAATGAAGTTACCGAGGATAGCACCGAGAGGAGCAGTGTTTCATCCGAACCGGTACTCACTTGTATTAAATTATTAATTCGTTTGAATTTTTCTTCGAAGAGAATTTTTACGGTCAAAAATGGTACCTCAAAATACCGGTATCTCGAGATACCAAAACACAATCCATCTGTTTATTTCAAGGTTATATGAAGAATAAACGACAAGATTTGTTTTGATACCTCGAGGTACTATTTATTGGAACATAAAAAAACTCTCATATACATGTATAGTTTGTTCTTCAATTCCTTATCAAATTGCTTACTAGCCGCGCAGATTATTGTAGAAGACTTGTTTGGCAGAATCGAAGATGCCATCTCACCAGGGCCGTTAATACTCAATGTCCAAAGTCAAACCGAGGAGGAGGAAGTGAACGAAGAGACGACAGAAGATGAGATCAACGGTCGCGTGTTTCACTTTCACCTCGAACCGATCGTCGCACTGAGCAAAGGAACGCAGCTACAGGCCAACGTGCTGGCCATGGCGGCCGATGTCGTCGTCTTCTCCGTCTCACTCGAATTCGCTGTCAGCCCTGGAGAACTGTTCCTTTGGAGTTCAGTCTTGCCACTTCTGCTCGTCGTCTTACTCAAAAAGTTCTGTTTCCCACACATCTATCGTTTTGTCATGGAATTTTGCAAGCCTTGGCAGAAACAACTCGATGCTGCTGTGGAAGCACTTTTCAATGTGTTGCCGCCCTGGTGTAGTGATCTCCTGCAAGAGCAAGAACCGATCATGGTGTGCGAAATGATGAAAGCTGCACTGGTCGTCGTGATCTACATGCTCCTGCCGTCGTGGATCAAGGTTAATCTGAGATTCAGGCCTGAGCACGGCGTGGCTGGTGCCATTTGGTTAGGATTGCGAGAGCAAGCTCTAGGTCGGTTTCATAGAGACTCGTTCATCATTGCCGCAGCAAGAGATGGATAAACGGACCAACTTTCCCGCTGCAATCTCCTGGCAAATATTCCTCACCTTGGCCGAGTTTTTTTACATGACAGAACTGTTAATGAAATCATAGTATCATTGTTACTTTGTGTAGCGAGCATGCAATTAGGTCCGGTCTATTATCTATGTTTTTTAACGAACCGATATTAAACGTGTTGAACAGAAGAAAAAAATTCACTGTTCATACTTAGCTATCCCGATGTTTTTTTAAACATGAAGATATTGTGGGACTAAAATTTTTGGCGCCTTTTGTGCATATGGCCTTACTTTTTTGGCCCATATACGCTGGCTGGCATGGACCACTTTCTGGCCATTTAACGTTAGCTCGGGACATCTCAGACATGGCTTATTCGTCGGCTTAATTCTGGCCATTTTGGGGCTGGTGGTGGGTCTCATAAAGGATGTTAGTGTAGTCGTGCTGGCAATGTTGCTAGTTAATCTTGGTCGTATAGGGAGCGGAGAACTCTCGTGTCGCCCGTCCCGCGCAGGGCGACACGAGAGGTAGCCGCCGCCAGAACATCTTCCTTCCCTTCCATCCATCTCGTCACCGCCCATGCAGACGCGCGGGCGACCGCAAGGATGACGACGGTGAGGCTGCGCCCTCCCCTCGCTCGCGGCGACGGCTATGGGCCATCGGGGGCAGCGACGGCTCACCTGCCCAGATCTGCGCCACCTCCGGCCGGATCTGGCGGGACAATGCTCGGCGGCGCGGCTGGTGCCCTCGGCGGAGCCGGCGACGGTGGTTGGCGGCGGACTTGGTGTTCACGGCGGTGACGGGTTAGGGGGGGAGAGGGGGTGCGTCCGCGGCTGGGCGGTGGTCGACAGCCTCGTCGCCCTGCTAGCGTGGCGGCGCGTCGGGCGGCGCTCTGGCGGCGTCGTCGCGTCACTAGAGGCGGGACGGAGTAGCGGTGGCTCCCCGGGGCTGTTTCTGGCTGATCTGGCGTGGGCGTGCCGGATCTCGCCGTGGCCGCGGGGGTTGCTCCGGCTACTGGCGACGGTGGCGCGGTGGAGTAAGGCGGTGCTCTCCGTAGCCGTTCCCGGTCGGTCCTTGGCTAGATTTGGCGCCGACGCGCTGGATCTCGCCGCGGGGTTGGCCCTGTGGGCGTGGGCGCCGGTGGCTGTCTGGTCCATGTGTTTGCCTGTTGGTGGCTGTCTCCGGTTGGTGTAGGTGATCTAGGCTCGTCCGTTGTGGGTTGTCGTGGCGGTTCGGCTAACGTCCTTGCTTGGCTTTGTTGCGTGGGGTTTGGGACTAACGGGCAAAAGCCTTTCTGGCCTTAAGCCGGTCGACAACGGCGACGTCTTTGAGCGCCGTTTTCTTTTTGAAGGTGTTGTTGTGTTGTCCTCTCCCATAACGTTTTTCTAGGTGAAAACCTTGTTTCGGCTCGCGAACGGGCAGTGGCGGCGTTCCACGTCAATTCTCTGTTGGGGGCACGGCCTTGGAGAACCAGCTCGCGGGTCGTTGGCGGTCGTCTGCGTTGGCCCCAATGCGCTCAGTCCTAGGTTGTTCAGCGAGCCTAGGTCTTCTTAGCCCTCTTCGTGCTTTGTGGTGTTGTTCTATCCTTCTTTGTTGGTTTTCGTTAGGTGAAGTCGGAGCTGCTTTGTTGTGGGATGGCAAAGCTCGGCAACAATGCCACTTTGCAATCACCTTCGTCGTGGGATGGTGCTCGCTTTATGTTCGGAGTGGTGCTTCGTTGGTTTTGGCTGAGGTCTATCGTGGGTGTCGTGTTGCTTGTTTGTTTTGGTGATGTCTTGGTGTTTTGATGTTGCATCGGATGTGAAGTCGGAACTGCTGTGTCGCTCGATGGCAAGCTGGACATGAAGACGTGTCCCATGCGATGTTGAAGCATTTGTGCTACTTTTGTGACAAGTTTGGTTCAACGCTCTGTGTTTGGACTCCGCTGGGGTGTTTAGTCGCTAGGTTGGTTTGGGTGTGCCGCCTTTCCGTGCACCGTGTGGAGGTTTTAGCCGGTTTTCCTTAATTAACCGCGTATCTATACGATTTTTGGGCATGGTCTTTTCTTCTTTTTAATATAAAAGAGAAACAAAGTTTCTCCTCGGTTTAAAAAAAAATTACTAATTCAGCCCATTAGGGCGGATGGTACGAATTTTGTTCGACCCATTTAGCATTTTCTGTGGGTTCAATAATTCGTTCGTTAATTGGGCAAATTTTGCCCGTTTTGTTTTCAGCCCAAGGTTGCTTTCCACCCCATCATATATTAAGTGGGCTCTGTAGTTAACTCTGGCCATTTTAGTAGCTCAATAGGCCCATTGATTGTCTTTCCGGCTAAATTTGCGCTGAATATCTGACATCTGATTCAGATCGGCCATTTGAGAACGCTTGAGGCCTAAAACGAGTCTTCTTTAGCCGCAGTCAATCAACCTAATTCTGGAATTGGGAGCAGCTGGCAGAACACTCTAATGTCTTTTAAGGGTGAGAAGAGGCACGAAATTAATGCACTGTACCAACGGGCCATTACGGGGCACTCAAAACTGAACAATCTGTCGTAAAGCACAATTGATTAATTTAAGATGTTTAATCGAAGGCACTTGAAAAATTTACTCTCCTCAACTATTTAAATGAATCACTTAACGTCCCAAATTATTCTTGGATCATTTTACACTTGAAGTTTTAAAATTAGCTCACTTTACATCTTAACAATATTTCTATTTTTTATTTCTCTATATACATGTATAAAATTTGGTAGGATGGATATATGCATCATACTAGCATGTCAATAATTTTTTATAATTATTTAATCACTTTGTCTGATTGGAAGCATGTAAGACTAATTTTAAACATCAGAATTTAAAAGTTTAAGTAAATAGTTATGAAAAATGAAAATATTTTAGAACTTTTAGAATGGTGTCATCTTTAGCTCCACAAAACCTCATCGTAAAATATGGCATATATAAAGAAAACAAAAAAGTGAAATATCTTCAAGGTGTAAAATGACTTGTTTTAAATAGTTCAAGGTATAATATGAGGAAAAAAATAGTTTAGGGGTTAACTTATTCAGTGAAATGGTCCGGGGGAATAAAATGGACTTTTCCCAAAAAAAATGTGGCCAAAGGAATGGATAATTTGCATAGAAAGTACACTTATGCACTGTTGAATTTACATATACAATAAATTACACTGCACATTCATTTAGATAGCACTGGGGGTTCTTCCAGGGAAAATAAAATCTTTGATCTAACTGCCCTTCATCCTTGCACAGGGAAAATAGCACAGTAGCCGTTGAAAGGAGCAAGAGCAAAGTTTTTACCTCAATTACGTTGTATTTACACAGTAATTACATCATAATTTCTAGTATATTTGGATGTTAGGTTTTTGTTAGCTAATTTTCTCTATCAAATCCAATTGTTAGGGTGTATTTTCACAAAGTATTGTTTAACTTTTTAATGGTTAATTATAAACAATTAGCAATTATACGGTTGTGGATAGAATTTGACAGATTTGTATCCTATTTTTTTGCAACAGATGTATAGATGGACCAGTTGTATGCCGTTTGATAGTGTGTTAGATGATGTCATACATCATGATTATCTAAAAAGAGAAGTCAGACAATTCGTGAAATGCCTTACCCAGAAATTCGTGTATCTAAAAAAAAAACACGACGTTTGCTTCCTCCAATAAAGGACTTGCCTGTGTGTATAAACATTAAAAATTGTATAATTAAAACACTACATGAGATACACACGCGCATTCATCCTTGCGCAAGCTAGCTAGGGAGCGCGGGACGCGGAAGTTCAGTTATAATCTATCCATCTGATATCTCAAACATTACTTACTTTGTGCGACTTCGATAAATATTTTATATCAACCGATCGACATTTGTTTTTCTTTTTCCGTAGGATTACACGGAAACACATATATATCCGCACGACCATGCACAGTCACGCATGAACCGTGCATACCTACAATTATGCCCACTGTTACACATGCATATATCTGCCAGTGCATCCCCTTAACACATGTAAAGCATACTTATAGATTTTTATACTCAACTCTTTTATCAAAACTGTATTTGACGTGTTTACAATATTTGTAAATATGGGGATTTGAATTCGATCCGGAAAATGGAATCATGCACCAATGACAAAACTACCACAACTTGTGGTTCCCATCTCTTCACTTGCTCTATCACCTAGTCAAATATTAGTCACTCTTATAAAAAGTTAATATAAGCTCAATTAAGACTTAATACCATATAGAAAAATGGGCTGTGACAACTGACGGGTCTATTAATACTTTAATAGATATGTCATACACCGGATAGGTTTATAGAACAATTAATATGTTTAAAAACCATCTTTCACGTACATACTGCATAGGCCAGTTAACGCTCCCACAAATGTAAAAAAACGATAGTTGACTTTTAAGAAGTCTTGGAGCTAACTAGCTATAGCTTGTTGTAAAAGTGGTGAAGGAAAAAACCTGCCGTATCTTTTAATAATATATATCAGTAAATATATAATTGTCTGCATTACCTGGGATCGAAGTAAAATAACAGGGCCCAAGGAAAGATGTAGAATAACAGAGTGTAAAAATATTTAAAAAACAAAGTAAACCGGTAATTAAGCCTGTTAAAAAAAAAGGTATACGATCGAGATAATGTTAAGACTGCTCATCTTTCAGAGGACGCACATATCTTTGACTGATAGTAATTACACTTGCCTCTCAAAAATCAATCAAAACTAATGGAGAAAGAAGTTTCTGAACTAGTGTACGTAGTTGAATATATGGTTATTTCTGTAGGTGTAAAATGAGAAACTAAGGGTGATGTCAAGTATTTGTAAAAAAAAACTTTTTTGTTTAAAGTTGTAAATTAAAGAAGAACTGATGAGTATATATTGATAGGGGAAGAAAAGATGAACGAGTTAACGCGCTTTCTTTGCTATATATACTAACGGGAAAACAAAACCCCCGACTACGCCCACAAAGCATCCGCCCGAAGTAGAGAAACCAAATAATAGAGCAACCCGGCCTCTGCTCCTTCGAGAGTGCAAGGTAATATCTGTTTCTAGCTTATTCATTCATAAAAATGATCCCTTTTAATCAGCAAGTACTACAATTATGTGCTACCCTTGAGATATTTAATTAGGTGTTGTTAGGCTCTACCTTTTCATCATCACTCTAGATCTCGTATAAGTTTGTGCAAGAGAGTAATGGCACAACTTTGTTCGAGTTTTGCTTAGTCGTCGTTCTTTTGGTTGTATGGTTAAGTACTAATTAATTCGTGCCGTATGTTTTTTCAGTTTAATTTGCTCTCAAATATCAATTATTATTGATCGTGCAGGCATGCCGAATCCGTTCCGGTTTCTAATCAGTTGCTTCCGTCCATCTCCTCGCCACAATAGCGCCGTCATCCGGCCGACGCCGGGCACCACAGAGGACACAAGAGCTTCACCAGGAAGACCCAAACAAAATCAGGTGCGTATCAAGTGTAAGAGCATGTCCGCCTGGCCCGACTCTGGCCATTTGGAGGCCCAATGCGAAATGCTGCCTCTGTTCTAAAATAGTGGTCGTTTTAGGTTTTATTTTGTAGCATTTGACCATTCATCTTATTTAAAATTTATAAAAAAAAATTATCTTATTTATGATTTGCTTTATTATCAAAAGTACTATATGTGTGAATTATTATTTTTTGTATTTGTAATAATTTTTTAAATAAGACGAAGGGTCGAAAGCTAGAAAACAAAAACCCAAAACGACAAGTATTTTGGGACGAAGGGAGTATAAATTAAGTTCTTACGTTTGTAAGTTATTTAATAACAAAAACGCACAATAGACTAAGCTATACCTACTTTTCATTTAATGAGTGATATTTTTTATAAAAGAATGTACACTATGCCTTCGAGTTTGTCCCAGTTCAACCATTGATTTATACTATTATAACTTTTAAACAATTATGAATTTTGGTAGTCTCCGTACACAATATAAAAGTTTATGTGTAAATTATAATTTTTTGCATTTCTACAAGATATTTGTGTAATTATAATTGTGACATCCATATTATATAAGGATGTTGCATAAAAATTAATAATTTTTTGAAACATATCCAATGGGACGAATCAATGCTTAATCTTGTATGTTATATAAGGGTATTTTGGGTATTTCTAAAATATTGTTTGGCTTGATGGCATAATGTAGACCAACATGTAAGCTTGTTGGTATATTATAGAAAGCGACAATATCAATGGTAAATTGTTGAACTGGGAAAAAATTGTTTGCACGTAGATTCTCTCTTTAACTAAATAAAAAATAGAATCTTTATCAGCTGCAACATATATAAAAATCATCGAGAAGATATCCATGAATACGATCAAACAGATGTCAGAGCTGAGAAGGTTAACTGTCGATGGAGTGAAAAGCTAGAAATCTGTAAAACAAAACGAGGGAATATGTTCTAAACAAATCTGAATGCATGATTTAAATTGAGAGAGACAATATTGGGTCCTCCAAATTTTTCGAATAATGACACAGCTTGTGCTCAATACTAGGGGGTGATGTGGAATAGGTTTCTCAATCTTTTGTTTGATAAACAATCGATTTGGGCGGAGTCGTGACACACGTCGATCCGGCTTCTTGAGCCCGCAATCGTAGCACCACATCTCCCCTGGTTACCACCCGTGCCAAAACATAGATGACCTCGTCGAGAAGGCTAATCCCTATTTGCGAATCGAAGAATACAAACAAGAACAAGAAAGATAGCAAGTTCACAACCAAAATTGCAGATGAATGATTAAGCTCACGAGTTGGGGTCTTACAAACCGATCTAGCGGAGAAACTGTTCTTGACAAGCAAAACCCACCTCTAAACGATGACGGCTACTGAATAAATATGATTAGGGACGTCCTAGGGTTGCCCTAGGGTGCACACCCCCACTCGGTTGAGCACAAGGATCCTGACCGGTAGGATCCGATCAAACAGTTGTTGTTCTTTTGGATGACGTGGATGAACCACGGTGCAGAAAATTAAGCAATAACGTGGATCATTTGTATAGGTATATTTGATTTATGTATACCAAACCATATTTATTAGTTCATGGCTTTTAGTTAATTATGTAATTTAACATTAGCATAAATAGGATGCATAACATACTTCTCAACTCTCTATAGCAAGCACGTCCAATGAAAAAGTCAAAAAGAGACAGGATAACATTTCAGACATTGCCACACGAGTGGCACTTAAATCAAAATACAAAAAAAAAACATATCAGACATTTTCAGTGCCAAGTTGACAAGTGGATAATCACTATAGTTTGAGTTTTTCACGTCACTTCAAGAAGAAACAAAAGGACGTCGGTCTCAGATGCTAGCTAAGTATACTAGTTACGCCGTCAGAAGCTTTCGTTATGAACCGGCCTGGTGGCGAAGTTTTCGAATGATTACCCCAGTTCTTTAGTGTAACAGACAGACACTAATATCACCGATCAGATTTTTTTTTTTTGAAAGAAGAATATCACCGATCTGATGATGTTCAAATCCGGCTTAATATTTCCAAATTTTCCCTTAGTTCATTCATATCTATATTCTGTAACGTCACGGCGCGGACCGGAACAGCGAACGCGACCGTCGCTGAACCGCGCGCGCCACACGACGATGGGCGATGTCGGAGATCCGTTTGTCTACTATAGGAGTACTCCAGCTTCTGGAAAGTTATCTTGATCCGCTGGGTCCCTCGGTCTACGTACTGTGTGTAGTTGGTGGGGACAAGGAATAAGAAGGTTGAAGCAATGAGAGGAAGCCACGTACGTGCCCCTTCGTGTGGACTGTTGAGGCAGCCAACGGCAAAGGGCAAAGAAAGACGACCAAGCAACCAAAAACGTCCCCCCTGTTTGTTTCCATCATGAACTTGCTCGGTTTCGCTATCAGTTTTTACCAGGGTGAAACTTGCTCTGTTTTGCTACTAGAATTTCTTTTCTTCCCTTTTCAGTAATTGATTTTCGTATATCAAATATCCAGTTTCAGTATAATTATTGTTGGTATTTATTCTCTCACTGATACGTGAACAAATTGCCTTTCAGTTAGGGAAAATTCATCAAGCACATATAATTTTCCAACTGATCTTTTTTAACCCTTTCAACTTGTATAAGCCGTAATATAAAAAATATATTTCAGATACCAATCATTATTGGGTGTACCGTGCGCGCACAATACATATGCAGGTTTTGGCCTAAAAAAATGCATATGCAGGTTTCAATTGACAAGGGGGAGTAGGAGGTGTGTGCTTCTTCAAAAAGAATCAATTATACATTCATTTCACCATTTATGTGGTTTTGTTGGTTTTAAGACTCTCACATTAAATTATTTTGAACTTTCAATCACGTATAAACTGCAGCCAATACAGAGCTCAAATTACGCAAGCAGCTAATTGAGTTGGCGGCATGAAAGCGTTGATCAAACATGACCAGTTGTGTTTGGGCAAAAATCGGAATCGTGAGAACATGATTAATGATTATACTTGGCGTGGAAAGGGAAAGCAGCAGATAGATCCAAACAATTGTAATCCGGAGAAAACATCAGATGACGTCGATAGGTTTAACGTCAGATCACACACGGGCTAGATTTGCTGTGCGTGTGTAACACACAGAGTACCATTTGTAACCAATGGTAGGAATACACATTTTGGTGACACGTGTCAATATTTCGCAACACGTTTTGTTGTTCATGAATTTAAATATCTGGTTTTGAGATAGCATGGACAAGATCCCTACGGAAAGTTCTGACTTTTGTGGTTTGATCTGCTCTAGAATGGGATTTCAGGAGAGGAGAGACAGAAAATGAATATTTCAGGTCCAGTGCGAGAAGTTGGCAAGTCAGCAGTCGCTAGTGTGACCTTGACTGTTCTGTCTCAGATTTTCCTTCATATCAAAAATTTAATGTTCCTTCCGTCCTGAAATGGTTAGCCAAAACAAACTTTATTTGCTTTTCATACGTGCCGCGTGAATAGGGTTTGGTTCCACCGATTCGAATATTTTTGACAATGCTTTACGGCAAGCTTTGCAAGCCTAATTCTGTACTAATCATGCATCGTCATTGTCGCACGTAGTAAGATCAGGTCAGCTTGATAAGAGCAAGTATAATGTCCTAGTCAGCAGGCGGAAGCACCTTCCACGTCATCAAAATCCCTCGTGGAGGAGTGAAAAGAGAGGAGAGAGAGCAGAGCGGGCGGTCCATGAAGCGCCCGGCGAAAGCGCATCTCACGAGAAAATAGCCCGCTTGCAGTCGATGCGAGCGCTGCCGCTTCGTTCATCCTCCCGATCCCGTGTGTGCGTCTCTCGCCGCCGCTCTTTCCCTTCCTCCGAGCACGTCAAATCTCCCTCACTCCGGCCAAATCGATTCCCCCCTGCCTAAATCGAGTCCGCCCACGCATGCCGATGGGGGAGGCACCGACGAGGAGGCAGCCAACACCTGGGCCTTCCGCTCTCCATGTAGTCTTGCTACGGTAGCTTCTTCTCGACCCCTTTTCTTCATTCATTCTGGCGGCAAAGCCACCGGCTGTGGGAGGAAGAGGGGTTGCGAGCTCCTCCTGTTTCGTAGTGGGTAGTTGATTTGTTCGGTTTATCTCGTTGTTTAGCCAGTCTAGTTGCTGGGTCCTTCCAATTTCTTCTTCTTCAGATCTAAGTTGGGTTTCTTCATGTGCTTCTTTTTTTTCTTAAAAAAAACACATGCCAAGCATTGCACAAACTCAGATTCTCAGAAACTCTTAATAATGAGAGTTTATCAGTTATGTATCATTTTGTTGTTTTGGTATATGCAGGATGTGCTTTCCTGTATGTGGTTTGATGAAATGGCCACAAAGATGCAGCCACAATGGATAATGTGCAAATGCAAGCATTAAATATCCAAAAATTTAATAGAGAAAATTAACCACCAACTTAATAGCCCATCCATTATACATGAAGGCTTTTAGATGACTTGGCATTGGTATTCAGGCCACTGCTGGCTATTCTATTAGCCTTGCTCAGTAGGAGCAGGCGAGAAGCCTGGTACTAGCAGTACTCATTGTGATTGCTGACGAAAGGAAATACTGCTATGCTATTAAAATTGGATGGCGCAATTCCATAGACAGTCACCATCCACAGAGTTTGAGTTGTTTCTCATAGAACTAGTTAGTACCCCGCGCGATGCCATGGTACATGGAAAACAACATCTCTTATAACAAATAGAAGGAAATAAACAAATGAGATAGACATATTTTTACGTATATTTGATATCAAATTACATAACTGAAAATATACTTATATGTGTTCGCCGGTGCCTTTGGACATATACCAAAATAATTGTAAGCCATATTGATGGAGACTGTAAGTTTGCAACAATAGGTGTGCTCTTTGCTCTTTTCAACTTCTTTCTCTGATTTAGGTTGCCTGGTGCATACCGAAAGCTTTCCTCATGTTGAGAAACCTGATGCTAAATAGATATAATCAAATAATTATGGTTGTTGAGCGCTGAAGACAGATCTAGTTGTACACAATTACTCTCAATCAAAATATGAACATGAATAACAGAAATTACTGGAACATGTAATGTCAACCCATGCTAATAAATTTCTTAGCATCCATATAACCAAAATGTAGGATAAAGACTAAATATTTTTAGGCCTGCAGGGGTGGAAATCTTTTCATTGAAAGTCAAATTGCATTTGAATGTCAAGTACTGCAGAGCGAACAAACTGTATTTGCTGGTCAGAGCTAAGTTACGAAATTCTTATCAACCATATTAGTTCATAAATATAAGATTAGCTTTGTGACGAATGGAATGTGTAAACCCAGGTAAGGAAGGAAGAGATTTTTTTTAAGTAAGATGGTGACAGTGATGTTAAGTTTGTTGTCAATAGCAAATTTTGGTAAAAATTATGAGAAAAAAGTTTTAAAATTACCAACATTTGATAACTTGCCAAAAATTTGGCAATTACAAAATTTGGTAAGGTGGAAAGTGGCCACAACCTGAACAGGCCCTTTATCATTTTGATGTTTCAAATCCTGAAAACACAAGTCTTTATGAAGAGCTGAGATATGATAAAAGAAGTGATCTACTGTTAAAAAATATCCTCCATACATATTTTGCAGTTGCACGCTGTGAAAAAAAAAAAGAGCGGCGGTCAATCGTTTCCTCGCAGACACACAGAACTATTTTATCTTTCTGGCTTTGCAGATTGTTCTAATTTGCTGCTTCTAATTGAGCATCCAGTAACTAAAACATGTAGGATGCCAACTAATCAAGTATGGTCGTCCACAAAACCACTACGAGCAAAGACAACACCGTGTTAGACTGTTAGGCTCTTAGTGGTAATTTTCCCTTACAAATTATACACGTGACTTTTACTTAATAACTATTTTAACCTGCATTATGAGTAAAAAAAGCTAAAAATAGATTTATTTAATTTATTTAATATATATATATATATATATTTTCAAATGTATAATGTTAAGTAGCTTGGAGAGCATGAATTCGATGAATAATAATCTTAAATTAGCTGAAAAAAGTTTGGTCATAATCCACGCTTGCAGTTTTCCCCACAATTAATGCCTCGCCCACCAAACCTCCTTGCTCGCACTCGCATTCATCTCATGTGCTATCACGATTGTCATCTCCCCTCGTGTCGTCTTTGTTCGTCGACGTACGTCTCGTTGATGGAACACAAAAGTTACAAACCGTCGCTCTCATCACATCGTTGCCAAGTTGCAAATCGCCAACAACTTGAGAACGATCAAAACGCGTGATGGCATATGTTTCCCTAATCTTTTTGCCGATTGCTGCAGCCATCATCGAAGAACGTTACGAAACGAGTACAAAATGCATTGAGCGTGCTGTAACTCGAGAAATCCCTCTGTTTATGTGACCCACAGAACACTAGGGCCCTATTAAAAAAGAAAACCAGTTTGTATATTCTGATCGATAAATAGAAAACTCACACTTGCAATATTCACTTAAACCTAATAGTTGAGGGTTATAATATAAAGTGATATGAGAAACTTTTGTACATACGTCGGCCGACATCGGTGACGTTTGTGGGCGTCACTTATCTTGTTGAAGGTGATGCTGGAATGCTTTGCCGTTTGCTTTGTCATGGTACTTCCTCCGACACCCACGCCATGAGGTAGACTCTTCGGGTGAAAACCTAGCGATGACGGCATTACTGATGTCGCAACCTTCTTAAAGGCATCGCATTGGAGGTCTATTTGTATTGTGATGTTCTGGTTGTTCGAGTTTACTTGATGGCGAAAATTTCGGGACCAATGACTGTTGTTTACAACATAAAATCTTCGATATTTCTTCCGCTTTGGTTTGGTTGCACACCAACAGTGATGAAAGCGGAACTCAATTACTAAGGGTGACTACTCTTTTCGAAGATTCTACTCTTTTAGGTTAAGGAAGATAAGGACTACATACAACTTATAAGCCTTTGGTTGTAACATCGGCTATGTTTTCTTGTACCTGTCTTAAATAGTGATTTCTATTTTAGGGTGGTATTTTAAGTACTTTTCTTCTTTTTAATCAATCTGTGAATCATTGTAATTCACAGGTGTTAGCCTTGTAAGTTTTTTTAATAATTGGTTGTAGCTTCTTTGAAGCGAAGGCTGGAATGAATTCAATTATCTTTAAAAAATAAGAAACTTTTGTACAACATATATATTTAATACTCGAGAAGCATGCTTACGAAGAGTGCATACAAAGATAGCCAGGCCTAAAAGATTTTCAAGAACATATGCGGTAACAAGTTATATATCCTGAATTCAGAACTATCTGTTAAAAAAGAACTGAATTTCTTTTTGGAAAATTTCCTCCACGGCACAGAGACCTAAAAAAGAGTCCCCCAATCTTCTTAGTTGCCTTATTCCATCCTTGGCGAATTCAGGAGAAAAGTAAACATCACCATATTCCACACTCCACAGGCCCAATTGACTTAGCTCAATTGTTGTCTTTTCTCGAATAATCAACTGCCTTTTTTGTACCAACAGGATGTTGTCGCTATCTTTTTATTTCCTCCTGCCCGTGTGGAGAACAGATGTGATGATATGGAACAATGGGGCACCTATAATTTTTTTTCTCCTTCAAGCTAGTGGATAACAAACGTTATCTTGGAACACCTATCCTCGTTTCTCCTGCAAGTTGCTAGATACTAATAATTAATCATGGATATTAGTAGTATGATCTTGGAACAGGTCCATGCATGTGTTTCTCCTGCATGAGTGGATAAGAAACATGATCTTCTGTCTTGTTTAGATCCCAAAATATTTTGCCAAAAATATCACATTAAATGTTTAACACATGCATGAAGCATTAAATGTGGATAACAAAAATCAATTACACAGTTTGCATATAAATTGCAAGACAGATCTTTTGAGCCTAGTTACGTCATGATTTGATAATATGGTGCTACATTAAATATTTGCTAATGATGGATTAATTATGCTTAATAAATTTATCTCGTAATTTACAGACAAAATCTGTAATTTATTTTGTTGTTAGTTTATGTTTAATACTTCAAAAATATGTATCCATGAAAAAAAAAGTTCTGTCACATCAGTCTGACGTTGTTGGCTTTTGTTGGACGAGGCGTGATCCCCCAATTTCGCTGGCACGTGGATATTTATAGTACCACTTGAATTCCATGAGGTAATAGGCATTGTCATCAATACTTTTCAGATTTTCTTAATTTTTGCATATATATTCTTAACAGAGAACACTGAATGACATCAAGATAAGGGAAGAGTTTTCACTACCTGAATCCTGAAGACAATATAAGCAAGGGTTCCGTTTGAAAAATAGGTGACCCTATCTAGATCGCCTTCGTGGTCTTTGTACATTATTATATTATAAACATGTTACTATCCTATCTGGTTAAATATTTGACACTGTTGACTTTTTTACACACGTTTGATTGATCGTTCGTTTTTTAAAACTTTTGTGAAATATATAAAACTATATGTATGCATAAAAGTTTATTTAACAATAAATCAAATAATAGGAAAATAATTAATAATTAGATTAATTTTTGAATAAGACAAATAATTAAACATGTGTAAAAATATAAGCAGCGTCAAATATTTAACGACGATGGAGTAGAAATTATCACAGGAAAACGCACACTCCAAGCGCGCAGGTTAATTAATTTCACGCTGTCACAAGCTCGTGTTGTCCATTGTCAACCTTGTTTATTGAAAAAAAAAAACGAAAGAGGTAGACGAACAAGACGGAGAAGGCCACAGTTTGACACCGTGCTGCACGGGACCCTCATGTAAACGGAATCCAGCTAACGCCGTCACTGTGCACCACATACCGGTGGAACATTCTGTCACGGTGTCAAACGCCGACACTGTCAGTTTGATCTTCGAAGCCTGTCGATTCGCATCGCCCAATTACAAGATGGCCGACGTGAAGATTGAGGATCTCCGCGCCGCCGCTGTCGACGAGCTCGACACAATCAGGCTAGTCGCTACTCCTCTCGTCTCCCTTCTTCCACTGGTTCGAGCAGCCACGCGGACAAAAGAAATCGTTGATTTCATCACCATTTCTCTTGCTCTGATTTTTTCCGTGGCTTTTTCCCGTGCAGCGAGAGCGAGAAGGCGGACTCGCCCGTCTTCACCCGCAGCACCGACGCGCCCAAATCCGGCGACACGGCCTCGCCCTTCGCCGGGTTGGGGGCGCCGTACTACCGCGCCGGCGGCGTCGCGCGCGACCACGGCACTATCCGCGATCTGCTCGCCGGCATGCTTGGTGTCCGTGGCGAGGGCGACGTCCGCAACACAGGTGCGCCCTTTGCCGCGGTGTACAAGGACGACCTCGCTTCCCCGCAAAAAAAAAAGGACGACCTCGCCGGCGCGCCGCTCCTGGCCGTCGTGGACAAGGACCACGCCGACATCCTCGCGCGCGACACGGCCTCGCCCTTCGCCGGCGCGGCGCCCAATTCGCATTCGTCTATTTATACCGAGGCGTGTGGCATCGGCATGGCTTACATCGCAAAGCTTCGCTTCTCCCCGGTTTTGGAACCACCAAGCCGGAGAACCCAAATGGCGCAAGCGAAGACGGCGGCTGCACTCCAAGACGACAGCCGCGCCGCGTCCCTGCTGGCCAGCTCTCAAGCCACCGTGTCCGCCACGGGCCATGCCGGCGCCTGCGGGCGGGGGGTTTCCGCCCACTGCGACGTCGTCGGCGGCTTCGCGTACGACCATGGCGCCGTCCGCGAGCAGGTCGTGGTCAATGACCTCGCGGACGGCGTGGCTCGCCAACCGCGGACGAGTCCTTCGCGCTAGAGCGCGACACGGCCGCGCCCTTCTTCAATCGCATCGCCGACGCGCACAACTCCGGCGCCGGCAGAATCGCGCGCGGCCACGGCGTGGTCGGCGAGGTCCGCAACACCGGCGCGCCCTTCGCCGTCGTGTACAAGGACGACATCGCCGTGCAGCTCCTGGCCATCGTGGACAAGGACCACACCGACACGGCCGCGCCCTTCGCCGGCGCGGCGCCTTCCTCCCACAACGCAGAGCAGGTAATTAATCAACACTAATCCTAAAATTCAGCTCCGCTCTTCCCAGAACGCCGCCGGCGCGGCGCCTTCCTCCCCCGAACGCGTTTCAATTGTTCGATCCGTGCAGATTTCCATTGATGTTGTGCTTATGGACGGCAAGGCCGGCGTTCCCGCCGCGGCGAAGGCAGCACCAGCCGGCGGCAACCTTGAGTCAGCTGTGGTGGGGATTATCGCCGCCTCGACTGCCATCACCATGTTCGCCACCGGCGGCGCCGTCAGTCCGCCAGTGGCATTTGGGCTGTTCGTTCTGCTGATAGGTGGACTCTGCGGTTGTCTCCTCTGTTCGTGGTGCTTAAAATGGTTGGTCAATTGGTTCCGGAGCATGTTTGAGTTGGGTCAACTTTCTCTCTCTATCTTTAGCTTTGGGTGTGGCTTGCGAGTTCAATAATTTTGGAGGGGAACTGGTATATGTCAATGTGGTGATCTACATATATTTCAAGGTTTCAGTTGGGATGATTTTAACTTGCTCCTGCCGAATTTTGATGTCCGTTCAAATCATCAGTTCATTTTACAAAGTACTGTATAGTCGAGAATTTCGTTCATGATCCTCTCTGACTTGAGAAATTGGTTGTTTCTGATGAAATACCTCGACAGGACGCACCCAAAGTTTCCTTGTAAGGTTTGGTCTACTCCCTCTGTCGTAAAATAAATTAACTTTATTTTTTTCTTAAATAAATCAATATTTATCTTCTTATCTATCACGCAAATCAGTAAAAATTATCCCATAAATACCTTTATCTACCTCTACACTTAAGGACACGTACAACACGTCTCTTCACCCCGTCTCCAAGATGTGATTTTTGCATAAAACACCCTCAGTTAGTCTGGAGACGGATCCGGCGTCGCCTCGCTAGACGACGGAACCGTCTCTGCTAGGCAGAGAGACGACTCAAGCAGCGATGTACGGCCTGCCTCCTTGACCCGTCGCTGCACGGATCCTAGGTGCTCGCGCACACAATTATGATTTGAGCGCACACAGGAAAGTTCTATGGCGCCAAAATCTTCTTCAGGTACTCCTTTTCTTCACTAAATGTTTGACGCCGTTAACTTGTTTATATTTGTTTGACCGTTTGTTTTATTTAAAAAATTTATGTCATTATTAATTATTTTTCTATCATTTGATTTATTTTTAATATAATTTTATGTTTACCTATAGTTTTACTTATTTCACAAAAATTTTTGGATAATACGAACGGTCAAACATATATAAAAAGTTAATGATATCAGATATTTAGGGAAGGAGGAAGTATATAGGAGAAGAGGCGCCAGTTCCTTTCTTCTTCCACTCGGGGCACCACCAACCTCCAGTTTCGTTCTTCTTCCCCGCCGGGCACCACCAACCTTCAGCGACCGCGATGTTGAGCGCCCTCGGCTAGGAAGAGCAAGCTAGTTGCCCCAAATAAGAAGAGCAAGGGCGCGTCGGCTGCTGCTACAAGGGCGCGTCAGCGGCGGCCCCGACGCACACGCTAGGTCGTGCAAGTGGCTTGACGACGGCAGCCTGCAACCTCGGTTGTGGTGGCGGCTTGGCCTTGGGTGCGGATTCTGCGGGTCGAACCCTAGGTCGCGGAAGCGGATCAGCGCGGCGGCAGCTCGCCCTATCTCCGGTGAGAGCGGGTACAGCATGACGACGGCTCCATCCTCCATTGATGCTAGGTTTCCGTTCCCCCCTTCACCGTCTACTACTTGGTGGGAATCAGTCGGTGTGTTGATTCGATTTCTCCTTCGTTTGGGCATTCAGCAGCTTGGGATCCATCATGGTAAACTCTTGTGCATATTGTTTCGCTTACAGAGTTCATATACGCAATAGTTCTTTACTCGATTCAGATGTCAGCATACTCGATTAAGCTGCTGTAAGGTTCAACACATCTTCACTCAAATTTGTAAGGTTCAACAGCTGCTGCAATAGTTCTTTTCACTTACATTTTGTTTTTGCATTATCAGTGGTGTTGGAACCTGTCAAATCTTGGTATATTAGGTAGTGGTCGTCAAGATTCAGTCTTTATTTCTTGAAATAGGATATGCCACCGTTTCTGGTGCTTTGCTTGCACTAAGTACCACATTCATAACTTAGTGGAGTTCTGAAAAAACTACCAGATTCATTTTGCTTTGCTTGCACTGAGTACCAGATTCAGTCTTTGCTTACTCTGTTCATAAATTAGTGGAGTTTTAAAAAAAACTGAGTGTACTAAACTGTTCCAAAATTTGAAAAATAGGCACTGCTTGTTATGAATCAAATAGGTACTGCTTGTACTGTCTGAAATAAACTCTATGTACTATCTGAAAACTGGAAGTGATATATGATGTGTTGTTTAACTTCAGGAAATGTGATAAACTATCTTGTCCAGTTACTGAAAGCTATACCTTATTGTTGTCTATTCTGAATTTTCTGTTCTTAGCAACAGGATACCTCATTTTCAAACATATGTTCTTAGCAAGTGGCTGTCATGAAGTGTCTTAGAAAGACGTTTTTCCCTGAAATTTTCTCAACAGACATGTAAACTGAATGTGTTAGAGATTCTCTGTATTATACTATTATACCAAATTGAATGTGTTAGACTGAAATAGCTTCTCTGTGCACAGAATGGCATTCTTCTTATATGTTCTGGACTGCATACAATTTTCTGAGTGTGCTATACGAACATGTTGAATCATCTATTATGATCTACCTTGTTGGATGGCATTCTACTATATAGAAATTTCTGAGATGGACATCATTATGTTATGTTACCTTTTTCTGATGAACTATTGTTCAATTAAATTTATTTTAAGTTTAAGTAGTGTTCCGTTTCTGCCTAATTTATGAAACTGAGTGACAGTGACCTTTTACTGTCAAGTGTCAGTACTGTATAGTATCAGTTTAATATCTGAAAATTAGATGGTGATGATCTGTTAACTTTTCTTTAGTACATAGCGTGCAGTTTCTGCGTGTGCTGAGTTCACATGAAGCATGCACTTCATGTCTCCCGTTAATATGGACTAATGAATTATCCGAATGCTTCTATCCATTTGAATTTGTTCATCTTTTTATGCTTGATCCATCTTCCATCAAACGACCACACAATGGTATACAAATTAATATTTATAATTTATCTTAGCTACATGCAAAGTATTAAACTGTTTGTAGATGGCCATCCGTCTCTGGGTTGTATGTCATGTCTCTTTAATCGTCTCTACGTCATATTCTAGTCTCCTAGAGACGATCCATGTCTCTGTGTTGTACATGCCCTAATACTTCTTTTGCATTGATAATGAATATTACGGTCATTTTAGATCCCATTATCTATGGGCTCACATATCAGCCCCCACTACCTTCGAATTAGCTTCAGATGATCCATGTCCCAAGTGTGGCTACTGCCCCTTGTCAGACTCATTTCATATGCACATTTACCTATACTCTGATGGAGAGAACGGAGAGAAAGACATTTAATTATGTAAATTTTCTAGCATTCTAGCCCCTGTTCCGTCTTTTACAACAATATGTAAAATGGTAAGATACCATGCGTCATTACGTTAATGTGGATTTTGATTATATTTACTATCATTTCCCCTTTTTTGCATGAACTCGATTCAATTATGTGCACCGATTTCTTAATTCAAAGATAGGGTTATTACTTCCCTACTGTTTTGTTGGGTTCTTTAAATTTCTTTGGTGGGAGGGTTTTCTTTACTTGTTCAAAAGGAATCAATTGGTACATCACTTTCACCGTTTTGAGCATAGCACAGGTATTTGTATAACATTTGTTGACATGACGTTTTCTTAATTCTTGGGAGAAAAGGAAAGGGCATATACTGTATATAGAGGGCAGACAAGGACGTCTTTGCGCTTACGGCACATGAAGATAAACATCTGATTTAATAGCAGTTGCTAGTGCTATGCACTGTTCTGGAATTCAGCAGTAATCTTCTGAATTGTCCTATCGGTTTTGAGTCATTACCACATTAATTCAAGAATCAAGAGTAAGACAAAAGATGTTCTATTGAAGTTTGCTCATGTTGGCAATTCACAAGCTTTTGTTATGGACCGGTCTTTTTTATGGCTAATTTTCTGGAGTACTAATATTGAAATGATTAGCCAAAACAAAATCACATTATGTTTGATGATGAATGGATGATTAGCGCAAGCTTAATAATCCTTTTTGACTTTAGTCCATCAGTAATCCTCTACTAATTAACACTGTCCCCGTCACTATCGTACTTGGTAAGATCAGGTTAGCATGCGTAGCTAGTGATCAGTCAATCTCAGTGCTGACGAAAGGAAATATAGGGTGTGTTTGGTATCCTGCTTGGGGCCTCAACCAGGCTCAAGTCCTCAACGCGTGCAGTTCTCCAGTGTTTGGTTGGTTGCTTAAGCCTTTGAGCCTGTCTCTAGCGATGCAAAAAGGAGATGAGGGCCTGGCTGAGTAGAAACATGACTTGTCTTCGTTTCACTCGGGCCTGGCTGGAGTGGCCAAAAATCTACTACGCAGATTGCTTTTTACCCTTTGTGCAGGTGAACGTTTTGCCAACCAAACAACTTGTTTGACAGGCCTAGCTATACAAGTACATGCAACCAAACACAACACCAAATCCCATACAAACCAGTAATAGTTGGGTCAGGTTCAGTGATACAAGCCAGGCTAGACCTTAACCAGGCTATCAAACACATCCTGCCATTAGAATGGTTGGTTGTTAATTCTGTAACGTGTCGTCTTCTGAGACCAGTCCAATCTGGTCTGCATTCTACACACAGTAGGGGCATTTTAACTGTTAATTGGCGATCGATTTGGGCTTGACATCCTGTTTTCTCAGAGAGATCACATCATTGCTCGCGGGCCGGTACCGAGTACACATGTCCGTGAATAAATAGTAAGATAGAAAATTTGTAAATTTTGATCTCTTGTAGCAGCTGAGGTAAGAAAAGTTTTTATACGTTAGTGCTGCCGGGCAATAAGATTGGAAAGAAGTTGTAATTAATCTTGGTGAAATCAGGCTCAGGGGATGGTTTTTTTAACAGGAAGAAACAAAAGTTAGGACCTTTACTCTACGATGTCTTCATCCATTTGTCATGTGTACTGCCACAGTGAATACGTTGTCACTTGTCACTGTTTGCCTCCTCAATCTATTCCTTTTGAAATTCATGTTGTTATCTTGTTGAGGAGAGAAGACGTGCTTTTCACAGGAACGAAACATCGATCTAGGAAGTTTACAAAGCAAGTAGACAGGGTTTATGGTGAATATTGTGCTATTCCACACTCGATTGATAATACTAGACCGTATGTAACAGCGACATTTTACTATAGACCGTATGTAACTGTTTGCCTGCAGCCATGTTCAGAAAGCTGAAAGGAGCAGCCCAATTAAGTTGGATGGCAGCGTTGTTAGGATTTTCTTAACCAGTTGTGTTGGTCAAAATAAACTCGGAATCGTACCAAGATGAGATTATTGATTACTCGGCATGGAAAGGGAAAGCAAAGCAGCTAGACCACCTACTCCAAATAAATGTCTTATTCTGTAACCGCGGGAAATGAAGGACGTCGATATATAGTGCGGGTACAATATACTCCCCTGTTCTTTTGTATGATGTTGATTAGCTTCAAATAAACTAATCAACGCTATATATTTGCGTCCGGAGGAAGCATATCGTTGAAATGTTAGGTTTGATGTGCTAGCTGCGGTGTACTCATGTAGCGGCGGCTTTGCGCACGACCGCGGCGTGCCGCTGCTGGACGGCAGGTATGGCGTGGCTGAATTCTTCACCAACAAGACGGTGAATTCGCGAGCGACCACGACGCGCTGCTCGTGGAATTGGGTTCATCGTTTCACTATCCCATGTGAGAATTGGGTTGCTTTGTGATGAAAAATAAATTTCTGTATAGTAAAGCATATTTATTTGGTCATGGATTTTAGTATCTGGTTTGGGATAGCTTTGACAGGATGCACACGACTTTTTAAGTTTGGTAGTACTGCTCTATAGGGGAAGTCCACACACAGAAGAGACAGAAGAACATTTCAGCTGGTTCACTGCTAGAATTTGGCATTGGAAAGTGACTTTTCTGTTCAGTCACTGTCAGTCTCATGATCTTTAGTTTTCAGACGAAAATACTACCTTCGTTCTTAAATGCAGGGTTTTTTGACTATTTGCTTTCAACTTTAACCATTTATCTTATTTAAAAAAAATAAAAGTATTATTTATTTTATCTGTGATTTACTTTATTGTTAAAATTATTTTAATCACAACTTATAATTTTTAATATTTACAATAATTTTTTAAATAAGACAAATGGTCAAAGTTATAATGCAAAAGTCAAAATCCCTTATATTGAGGGACGGAGGGAGTATTTGAGTAGCTTTCTGAAAAAGTCTTTTCATTCGCTGGGTCCCTTGGTCCTAGCTGTGGGGACAACGAGTAAGAAGGCTGAAGCAATGGCCCTCTTTGGATAGTCTTGCTAAAGTTAGATTTTAGAGTTATTTTGTAGCTCATAACTAACTGTAAACTAACTCTAACCAAAGAGATGTTTGGATGAAGAGTTAGATTGACAATGCATATACCTTTTTAATAATTCACCAATTTCAAATATCAGCTGAATGAATGAAATGGACACAACTAAACTAGCTATGGGCCCCACCTAAACTATAGAAAACTGATTTTTTGTGTGGCACCCATCTAAACTAGCTCCAATTAGCACCTCTTTGAGGTGCTAGTTTTTTGGAGGGGGTTAGATGCAAATAGTCCAATCTAACCCCTAAGTTTAGATGCTAGTAGGTTATTTGGGGCCAAAATAACCCAAACTAACTCAAAGGCTGCATTCGTCTTTAGATGTTCCACTCGGAATAGTGTATGCACGCAAAACGAGAAACGTATTTAGCAACTAAGTATTAGTTATTTTAAACTTTAAAAAGGGATTAATTTGGTTTTTTAAACAACTTTCGTGTAGAAATTTTTTTCAAAAAACACACCATCCATAGAGAATAGCTCGAAAAACATGCCATAGAGAATAGCACTGTAGCCAGTTTCTATTTGGGTAGAAACGAACGCAGCCTAACACCTCCATCCAAACAGTGCAAATGAGAGGAATTAATTTGTTACTCACAAGATTGTCACTTTGATAGTGTTGTGAAATGTGTATAGGAGATGCTCTTCTAGATAGTCCAATGCATCTGTTCAGAGACAAAGACGGGAGACGCCTTTCTTTCCTTCCCCCAATTCACAATTTACATTCGTGTCTATTTATACCGAGGCGTGTGGCATCGCCATGACTGGAGTACATCGCAGAGCTTCGCTTCTCCCCGGTTTTGGAATTACCAAGCCGGAGAACCCAAATGGCGCGAGGGAGGATGGAGGCTGCGCTCCCGGACGACGACCTCGACGCATCCCTGCTGGTCGCCGCCGCGGCCGCCCGCTCCCAAGCCACCATCTCTGCCACGGGCGCCGGCGAGCTTGATGTTGCTGCCAACCACGACGTCGACGGCGTGGTCGGCGAGGTGCTCGCTGACAACGATGTCGCTGACGACGATGGCGCCAACGACTTGTTCGCGCGCGACACGGCCACGCCCTTCGCCGGCGCGGCGCCTTCCTCCCACAACGCAGGGCAGGTAACCAATTAAACCTCCTAAAATTCAGCTCCGCCCTCCCCAGAACGCCGGCGCGTTTCAATTGTTCGATCCCTGCAGGCCGGCGTTCCGGCTACGGCGAAGGCAGCTGCAGCCGGCGGCAACCTCGATTCTACCGTGGTGAGCATTATGGCATTTGGGCTGTTCGTTCTGCTGCTAGGTGGACTCTATCGGATTGGCTCCCAAGCCACCGTGTCCGCCACGGGCCATGCCGGCGCCGCCGGCGAGCTTGGTGTCGCTGCCAACCGCGGCGTCGACGGCGGCGAGCAGGTCGTGGTCAAGGACCTCGCCGACTGCGTGGCTCGCCTTGGCGTGGACGACTACTGCGCCCGCGACACGGCCGCGCCCTTCTTCACCCGCAGCGCCGACGGGTCCAACTCTGGCGCCGACGGCGTGGTTCGACATGGTGTGGACGATATCCTCGTGCGTGGCACGCCCGCGCCCTTCGCCGGGTTGTCCCGCGCCGACGTGCTTGGTGGTGGCGAGGACGATGTGGTGTCCAAGCACAACACCGCCACGTCGCTCCGTCATGGACAAGGACCACACCGACATCCTTGCGCGTGACACTCCCGCGCCCTTCATCGGGTTGTCCCGCGCCGGCGTGCTTGGTGGGCGTGGCGAGGACGATGTGGTGTCCAAGGACAACACCGCCACGTCACTCCTGACCGTCATGGACAAGGACCACGCCGACATCATCGCGCGCGACACACCCCGCGCCCTTCGGGAAGTCGCTGGCCATGGCCGCCGCCGGCGCGGTGCCTTCCTCCCACAACGCAGGGCAGGTAATTAATCAACACTAATCCTAAAATTCAGCTCCGCCCTTGTCAGAACGCCTTCCTCCCCCGAACGCGTATCAATTATTCGATCCGTGCAGGTTTCCATTGATGTGGTGGTTATGGACGGCAAGGCCGGCGTTCCGGCCGCGGCGAAGGCAGCAGCAGCCGGCGGCAACCTCGATTCTGCCGTGGTGGGGATTATGTTATTTGGGCTGTTCGTTCTGCTGCTAGGTGGACTCTCTCTGCTTGTCTCCGCTGTTCGTGCTGCTTAAGATGGCTCTGGAGCATGTTTTGAGTGTGATCAATTTGGGAGAGGGAAACATGTCAATGTGGTGCTGGGTGATCGACATGTGTTTCAGGGTTTCACTTTGGATGATTTTAACTTGCTCCTGCCGAATTTGATGTCAGTTCGAATTCTCAAGTTCCGTTTACAGGAATTAATTTCGTGATCATCTGAGTCTGAGAAATGGATTGGTTGCTTCTGACGGAATCTTCTCAGAATAACTTTCTGTATTGTACTGAAGAATTTTTTCCCCATGAGTTTTAATATCTCATTTCCAGTAGTAGCACAGATACTTCGATTGGATGCGCACCAAAAGTTTCCTCTTTTCTTTACTACGTTTGGTCTATTCTTCAGGAAGTCCAATAAAGAAGTCCAAGGAGAGACAAAAGAACAACTCAACTGATCGATCCAGTGCTACAAGTGTGGCTACTACCTACTACCCCCTTTTCTGATTCATTCCCAGATGCAACTTGTGTCAAAATCTTTGATTAGGCGAATTTTCTAGCGTTTTCACACCCGTGTTTCGACAATTACACCACGACGTAATTTGTATGGTCTTTTACAACACTATCACGTACCAAACGCCATCACGTTAATTTGGATTTTGATTATATGTACTATTATCTTCCCTATTTTTCATAAACTCCATTCAATTTTGGGCACCAATTTCTTAATTCAAAGAGAGGATTTTTACTTCCCTATTGTTTTGTTGGGTTGTGTGCATGCGTGCGTGTGTGTGATGGGGATGGGGAGTAACATTTTATGGCATGACGTTTTCTTAATTCTTGGAAGAAACGAATGGAGAAAGAGGGGAGACTACAACGTGTTGATTTAATATAGAATGGCTTAATCAACCCCTTTTGCCACCAACTTCGAAAAGGATTGTTGCTTTGGTGAGTGCCAGACGATCAATTCCCTTATCTTTCGCTTTCGATCGTTGATAGTAGTAGAATTATGTGGTTTTGTTGGTTATAAGACCGCTGAAAATAAAATTATATTTTTTGAAATTTCTGAAAATAAAACTATAAAATTCGCACTCTTAATTATTTTAAACTTTCAATCAAGTATAAGCTGCAGCCAATACAGAGCTCAAATTATACAAGCAACCTAATAAAGTTGGATGCATGAAAAGCGTTGATCGAAATGCATGACCGGTTGTGTAAATCGGAATCGTGACAAGATGATTAAGCATGACCTGTGGCGTGGAAAGGGAAAGCAGATAGCGGATCTAATCATCTAAATCTAAACAATTATAATCCGGGGAAAAAGATTAGATGACGTCGACAGATGTAACGTTGGAACACGGGCTAGATTTGCTGTGCGTGCGTAACACACGGAGTACCATTTGTAACCAACGGTAGTACACATTTTGGACGTGTCAAATGTGTAAGCTATCGTGAGACACGTCTCCGTGGCTAACTAAAGTAGCAATTTTTCCGGTCAGTATTTTGCAACATGCTTATTTGTTCACGAATTTAAATATCTGGTTTTTTTAAGAATATACTGACGGCACTCACAACACACGTACACTCATTATTATGAACGTACACACGCAAACCCTATCCCTATGAGCATCTACGAAGACTGGACCGATAAATTCTTGAGATTGACGAAGTCATCACAGATGCCTCGCTGTCAACGGGTACATCGCTTACCAATGAAAGCACAAAGCCGTTAAATCCTGAAAAATTCATTCCCACGGAGAAACGAACCCAGGACCTCATGTGCTAATGAGACTCTTGTAACACTAGGCTACATGCCCGCTCA
>CM002486.1:3820596-3833126 GCA_000325765.3 Leersia perrieri | reverse complement strand
ATATATAGTTTTGAGATAGCATCGAGGATCCCTACGAAAAGATCTGACTTTTGTGGTTTGGTCTGCTCTAGAGAGGAATTTCAGGAAAGGAGAGACAGAAAATGAACATTTCAGTTGGTCCAGTGCGAGAAGTTGGCAAGTCGGCAGTCGCTAGTGTGCCCTTGACTGTTCCTTCTCAGATGTTACTTCATGTCAAAAACTTAAGGCGGATTTTCTTCAGCCCTGAAATGGTTAACCAAAACAAACTTAATTTGGTATTCATACTGCAGCGTGAATAGGGTTTGGTATGGTTCCACTTCCACCGATTGGAATATGTTTGACAATGCTTACGGCAAGCTTAGTAAGCCTAATTCTGTACTAATCATGGCTTCGTCATTGTCAGCTTGTTAAGTAGGAGCAGCCTAGTGGTACTTACTCACTGTCATTGCTGATGGAAGGAAATACTGCAATGCTATTTAAATTAGTTGGAACAATTCTATGACATTTCGTATTCGTCCTAGACACAGTCACCATCCGCAAAGTCTTGAGCTGTTTCTTATCGAATTGGGGACATCAACATCTCATTTAGCCTGTGTCTAGAATCTTCAAGTTTCAGTTGGGAGAGTTTTGTGGTCGCCACCATTTCCTTCGCAAGAAGCCGTAACGGAGTACATGAAACGCCGGCAGCGGATGGCGGTGATCACGCCGGCGGCGAGAAAGTACGGCGGGGGTCGGGAAAGAAATCTTCGAAACTTGTGATTGGGCCACCGAGATTAAGCATCGTGAGGGCCCATAAGAAGGTTGATGTGGGCTCACTTATTTGGCCCAGCAACGTGGATTGGTGGGTGGGTTGGACTCCTGGAAGTTGCAGCCCAAATCGTTTAAATAGAAGGTGAAATGGATGCTCCGGAACGGGAAACCCAGTAACCCACCAATTTGCTCCGGAAAGGTGAAGTGGACCCGATTTGTCAGCCTAGTATAATCTGTTGTTGGGTTTAGGGGTGGGCATTCGGTGTGACCGAGCAAACAATATCAGAATTAGAAGAGGAAAAAATCAGGAGATGCAAACACAGATCGAACAAATCCATTTCTATTCCCCTTACACAGGAGCTCGCAACACAAGAAACTGAGCTCGCAGCAACAAATGGAGTAGCATTAAAAGGCAGCCAACATCATTCGCCAAAAGAAATATAGCAAGAAAACATGTTCTTTTCATGCTTCAGCGAGCAACAGATAAAAAACACAGCAATGGCTACACATCGAAGTGGATACAGCCACCGGAGGTGGCGGAACCAGGATCTCTGGACGCTTAGGGCCCAAATTAAAGGCTAAAGTTAGCCATGAAAAATTTGTAAACTGAATTATTCAATTGGTGTGCAAAACCCAGGGTCAGCAACAACCACATTTGGATCTAAGCACAATATTACCTTGCTCATTATTACTATAATAGTGGAAAAGATTTTTCTCTTGAGTGTGCATACAGAGAAGCTGCACATGCCGTAGGAGTAAGCAGATACACAATAATATAAGCAAATCAAGTATTTTAAGCACACAAATAGGAATCCATGCACCTGGTAGAAAGATTTCATTGAACTAACCAGCGCCAATTATAAAAGGAAGTAGGGAGTACGAATCAAATAAGCTTCTAATCGGTAATCAAATATTTAGAAGTGAGAAGTGAGAAAGGGGATTGAAAGAAAGAGTACCTCTTGTTCTTGGTAATCAAATCAAAATCAAAAAGGGAAACCACCTCCCTGGCAGCCGGCGCCTGCACAGCTCCTCCCTCCAGCCTGCAGGCCTCCGCCGATTGCGCCCCAGTGCTGTCTGCGCCCTTCAGTGCTTCTGCGTCCTGTGCGGCTGGGCCCCTGCCGGCCTCCATCGCCCGTCGCCTAGCCTCCGCCGCACACCAGCTCCCAGTGCGGCAGTGCCCACCGATACGAGAGATGCCAAGGGTTTGGAACTGGAACGGGCTGATTGATTGGTGGTGATGGGCTTACTCCTGCCTATTGGGCCTCTCATGTGTGGGGCTGGCCAGCTGGCTGATTTCTTGATGGCCTGCTTATTAGGCCGCTCGGGCTGGCCCATACAAGTAGGGCTATACCTTAAAATCTGGAAAATATATAGGTACTTTTTTTATGGGAAACGGTTGATATCAAATAACAGGGTTACAATCTCGCATCAGTGTTTGCCAAACACAAGACGGAGCATGATTACGCCAAACCGCGCAATGTGCCGTCCGTTTAGCTAACTGTGCGAGTTCATGAGCTACCCTATTACAACCTCTCCTACGGTACTCTATCTTAACCTCCTGAAGAAGTGCCAGCAAAGATTTAGTTTCCTGCACCAAAAAAAGACCACCTGGAGCGATCGCTCACTTCATTGGTCAGATGCTTAACAACATTGGCACAATCAGACTAGCAAGATCGGCATATGGATCCAGTCGACCGCCAGTTTGAGCCCTTCTTGGCACGCCAACAACTCCACCTCCTCTGCCGACGAGCAGTTCCGAAAGAAGCGCCACGAAGACAAGAGTATCATTCCAGCAGAATCTCAAATCGCAATCCCTACACCTCCCTTCCCGTCATTTAGAGAAAAAGCAGCATCCACATTAATTTTCGCCCACCCCGCTGGCGGCTGACTCCAGCAACTAGACTCCTCCTCCTTCCCAAGTTCTTCCTGTTGCCGGATTGGGAACAGTAGCTTCTTTCCCTTAGCATCTCCCTGTGAGACAGGATTAATTTGTAGGGACTCCTCATAGTTCTGTAGAAATTTAACCGACCCAGCGATCGATAAATTTCCTGAATCGTGAACCATATTGTTCCTTAGATGCCAAGTTCTCCATAACATTAACAGAATGAGATCTCTCTGTTTCTTATCAGCAAGGTCCAGAATCGTCAGAAGCCAATCCGGCCCTGTATTTCTGAAAATCTCCTCATCCGGCATCTCCCAGCAATTGCACAGCTCCATTCTTAGTGCCCGAGCCTTTGTACACTGTATTACTGCATGGAATCCTGATTCAATAACACAACCGCAGATTTCACACATAGGTGAAGCTGCCATTCCTCGATGATGTTTGTTTTCTTGCGTCGGCAATCCTTCAGTTGCCAGCCGCCAACTGAAAATGCGAACCTTCTGAGGAATTTTCGCTGACCAAATGTGCCTCCACAGCGTTCTCTCCCCATTTGGACTACTACTGCAGGATCCCTTGTCCTGGCTCCTTAGTCTTTCTCTGAATCCCATCCTGTAAGCACTCCCAACTGAGAAAATACCAGTGCGCCCATAGTGCCACGCAATGACATCGTCTTGTCTTCTTGCTGGGAGTTTTATTGACAAAATTAGCTCAGCATCAGGTGGGTAGAACAGCCTCCGGACCAAAATTTCATCCCAATCTTGTCTATCATTCTGCATGAGCTCCGTCACCCATCTGATCCTCGATCTTGTCTGCTTTCCCAGAATTTTAAGACTACCTTCTCTAGGAATCCAATTGTCTCGCCATATATTCACCTTTTCTCCCGAACCAATCCTCCAGATTATTCCCTGTTTTAGCAATTCTAGGCCATGAAGTATACCTTTCCATGAGTCCGAACAGACCACAGGGAATGCAGTATCAATCAAGTCGCCGTTTGGAAAATACTTGGCCTTCAACACTTGAGCGCAGAGACTATCCGGGTATTGTATCAGCCGTAGCCACGACGCCCAATGTGCCTTACGCTGGTCCACCTCCTCACCCCACCAGAATTTGCGCACAAGTTGTTCATATTCGTCACATAGGCCAGCAGGAAGTTTGAAGATGCTCATCACATACGTCGGCAAAGCTTGAATAACTGATTTAATCAGAACCTCCTTACCTCCCATAGACAAGAATTTTTGAGATCAATCAGCCATTCGTTTAAGCAACCTATCCTTTAAGGATTGGAATCTTCCTGCTTTCATCATGCTGAATACTAAGAATTCTCTTAATCTCCCTTTTCTTGCTCTCTGGGCAGCAGTTCCCGAACAACACTGAGCATTTGCTGGGGCTAAGTAGTTGTCCCGTAGACTGCTCATACAGATCAAGAGCCGACCTTACCACCTGTGCCTGCTCTTCGTTTGCCTTAAAGAATAACAAGCTATCATCAGCGAATAAAAGGTGGGAGATCACAGGAGCTCTCCGGCATACCTTCATCGTCTGCAACTGTCCTGATTGCTCAGCATTGTGCAGAATAGTTGACAAACCATCCGCAACAAATAAAAACAGAAAAGGCGATAGAGGATCGCCTTGTCTTAGGCCACGAGTTGGTTTAAAGGCCGGTACGAGATCCCCATTCAATCTCACCGAATATTGTACTGACGTAACACAGGTCATAATCCATTGTATCCAATCCGCTTGAAAACCCAACTTCACCAGGGAGCCTTCCAAATATCTCCAATCAGCCCTTTCATATGCCTTTGTCAGATCAAGCTTGTAGGCACAAACCTCATTCTCCTCCTTTTGGCACTTGGCAATAGCATGAAAACACTCAAAGGCAATTAACGCATTATCCTTAATCATTCTCCCTGGGACAAAAGAGCTTTGAGCTGGAGATATAATCTCATGCAGGATGGGTCGAAGTCGATTCACAAGGCATTTTGCAATGATCTTGTAAATCACATTACAGAGACTAATTGCGCGAAAATCCTTCAACTCAATAGCATTCGGTTTCTTCGGGATTAGTACAATTGCAGTCTCATTAACCCCTTCCGGCATCCTTTTCTCCTGAAAGAAGAGTTTTACTGACCTGCAAATATCTGCCCGCACAGTGTCCCAGTTTTTATGGAAAAACCTTGCCGGGAAACCATCCGGCCCTGGGGCCTTTAAACCTCCAATCTGAAACACTGCATCAGAAATCTCCTTATCAGTAAAACTTTGACATAGCGCCTCATTCATGTCCTCCGTAACCCTTGGTTGGACCATATTCAGCAGCGTTTCAGGTTGAACTGAATCATCCGTTGTATAAAGCTCTCTGAAAAAATTAGTTGCCAACTCTTCCATCTCATCCCTTCGATCGGTTACCGATCCATCCCTCCTTTTGAGCTTACTAATTTTATTCTTCCTAGGCCGCCATGATGCTTTCCTGTGAAAGAAATTGGTGTTTATACCTTATTAGATGGACCACGAGTAGGGCCTGGGCCCTAGCTACCCCAGGCCCAGTTTCGCCCGGAGGTTCGAAGCGGTGGTACGCGTCCAGTAAGAAAGCAATCTCAATGCGTCGTTCCCACGACGGGCGGAGGCCGGTGGATGGCGGCGACGGGGCCCGACAGCGGCTAGCGCTGCAGCCTCTTGCGCAGGGACAAGCGGGAGGAGTTGAGAGAATAGGCTGGCGGTGCGGTGTCTTGCGAGATGCGGGAGAGAGGGTTCGGAGTACGGGATTACAGGAGGATTATCGGAGAGCGGCGGCTGTTTTGGCCGGGTGGGAGTGGAGTGGAGGACGAGAGATTTAGCAGTTTTTCCTTATATAAAATCATGTTTTATTGGGCTTTGATGGCAATTGGGCCTAGTAGTGTTAGTGGGTTAAATATTCTGCATGGGCTGCAGCCTTTTTTGGTTTGTCCGGTTAATCGGCCACTGAAAACGAATTAACCGGAATTATTTCGGTTAGTTTCAAATGCTGACCGAACAAATCGGTTTTGGTCACTTGGGTTCTTCGGTTTTGGTTTTTTGTGTCCAGGTCTAGGGTAAACCCTGGTGAAATGGACAGACAGACCGCAAAAACCATGGGGGTATCTATTATATACTAAATATCCATTAAACATCCTATAAACACTCTTAAACCGCCAAATGGCGCTCTTATAAATTAGAAAAAATCCTATAAATTCTAATAAAAAAGCAAAACATCTCACCATTGATTTTCTTTAAGTTGGTGGTCCCATCATATTCAGCCATTAGATCAATCGATCTTAACCCACCTGCTAGCTAATCCTCTCCAATCTGTCGAAATAAACATATATACATACGCTGAAAGTCATGCGTACATATCCCCTTTATTCTCTAAGTTAGTTAGTTAAGAAAATCATACGAAGGAATAAATCAGTGCACCCAATGATTAGATCTATGTTCAAGAAAAAACTAATCCCTTCTCCTAATTTCCCATGCACGCTAAGTTCGTACTAAGAAAAACGTACGTGGTACTTACAATCTGCTGAATAAAACCATATGCACGTATGTGCATTAGAAAAATCCATGCATCATATAATCCCAATATTGAACGTTATCACGTTAGTTAGTCCACAATATCGGTCCACCCCCTTCTGTTTGGCCCCTTTCCGTACCCTTTATTTTCTATTGTAGTTTTAAAATATAGGATTTATCTACATTAGATTAATAATACAAATGAAAAAATTGACACTCCACATCCACCATATGTTTGATACAAATATCATATTATAGCAATTCTCATTGAACCAACCTTAATAATTACCTCTCCAATTTCAAATTTTGTTTTATATAGAAAAGTTACAAACATTTTAACAATTTTTTGATTTAAAAAAGATGACACTACCACATTTTAGGTCTTTCATATCATTTTTTCTATGGATATACGTATATGTCCGACACACCTATAGCCTCCTTCCTGGGTGGAAACCTTTCATAAAATGGTAATTAGATAGAAAGCATAATTTATGCAATCCTTTCATAAAATGGTTATGATTTACAATAGAATTACAGTTCAAAACCTATACGACACTATTAAATTTTTTAAAAATATGTTTTTGTCATATTTTAATATTTTCATGTCATTCAATCATTCATAAAAAATATTTTTGTACATAAACAGGTGGATGCAATACTTTTACGTTAGTATATTGTTATAGAAAAACAAAATCCCCTTCATCCTCCCCTCTCTCAAACACATACACTCACATGTGTATGCTGAAAGCTCCCTGTCTGTTGTGTTGTTCTCTTTCTATATATTCCTCTCCCGATCCTTACTTTCCCACCTTATTTTCTACATTAGGTAGCAACTAAGTACATAAACAATACATCCAATTAATAAGTTTGAATTTATAATTCAACTATAATTAAACCAACAATTCATAAACCACTATCTCAATTTTGCATGTCAACCAACTAGCACATACCACTTTATAAAATAATTAATAATACATATAATCAATATAAATAATAGTATAAGCATGTATAGGAGGAGAAGCTTGAGGAGCTTTGGCACAATAGAACATGGTAGCGACATGGAATTAAAGCTACTGGATCAGCATCGATGGCTTGATTTGTGGATCATCAATCAAACCATTGTCTGAAAGGGGTTAGGGATCTTCTAATGGTGGTGTACACAAGGAGACACAACTCAATGCTTATCCATTTGGTCAGGAGGGCTCACAGAAGTGGTACACCGAAAGCGGAAAAGACGACATCGATCTCCTCACGCATGCTGTGAGGGAGGGTAATTCTTAAGGCTGTTTTTCACCTTGGGCCATGGTGAATCTATTCAGTGTGATTACATGGCCTAATCGGCTCTAAGG
This sequence comes from Leersia perrieri, assembly GCA_000325765.3. NCBI lineage: Eukaryota > Viridiplantae > Streptophyta > Magnoliopsida > Poales > Poaceae > Leersia > Leersia perrieri. The sequence continues at coordinate 3,825,650 of CM002486.1, read as the reverse complement.
TGGTTGATGGGTCCGGGCGATGACATCTTTGGTTTGAGCGTGCTATGGAACAACGATGTTCTGACATCATTTCGACAAACTGCGACATGAGAAGAGATGGGATCAATAATGATTAGTTCACTTTGATAAGTAAAGCAATTAATGGGGACGATATGATTGATTTTATCATGTGCCCGGGAGTCAACAACTCACTCCTTGCGGACGAAAGAATAGGCAGGAGGGATAAGTATGGTGTAGGTTGTTTCGTGGCATGGGATCAACTCCTAATCGAAGTTGGAGGAGGGGAGGGTTAGGCGTGTTGGAAAATGTTTTCATGTTTAGCCATTTAGCCATCATGCCAAAAGGCGTGTTTAGATTTATTCCCTTTTTTAGCAGTTTTGACTCATTTAGTTAGGTACGAAATATAGTATTACGGTGTGTTATTCATCATAAAAATTTAGGCGCACTTTTATTTGTAAACTACTAAAGTTACAATTTATACATTCTTGCCGTGTTACAATTTTAGCAATACAATACTTTCTAAAAACATTCAAGATTCTGTGTAGATTTAACTTTCAAGTAACTTTAGTCTAAAAACTTGTACGTTTTGAAGGTAATGTTCAGAGCAGTCTTAACCCTTTTATAGGCGTAAATATAATAAGTTTTAATAGAAACAATATTTATATAAATAATTATCCACACCATTGATAAAGCTTTCAAAAACATACTCCTTACATTTCATAATGTAAGAATTTTGACTTTTTTACTTACAATGTTTAACCATTCGTCTTATTTGAAAATTTTATCTAAATATATGAAAAAGTGGTGTTTAAAGCATTTTTGATAATAAAATAAGTCAAAAACAAAATAAATAATATTTGAAATGTTGCAAACAAAAGAAAAATCATACATTATAAAACTGAGATAGTATTAAATAAGTTACCCGCGCATATGCGCGGGCTTTCTTCCTGGTTAAACCAAAGATTACCGTGATTTTTAACCATTGCAAGAGTAAGGTCCATAGAATAAAAACAATTGTTTGGACTAGGCGACGTATATAATCACCAAACGTGTCGTCTGCTACTTTAAACTAAGTTTTAAAAAATTAGTAATGATTAAAACATAACACTGAACAAGGAAGAATCCATCAATAAGGAGACAGATGCACGGAAGAACATTCCGGTGATCTATATACTGGTGCAAGTGGGAATTTCCGTGTGACGAACATGTGATCTCCTCTTAGTTTAAAGAGTTGATCCAAATTACTCAAAGTACGTGAAATGAAAATCCTGGCAAAATAAAGCCGGCGCAAAGACTCAAGAAGGCGGAATCCTGTACATTTTCTCAATGTGAATTTGCAGAAATCTTGTGCAAAGATTTGAATACGCGTACGCAACAGATTTGAATATGCATACAGAATAGAGGAAGGAGCACCGTATCAACATCAAACGTCACACTCTGAGGAACATCAAACGTCACACTCTGACATCCGTCGAGGCGTCATTTTAGAGCCTAAACAATTTTGAAAAGAAAAGAAACCTTTGACAAATAATTGTAGATGACGTTATTAGAAAACCTGTATGCAGTAGTGACCCATCTAGAAGTTTTCTATAGCCTGGCCAAACACATTGACAAATAATTTGTCAACGATGTTAGTGGAAATACAACACATTGAAATTTAGAGCTTAAAGTTAACTCCTTGCTTGGTCAACAGCAGATGAAAGTAAGCAAGAATCGCCACCTAATTCATCTGGAAAGTTATTTTGATCTACATAAGGCCTGCAACATTTCACCTTCATGCCAGGTAATTATGCCAAAGTCGTCAACGAGAAAAAGGGAACAAAAGTCGTCAGCCACTACAGAAGGCTCAAATGCTTCATGTAAGATTCGAAGGCCATCTACAACCTAACTCCATTATCATCATGTAAGCGCTCGTGAGCTGGTGTATCCTAACTCCATTATCATCTATATGAGGTCAGCGCCATAGTGGCCGACGTTGAGCCTGTGTTGACTTGTCTTCCGTGACAATATGATCGCCAAAGGACGTGGCGCGAAGATGTTTTACTTCAGCGTCAAAGGAGATGACATTGAGGTCGGGTCTATTTATTGTTGTGGTTTTCTTTTTCATGGTCCACTATTTAAATAAGTTTCCATAGATGGACAAAATGGCAAGAATTCATACGTTTAGACAAAACAATTGTTTGGATAGGGCCATCACCTGTGTACTGCGCATATTAATCAAACTACATATCAAATCCAGTCCCTGTTCCATATTTATTGTGGGGGGAGGGGGCTTCTTTACGGTACCCAATACTAGTGTATACTAGTCAAATATATTGGTGAATGGACGGTCGAGATTAAATTAGTGTATACTAGTCAAATATATTGGTGAATAGACGGTCGAGATTAAATTATACTAGTACATGGTAGTATACACCTGTAGTACACAATAGTATAGAGTATTTGTATAGAAAGGATGGTCCTAGCTGTAACCTCATTGCGTGAGCTAAATTAATATCGTGAATTTAAAACTTGAAATCGATGGTGTGGTGGATAATTTCTTAAGTTAATAGATCAATTACTATAATATTTATACAAATTAATAGATATACTTCATCTATACTGCTCCCACCTAGGACTAGTATTGGGTACCGTAAGAAACCCCTTATTGGGGTGTGTTCAAAGATGTCATGACTAGGTTCCTATTGGCTTATTCAGGTTGTGATCATTTCGCTTTTTCAAATAAGCTGTAACCACGTGAACAATGGAAAATAATTTATGAGTAAAATTTTTATGTACAGATTCTTCGTGGCTTAAAATCCAAAGCTAAATAAAAGACCATGACGAAAAAACCACAAAATCATATTCAAATTAAGGTTCAAAAATCAAAATTTGGCTAATGCTGATAAGGATAAGTGGAAACGATGGGAGCCTCACTATTTGGTTTCAGAACAATGTGAAATGAGTCAGACCTATCCTAATTATTTTAGGGTTGGAGTCAGATGTCTGTTTGTTTTATAGAATGGGCTGTTATTTTTTTTCTTTAGCAGAGGGGATTAGGATGTGATGGAACAGACCGGAATGAACTCCTGCCTTCTTCCTCGAAAAAAAAACAGACCGGAATGTGGGATTTGTTTATTTATTGTCAACTCCTGACGCCCATCTTTTCCCTTTCATTCGACGGCACACTCCTTCGTCTTACGCGTGCAGAGAGGAGCGGCTGCCAGTGGCGGCACATGGAGCCATGGAGGGACGAAGATGCATGGCTAGGAGAGGACACGTGGAGGGGCGGCTGGCAGCCGAGGGCAGCGGCGGCGGGACCCCCAAGCGGCAACGGCGTCCCCAAGCAAATGTGGCAGCGACTATCACTCGGAGGGGCACGGGTACGCGTGCGGATGGCATTGCCAGAGCGTGCAGAGGGGGGCTGCTCCAAGCAACTGCTTGGAGTGGCAGACTGACATGCGGAGGGGTTGCTGGACCGCGCGGTGGCCTTACGCAGTTTGCTTCCGTCGAGGTGGAACGAGTTCGTCCGACTTATTTTTAGGGATGAGTTAAACCCGCATCTGAAAGGAATATTTCTCGCCAGGGTTCCACTCAACCTACTTATCCTCAAATCAAACACCTTAAAACATGTCCGTGCATCCCAATCCTATTCATCCCATAGTAGCGAAGCCAGCCAGAAAAGATGTCGGGGTCAGCACCATTGGAAGATAGAGTCAACCTTAAAGATGGACGCTATTTTGCAAGGAAATGCAAAACTTGTCGGGATCGACTGACCCCAATAAAAAGGCCTAGCTCCGCCCTGTCATCTCGTTAACCAAACACATCTTATATGTTCATGATTGCATTAATTCTCCCCTTTCCGCTCATCGTCATCACTTTAATTTTCATGATCAGCACTAGTTTCTGATGTCAGGATCATGGCAGTCACACATGCGCTAATACTATATATAAGAGAACTTTCCTGTAGCAGACAAGTATATAGCCAAGAGAATATTCCAATTACATATTGAATGGATAGCACTTTATCTGTTTCAGTATGAAATTTTGCGCATAAAGTACAATCCATACGATAAACAAATTTAGGCTGCGCATCACAATCCTTGAGACGAATTTCCTCTTGTAGCATAAGAAACATCAATCACCAAAAACACCTTATAGGTAAAACACCGTGCGCCAAATAGTCACTAGGACTAAACATAAACACCCACCAAGCTTGAGCAAAGCTCAAACTTAGTAGCAGGAACCGGCTTCGTTATTATATCCGCCGGATTATCATGAGTACTTATATTGCATACTTTGACATCACCTTCAGCAATAACACCTTGAATAAAGTGATATCTCACATCAATGTGCATTGTTCTCTCATGGAACATCTGATCCTTTGTAAGACAAATTGCACTTTGACTATCACAAAATATATCAATGCAAGACGTATCTCCACAAAGCTCAGTGTACAAACCTCTGAGCCAAATCGCTTCTTTACAAGCTTCAGAAATAGCCATATACTCCATTTTGGTAGTAGATAAGGCAACAGTTGCTTGCAAACTGGCCTTCTAACTAACAGCACATTCACCAATAGTGAAAACATACCTAGTGAGTGATTTTCGTTTATCCAAATCTCTAGCAAAATCTGAATCCACATAACCAACAAGCCCATCTCTAGAACTCCCAAACTGCAAACAAGCATTAAAAGTATCACGCAGATATCTGAAAATCCATTGAACTGCTTTCCAATGCTCTTTGTCAGAATTAGCCATGTATCGACTGACAACACTCAATGCATATGATAAGTCAGAACGGGAACAAACCATGGCATACATAAGTGAACCAACTGCATTGGAATATGGAACTTTAGACATACACTCAATATCAAAATCTGAATGTGGACATAAATCTGAAGATAATCTAAAATGTGCAGCTAAAGGAGTACTCACTGGTTTTGCATCATGCATATTAAAATGATGAAGGACCTTTTCAATATAACTTTTCTGACTAAGATACAACTTGCCAGACTTTCTATCTCTAGTAATTTCCATACCGAGAATTTTCTTCGCTGCACCCAAATCCTTCAT
>CM002486.1:3802210-3820496 GCA_000325765.3 Leersia perrieri | reverse complement strand
TTGTCTAGGTGACTGCTTCAACCCATAAAGAGACTTTTTCAACCTACAGACTAGGTTCTCTTTTCCAGGATCAACAAAACTCTCAGGTTGCTCCATATAGATGTCCTCTTCCAAACTACCAATGTAAAAATGCAGTCTTAACATCTAATTATTCTAGTTCATAATCATGCCCTGCAACAATACCAAGTAATGTGCAAATTGAACTATGCTTAACAACAGGGGAAAAGACATCATTGAAATCAATACCTGGAATCTGGCTATAACCTTTAGCAACTAATCTTGCTTTGTATCTTGCCTCATCAGTTGGAGATATACCTTTCTTTCTTTTGAAGATTCACTTACAACGGATAGGTTTCTTCTCCTTTGACAAATTCACCAATTCCCAATTATTGTTCTTCTCAAGTGACTCCATCTCATCATGCATAGCAGATATCTATCTATTGCAATCATCAGAAATAAGAGCCTCAGAATATGTAGAAGGTTCTGTATTACCTTTAATTTCTTCTGCAACACTTAAAGCATAAGCAACTATGTTTGCTTCTTCAATCAATCTTTCAGGTGGTTTGATAGCCCTCCTGGGTCTATCCATTGCAATAGAACGCTATGGCGGCTTCTCCACAATAGAAACCTCTGCATCTTCAATAACAGGTGTATCTTGGTTAACATCAATATTCTCCTTATCTGGTGATTGTCTTGAACTGTCTAAGTGCTCCACCCGCAGACTTACTTTCTGCTGACTCTCAATAGGAACATTAGTAGAAGGATTGTCATGCAACATAACATTCTCTTGGAAGATAACATTTCTACTAACAAAAGATTTTCTAGTTTCAGGACACCATAATTTGTAGCCTTTCACACCAGATTGATAACCAAGAAAGATGCACTTAATAGCTCTAGGCTCCAATTTACCATTATCAACATGAGCATAAACAGTACAGCCAAAAAATTTTAAGTCTGAATAATTTGCTGGGGAACCAGACCATACCTCAATTGGAGTCTTCTTATCAATGGCGATACTGGGTGATCAATTAATAAGGTAACATACAGTGGAAGTAGCTCCTGCCCAAAACTGTCTAGGCAAACCAGCGGTAGACAACATACAACGGGCCTTCTCATTGTCCTATTCATACTCTCTGCTACACCGCTTTGTTGAGGTGTATAAGGAACGGTGTAGTGACGAACAATGCCATTTGTCTTGCAATATGACTTAAAACACCTATTACAGAACTCCATCCCATTGTCAGTACGAAGGATTTTCACCTTCCTTTCGGTTTGTCTTTGAACCATTGCTTTCCACTCTTTGAACACATCAAAAGCTTGATATTTGTGCTTCAAGAAATAAGGCAGAACTTTGAGAGAATAATCATCGATGATAGTCATCATATAACGCGCTCCTCCTAAAGATGTCTTACGAGCTGGCCCCCATAAATCAGAATGAACATAATCAAGAATACCTTCAGTGGTGTGTATAGATGTGTCAAAATTCACCCTCTTGTGCTTGCCAAAGATACAATACTCACAAAATTTCAACTTCCCGATGCCTTGATCATCTAGCAATCCTCTCTTGCTTAATCCTGCCAAACCATTCTCACTCATATGTCCAAAACGCATATGCCAAAGATTAGTAGCATCGAAATTATTAGATAATGAATCAGAAATTACAGCAACATTACCTAATACTGTAATACCCCTCAGGTGGTACAGGTCGGCAGTTTTAATATCAGCTTTCATCACAACAAGAGAGCCTTTAACGACCTTTATAACTCCGTTTTCACCGGAGTAATGGTACCCTTTGCGATCAAGAGTACTTAAAGAGATAAGATTCCTCTTCAAACTGGGAATATGCCGCACGTCTGATAATGTCCTAACACAGCCATCAAACATCTTGATATGAATAGAGCCAATTCCCGCAACCTTGCACGGGGTATTATCACCCATCAACACAAATCCACCTTCTAAGGGCTCATAGGTGGCAAATCAATCCCGATTCGGGCACATATGATAGGTGCAAGTAACATTAAGAATCCACTGGTCACTAGTTTGTGCACAACCAGCAAAAGCAACAAGCAATTCTGCATCAGAACGACTATCAGTAGCAACTGCGGCTTTACCTTCCTCTTCTTTCTTACCTTTAGGTCGATAACTTCCTTTTCTCTGTTCTTTCTCCTGCAGTATCCAACAGTCAGAGATTTCATGTCCAGGTTTCTTGCAGTATTTGCATGACTTGTTCCTGCCCCTGGACTTTGACCTTCTACGGCTGTTCGAACTCTTGTCCCTCGATCTGTCGTTTGTGTTCCTTTCAGTTTGCCTACCCCGAACAACCAAGCCTTCTGCCTGAGAACCAAAATCTTCAGAAGGTACTATCTTTTTCATCTTTTCCTTGGCATGCAAAGCATCATAAACTTCTTGCAAGGTTAGAGTATCACGGCTATATAATATGGTATCTCTGAAGTTTGCATATGAGCTAGGCAACGAACACAATAGAATAAGGCCTAAATGAGCTAGGCAACGAACACAATAGAATAAGGCCTAAATCTTCATCATCATATTTTACCTCCATAGACTCAAGGTCACCCAGGCTGGTGTAGAACCACTTGGCCCTCCAGTTCTCCCATCGGGAGCGAGCGTGGATCTAGATGAAGGGGGTGTCCACCGCCATGTCGTTGCGTGGCTGGATGGCGACGTATTCAACCGCCCCAGGGATTCCCGCCCTGCATATGCGGAAGAACTACTAGAATAGGTGGAGCGACGGCCTCACCCCCACAAACATCTCGCAAGTGTATGCGAAGATGGAGAGGTAGAAGACCGCATTGGGGGTGAGGTGATGCAGCTGGATGTCGTAGAACTCCAGCACATCGAAGGAGGAGAAGGGCGGGATCAACCCAACCATGGCAAAGGAGGTGATGAACACCATCTTCGTCGGGGGCCGCTCAACCGGCACATCGCTGCCGCTGCGAATGCCGCGCGGCAAGTATTTGTTCAGCATGCATCTGGCGTCCACGGTGCGAACCGCTGACTTGGGGAGCACGCTCCCCGGCTCTATCTGTGCGTTGCGAGTCATCTCAACGAGGGCGTCGGAGAACAGGAGGAAGAAGGCGGTGGACAAAGAGAAGTCGAAAGGGCAAAAGCGTTGGGAGATGAGGAGGAGATGGCAGAGGAGTGTGTGGAAACTAATCTCCCACCCGTGGATCCGTTTTTATAAGCAGTCCGCTGCCCCCTTGCATTCTCCGGCGTTAATTTTGCAACGCTCTCACACGTCGCGCCCCCTCGCACTCCGTGTCGCTTGGGATTTCGCGCCCACCAGGCGCACCACCCGGGACAGTGGGAAGCAGGCGGTTAGATGGGCCCCCTGAGCGCGCGGCCCAGATAACATGCCCCCCGCTTAATGGACTTAGCCGAAGAAATACAACCAGCAATCGTACGTCCATTGGCTGCTGTGGCCTGGCATACCCTGAACCCATTCACTTGGCTATATGGCGTCAACCGCGCTCGAACCCGACTTCGGTCCCGGCCAACACTAGGGGCTACTGTCGGTGATATGGGTCCGGGGGTATGTCCCGGATGTGAAGTATAGAGGGAAGCACCCCTTCCGTATACTTGCGTATTCCAAGGACACACCCCGAGGGGCTTAACACGGTCCGGGCCACGGGCGGCCACGTGGCCGTACTGAAGGGGATTGGCCCGGGGGCTATGGCCTCTCGAGATGGCAGGGTTCGGGGTCACCCGGACCCTACATGCATCAACCCGCACCCCTCCAGGGGAGGGGCGGGTTCAACTGCCAACTACTCGTAATCAATGCTCGAGCTCTGGCAGGCAACGCCCCGACGCATTTAATGCGATGTGAGGCACGCCTGTCAGAACCCATCATCATCTTCGTCTTTGCCTCGGGCGAGCGGAGAGCACGGAAGTCCTCCCCCATGACCGCGAATTGACCGCGCCGTCAGACCACGCACGCCTCTCCCCCCGCCCTGTTGCTGTTGCATTTAATGCGATGGACGGCCGCATGGGAGAGAGGATACAGGTCGGGGCGGCGCCGCGCCACCCCCTCTCCAGCCGATGGGCCACTGTCGTGTGGGCCCTACTGGAGTAGGTAGGTCAGCCATCACCCACGTCAGCAGCATGGTGACCATGACGCCCATTGTTCCCTCTCCATCCACTGCAACGTGGCGACAGGAGTAGGTACAGGAGCAAGCCAGAGCATGGCAAGACGAGAGCCTCACCGGTGTGTAAAGCGGGGGAAAAAGCTAAGGACCACTGTGGTGTCCCCTTAAACTATAAAAGGAGGCACAAGTCCATCGTAGAAGGGGTTGGTGGTTGGTTGATCTATATCTCAGAACCCCAGCGCAATAGAGGGCATTCACCTTGTTCCCCCACCTCTACACCCTTAGGAAAAACTCCACTTAGATAATAGGGAAGGGGATTGGAAGAAGAGTGAGATACACTTTGATTGTAGCACAAAAGAATCACCACACCAAATCCTTATAAACCACCCCTCATCCACCATATATCCATAAGAACAGGAGTAGGGTATTACGCTTCCCAGCGGCCCGAACCTGTATAAATCTTTGTGCTCTGTGTGTTTAGTAGGCTCTCTCATCCTGCCCACCTTCTTGTTCTCCTTAAACTTAGACCCTTACGCTCCGTTCCCCTGTGCCGAACCAAGAAAGGGGATCCCTCAGATCCCTGCGTGTCGAGCACACGCATCGACAATGACGAGGCCTTACGATCTCGTTTTTTATCATCGTCAGACCAATTCCGAGAATTCTTGTCAAATCCAGTCAAAGCATCATCCAGATCTTGCTGTGCAAGAATTGCACGCATCTTCACTTGCCACAATGAAAATCTTGTGTCTTGGACTAGAAGAGGTAGATCATACTTCAAACTCGCCATTGGGAATAAATTCTGAATCTGCTGGTATTAGTTTATGGAACCCTAGCAGAGACGCGAAACTTGGTGCTTGGAAAGATGCACAGAACGATGATCTGATAATTTTCTGGGTACACAAGCTTGGGTGAACGTAGCAATTAAATCTGGAAATAAAATAACTGTACTATACCGTACAGTAACCGATCGATGGCTGGATTGATTCGCCTCAGGAACCGTGCGTGAGAGTAGTACTGCCTCCTGCTTGCGTCGTGCGCTGCCGCCTGCCTTTCCGAAATCGGCCAAATCGCTGTGGTGCGAGCAACCGGCAGTCACTTTTAACTTTCTTCGATGTGCTCTTTTGTGTAATCGAAAGACTCGAAAACAATCACCCCCCGTTCCATAGTGTGTAGTAGAAGTTTATAGAGAAATGTAATAACATCTACATCATGAAATTAATTTTATTAAATCCATATTGATTAATATTTTGATAGTTTATTTTCTTTGCATTGAAATGTTGCTATGTTTCATAATAAAGACCAAACTAAAATTATGTCAATTGACAACAAGATATCTTTGGCAACTTTATCAATCTCAAGATATACAGATTCAGTCTTTAAATATACTCCCTTCAACTTTTTTTGTTTGATGCTAGCTAGCTAACGTCAAACATTTTCATCCAGAGGCAGTACTTGTGTATAGGGGTTTAGAAAAATACTATGCTATATCCACGTTAGTTTTTGTTGTTATGTGATCCGAATTCTACCATATATATGTCGGATTACTTTTCTTGTAGGACTCTATGTCTTTCCCTATTAGGAGTTTTCTATTATTTTCCCTATATATACTCTTGTAAGCTGCACGGAAAGGGTTGACGTCCCACTTATAATTCCCCTGCATTTGTACCAAACTCCTCTGTAGTGATATTGCCGATCGGCGCCCATGATTTTTTCCCGCAAGGGTTTTTCACGTAAAATTCGTGTCTTAGTTATGCATCTATTTTCATAACAAATGGTATCAGAGTCACGGAGATCGGATCCACCACCACGCCGTCGTCTGTTGATCGATCTGCTGCACTCGTCGGATTTATTTGTGGCTGTCGTCACGAGTCATCGGTTTGTTATTCCGGCAAGATTGTTTTTCGGCCAGACCGAAGCGAAGTCGATTCGTAGGTTTGATCAATTCCGACGAGATCAATCTGGTTGACTCCGAGTCGGAGCAGCAGCAGAGCGCACTCCGGACTAACACTGCGTTCTTTTGTGAATGAAAAAAACAGTACCGTCAACTGCTTACAGTAGATTGCTACAGTAAATGCTGCACGCAAAACAATAAACGGTATTAGCGCACGATTAATTGAGTGTTAACGATTTTAAACTTAAAAATGGATTACTTTAAATTTTTTAAACAACTTTCGTGTAGAAAAATTTTCAAAAAAATATACGGTTTAGCACTTCGTTTTGCGTGCGTACGTTACCGTAGCATTTGCACTGTTTTGTTTTACCTCTACCGAACGCAGCCGCCGCGTGCTCGACTCCGCAGCTATCCACGTCGCCCTTGCTCTCTCCCGCGCGCGGTGTGGGATCGCTGTGGGCCCGCATGCTCGCTGTTCCCGCGCGTAGCCTCAGCCGTTTCCCGCGCACACGCTTCCGCTCGGCAGCGCAATGCCTGGTGTGGGCTGGCAACAGTGGCTTTCTGGGCCAGGCCCAAACGAAGACGGCGCGCTGGAATGCAAGTGATTTGCGTTCTCGCAGGTTCGGCAGGCCCCGCCTGCTTTTCGGCCGTCCATCGCACGAGTGGACGGTGAAGATATCGTGATGGCTTCCTTCTTCCCCAAAACCCTAGATGCGCCGAAGCAGCCGCCAGCCGGCCGTCCTCTTCCGCTGCTTCTTGATGCCGCCGCTTCCCTTGATCCCTTCTCCCCATACCTTCCTCACGCTCCCGAGAGTTGGGTCCCAAAGTGTTGAAGCCGTACGTGATGGTGACTGAGGGTCGAGCGTGACGGCTCGTGGCGGCGGGCAGCCCGTCGAGGAGAATCCATGGTGATGGTGGTGAATATCCACCGTGGAGGGAAGGAACCCACGCCAATGACGCCTCGAGGTTGAGGGTCCGCCGCTTTCCTTCTAGCTCCTTTCTCTCTCTCCTTGCCTTGCAGTCTGCTCCATATATGGAGCGGCAATGAACAGGCGTTGCAGCTAGCTGTGAGATCCCCATGAGCTTGAGGGCCACACTCCGCCTCCGACGCCGCTGTTCCTCCTCTAATCCAGGTCCGTGCTCTGCCCCGTCCAAAAAAAGAGATGAATTGTTTTTCTGACTCGCTGGGTGCTTTGCTTCTTGCTGCCTGCAGTGGCTTCGTCTTCTTGCGCTACTGGAACATATGGGACCGCGGGTTGAGAAGAAAGTATAAGGGTTTTTATGCAATTTTATAACAGGAAAAACTCGCCATACCCCCTTGGACCCCGAAACCCTAGCCTCTACTGTTCCTCCCACCTTCGCCTCTCTCTCGCTCCCTTCCCTCCACTGCCGCCTCTCTCTATTCCTTCCCTCCACCGCGCCGTCTTGCCTTCCCCCTTTTCTCCTCGCCGCCTCGCGCTCTCCCCCATATCCCGGCCGTACCCTACCACCATTGCTCCCTTCCCCACCCCCTCTCTCTTCACATTCGAGTAGCGAGGACGGCGACGGCAAGCTTCAGCGGCGACGGCGGGGTAGGGGGCGGCCAACGGCAGCGACGACAAGCAGTAGTAGCGACGGCGACGGCATCGTGGTCGGGGACGACGACTTCCGCAAGCAGCCGAAGCGGCAGTGACAACAAGGTCAGGGATGACGGCGATGGCTCTGGCAAGCAGCAGCGGTGGCCGGTGAGGTGGGCCATCAGCAGATCCGACGGTGTTTTGATTTGCGTTGGTGGGTGCCCGGCTCCGTGCTCCGCGGTGGCTCATTCCATTCCTCTTTTAGCAGGTGACCTTCTCACTCCTGCCATTTGCTCCTCTACTTGCCCTCTCGCTGCATCTACGAATCTTACCAGCAATATCATTCCAGAACCCGATTTGATGCTTGGCTTGGACATAGCTTGCTTTAAGGTTCGATCTATTTGATTTTGTGATTATTTACTCTGCAGAAGAGGCCAACGCTGTGTTCTTAGCACGAGACAAATAAAACAGATCCCCACCATGCTAGGCTCAGCAACTAGAAATATTGTGATGTCAAGGATTTTCAGGCATTGTGATTTGCTTTTAAACTTGCTTTATGGCTTTGAAACTTCAATAAAAAGGCTCATTCTTTCTGTTTTACATCCAATTATTGTGCACCACCGAAGCTTCATTTGTTTAGATAGTTGCTTCAGAGCAGCTGACTGTTAGGAGCCACAAGGTGCAGCTGTGGTGGTGTTCAGGCTAATACAATAATGCACATTCGAGCCGTTGCTTGGTCCATAAATTCATGAGCGGGTTTGTTTTTCTCTGTAAGGATAATTTTTATTTTGAGGAGCGAGAAACCCAGTTGATTGAAGCTGTTGTGAGTTGCTTGCGTTGTAAACCCATGAGCAGTAACAGGTTTGGTTTGCTCAGTCAGGATGATTTTATCATGGTGACCTGAAACTCATTAAAGTTCAGAAAATGTCATTATATTATTTTGATTTTGCACATGATTTTGAGATGATGTTCATATGGTTAGTTAAGATAAATCCACTGAAAGTTCCATAACAAATCTCACATGTCTGAATGTGCATTTGTAAGATATGTATAGTGCTTCCTGAACCATTTGTGATTTCTTTTTGTACAACTGAAAGTCTGAACCCAGTTGAACTGATGGCAAGCACATTCTGGCATATGTGACAGTGAACCGATGACATAAAAAGAAAAGATCATCCTTGCTATGTCAGGTTGATTTAGTTGGCTACAGAATGGTTATAAAATCAGGCTAGAGCTGTTTGGTATGGGCATGCTGATGACCATAGTTTATCTGTCTATTCTCTACGTAGTTATTGTCATGCATGAAGACTACTTCTCTTCGAGCTTCCCTTCACAGGTCTCTTGATAAATTGAGCAAGCATGGCTACAGAAATTCAAGCGGAGAAACTTGCACGGTGAACAAAATTTCTTTTCCTAGCTTTCTTATATTTGCAGTGAGCAATATTGGCATGAAAGTCTTGACTGCATATCCAGTAGCTGCATATTGGTTGAGTTTGTTTTTATGGTACCCAATGCACAACAGCCAATAGAACATGACATAATTGGATTTTCTCTTCCTGGATCTACTACACAAGTTTTTTTTCCTGAACCAGAAGGTTAAAGATTTCCAATATTTATCTTCCTTTCCAGTTTGTCTTCTACCATTTTGCTGTTAGTGTGAAATTGTGGTTATTAGATAAATGGGAATTTTTAGAAAGGATAATTGGGATCTTTTTTAGAGACAGGAATAAGTGCAATTTTCTGCTTTCTTTGTCTCCATTTGTGTGTTTTACACATTCCATGTTCTTGGTAGTTGATTGTGATTGATTTTCTTGCACATATCAGTTCAAGGTGTAAAGCATAAGAGCATGGCCTTTTGCATTTCTCCTTGATGAGATTTGCACTTTTTTTGTTGCCTCCAATTCTGCTTTGTGCTCTGCTCCCTATCCTGATCTACTCTGCCGTATTCTTCTGCTGTGCAATAGAGCTACAAGGAAGCCATAGCAGAGCTTTCGTCCAGAGATTCTAGATTTAGGTAACTTTTGCTGTCATAACATGTAACAGCTATTGTTTATTGTGTTCTTGGCTCAACATGCAGCCATTCAATTATTTTCCCCTTTTTCTGTGATGCCAATTAAAGTTGAATGTGGATCAATGTTCTAGAGTGCTTCCTGTACCATGTTTTTAGTTCAATAAAATCCATTGCCCATCTGACACTGCATTTCCAGTTAACAAAGTACTAATGGTTTCTACTACAATTAATATTTTTTTATTGTGTTTAGGTCAATTTTAATGTTCTTACTTTTTATGTTGTATGCTATCAGGCTGGCAGCATCTGATTCATATGGAACCACCATAAATGACCTCTCTTCGGTGACAACATTGTGCTTTATTAGTCTTTCTGGACTTCCTAATGCTTGTGCTTTTGCACTAATAATTTTCATCATGTATTCATGTTACACAGGATTTTGCCTCCTATGCAGAATGAATTTTGTTGTAGTTCTTTGCAGAGATAGAAGAAGAGATAACAATGAGTTGCATTTTTTAATACTGATGCAAGGGCATGAGGCTAAAGAGCACTATATGTACATATTAATGTAACAAAACAACCTTGGTACCTGAGGTTTAAATTGTAGCTGTACCTATATAAGTAACATTGCCTTAGATTGTGTTAATACTCTCTATACCCAAGTAAACGATAGGGCGCCGCGAATCATGGCTAAAATGTTGTTGCCATGAATTGTACTCCCTCCGTTTCATAATATAAGTGTTTGACTTTTTTTGCTTGCCATGTTTAACCATTCATTTTATTCAAATTTTTTATGCAGATTTTAAAAATGATTAGTTATGCTTAAAGTGCTTTTGATAATAAAGTAAGTATTAGGTATGCTTAAAGTACTTTTGATAATAAAGTAAATCATAAAAAAATCAATATTATCATAATTTTTTTATAAGACGAATGGTCAAACGTCACAAGCAAAAAAAAGTCAAAAACCCTTACATTATGAAACAGAGGTAATAACACCACTTATGGATCAAAATCACGGTGGTAATATGCTATACAATTTCTTCCAACTGTTTTAATTGTTGCATTACCCATGGACCTATTTCAGTGGAATCAATTATTTTTAATGTGAACTTCCATACTCACCAACAGCTCTTAGTTAATTTTTTTGTAAATTATGTAAATTCTAACCTCCAATCTGCCTCAATTGATTGACGATGATCAAAGGTTCATAGTTCTTCTGATTATCAAGATTGGTTCTAAATTTCTAATGGTAAAATGGAAAGGAATTGGTATGACTTGATCCTAGAGTTGTGACATATACGTGTCCTAAAATCTATATCAGTTTGATTTTCATGTATGTACATTTGTTTGTTTAGCGACAATGGTTGTATGTTCTTTGACCCCTTCAAATATTCACATGGTGTTCACTGATATACCATTTTCTGATCCCATCATGAGTGCCTTCTGTATGTGGTGGTGCACACTGATATACTGTTTTTGATCCCCTAGAATTTATCAATGGCTGCAATTTTAATAGTCTTGGTTTACTTTCTTAATATATATTCAAATTATGTAGTCTTATTGTTTAACAATAGGGCGCCGCGAAGCGCGCCTTATGTTCTAGTATACATTACACGCAGCACAATTACGCATAAACATGCGAGTACTTCCTCCAGCACTAAAAGAGACCAAGAAAGTGGAATATCTAAAGTCTCAGTAAATTTCTATTAAAAGTCTACTCACGTCCATAGTAATCATTGGCATCCATATAGTTCTTAAGATATAATACTCACTATATCTATCACTATCAAAAGTTTTTTTCTCAATATAAAATTCTATAGTGTAGGTACGGTTTTAATACCTCCCGGTATAGGAGATATCGAGAAGTACTAAAATAAAAAAATTTACTGTAAAACGTATGGTACCTTCTCATATATAGCTCCCAAACAATCGTAAAATTCCATTTCTCTCCTTACATAACTAGCACGGTGGCCTGCGCAAACTGCACAGTTAGGTTTAATTTTCACGTTTATATATGCTTATACTATTTGATTTAGTTTTGCATACAAACATACTTAAATTCAAGTTATTATCATAATTTCTATGAATAGTAGTCCTAATAATATTGCAATGGGACTGACTACAGCTACAGTGCTACCAGTAGTAACGACCAGTTAAGAAAAAACTACCTACCACATGACGAAGCAATCGTAAATTTCAACGGCTATTTGTTTTGGATTGCCCGTCTGCGCTTCCTCCTGTCCGCAGAACACGGACTCGCCGCGGAGCCTGACAGGCCAGGTCTTCCTCCCCGTCATCTAATCGGGACAATTGACCATTGCCACTTCTAGTTACAGATGAGTTACGATTTCCCGATTGTCAAATCATGATTGATTATCTTTATATCACCGTTCACATGCCATGTCTAAAAGACTAAAACTGCAAATCCTAATGAATTGGCCACTTGGACTAAATTGAGTTTTTTACGGCCATCTTGGCAGGCATCTCTTCTTCCTCACACCTTCTTTGTCACTTGTCCCCTTTCGTGATTGTGGATTCTGGGCCATCGGTCAATGGAACGGTAACAGTGAGCCCCGGTGACGGACCTAGTGGCTGACCTAACTTTAAAATAGAAAAAGAACGAAGATGATAGAAAAATAAACAATACGATCGTCGTCAATGAAAAAATAGTCTAACAACATGACCATGCAGCGCTTATCACAAAGGAACACAAAGATTGGAAGATGAGACGTTAGTCATCCCACATGTATCGTCAGTGAAAAAAAAAATTATACGGCACCTCATGCCATAAAACAAGTATAGCACCTTTCCTCAGATTTTGCCACCTTGTCCGCACGAATCTTGTAGCACTTCTTTCTAAACCTCGTATTAGGGCTAGGGATGAAAACAGCTTGGAAACGGACGGAAATTACCTCTACCATTTTTGTTTTCATATTTTTTTCGGAATTGAAATCGGAATCGGAAATCCCGGATACAGAAGCGGAATCAAATTTTTATCGAATACGAAAACAGAGCGAATACGAATCGACGCGAATACGGTTACTGATATTTATCGGAATATAAAAACCTCTCAAACTGAACTTCTTAGTAGAGATGCACCTCATTATTTTTCTAAAACAATAAATCAACATTTTACTTTATCAATTATAATAATAATACAAACACTTGTACACTTCATTTTTTTTAAAAAGAACTGTATTCATCTATATTTGTAATTAGTATGACATGGCGTAATAAAAAATGGTAATTAAGCAAAAGACTAACATATTAAAACACCGTACTAGAAAAAAAATCCATTTAACTAATTACCTCAATACTTAATAGAATCTAAACATCTAGTGTTGAGAAGGCTGAAACTAATCAAAGCTGTATGTATATGGAAAGTTTCCAAATTCGTTTCTGGAAAGTTTCCAAGCGATTCCGGTTTCCGACGGATAGTAGTCTTAACGTATTAGTTTCCGTTTCCGACAAAAAATTCCGAATTCGTTTCCGTTTCCGAAAATTCCGACCAATAGTTTCCATTCCGAAAATACGTATGGAAACCGAAAACTTTCCAACTGTTTTCATCCCTAATTAGGCGGAAAACAGATTAATGATGCCTTGCGTGAGCATACATGGGAAAAGAATTTTTACGGTCCAACAAATAGTACCTCAAGATACTGTACATTGATAAGGGGGCATAATGTGTTTACATAGGTCCTCACATGTATACCTAAAGTTTTGGACAAAAGAATATGTATACATAATATTTATACATATATACAAAAGAAAATAGAGAAAAAAGAAGGATATATTGAAGGCAAATAGCAATTTAATTCTTAATTACGTGTATGTATTACATAATTATTAGTTTAGAACCAAATATTAGTGCTTTGGATTTAAATTTTTTTTAGTCGTTTCTATTTCGAATACCTAACCTCAAAATTCTAGGCCCGCCACTGTCTCGATGTTTTGAAAATACAGTTCAATCATTTATTTTAAATTGACATGGACCATAAAAATACTCTACGTAGAAAAGGGCGGCAGCAATGACGACTCAGAGGCGACGGCAGTGGCGGCGGCTCATGGGGAGGTGGCGGCGGAGGCGGCGACACGCGAACGCAGCTGCGGTGATGCGCGCACACACAAAGGCACGACACAGACCGATGCATTTACATTTAGAACCCTCATATTGGTCTCAAATCGATCAGGACAGGCACAATGTTCGATCAATGTTGTTGATGATGACATGGACGACGATGTTACTGGACATCATTCAATTCAGATGATGACAATCCTGTAGATTTTATGGACGAAGAAGCTGATCCAATGTGCCATGAGTTAATTGATTGGTTTTGTTTGTTAATTCATGTTTATAGAAACGAATGCATGCAAATAACTGCAAATCTGCATGGTAGAGAAAAAGGACTATTTCATATCAAATATAGGAGAACAAACACTATTTTTTAGACAAATAATATGTTTATCCATTATGTAAAAAAAAAGACAATTATCGTTCTCTCTAATTGATGATTTTAATTAGTAACTGTATATTGATTTATCATTTGCATGTATATATAGATAGATGATCAGACTCCTACCGTGGATAATGTACCAAAAATAGAATGACCTTTAGTAGATTCATGCTTGCTAAAAAAGCTGCCTAACCACGCCACGCGTGGTGGCCGTGATTGATCTCAATCTGAGACAGCTAGATATAGCAGCGTTGATCTCCGCCGTTTTTGTGTACATGTGTGTGCATGCGCATTGGCATCGCCGTTGTCGCAGTCCCTTCCCGGCATGCACGCCCTCAGCGGCGTCGTCACCACCGTCTGCTTGGTCTCGAACGCACACACAATCTAGTATACCGTATTGAATTGTGATCCAAATCCAGTTACAAGAGACCGACTTGGGAAGGAGCGCAGCTCCGGCCCGTCGCCGGAAGGCTTGGGCCGGAGCGAAGCGCTTCGGCGTTATAACCCATCTAGGGTTCCACTGATATATATACTTCTTGTAAGCCGCCGTTCAGCGTTCTAACCTCACCCCGATATAGTGAAGACTTTTACTGGTTGGCATCCGTGGTTTTTTCTCTCCCACCTTGGGAGGGTTTTTCACGTTAAAATTTCGTGTCCCCTGTGATTGATATTTGTTCTTTATCGTTTATATGCCTATCGTCCTATAACGTACCGAAGTTGCGTTTCCTGTGCGATGTGAGACTGCGGTTTGAGCTCTTGATTCGTTCTGCCCATAGGGTTACATCTTCGAACCATTTAAAAAGTGAAAGTTCCCTTTTCGAAAACAACAGCGGTAATCATCGGCAGTCACCAACAACCACCTCTCTCAGATTATTGTCCTATGCACTGATTGGAAGGACCTCGTCCACTCTTCCCCTATAGGACAGTGACAAATGTTTCTTCTCAAGTTCCTATCTTTAGCAGCGGTCGACATCTTCTCAACTCCCAATCTTCAGTCGTGGCCTCAGCAGCGAAAGCGGCCGCCAAGTTCTGAGCTTTGTGACGCGAACCGGAGCCGCGACCAAAGGGGCAAGAACTCGGCATGCAGGCAGCTTCGTCGAAGCTACTACCTGAAAGAAACAACCGTGTGGTGTACTGGTGTGTGAGTGCGTGTTGTCTTCCCCTAGAGAGAGCGGTTCAGTTCGTGTCATCCCCAACCCCTACTCCTTTTTCTTCAGAGCCTTCAGAGAATCAAGAAATCTCCGCTTATTTGCATTCAACTATTAATACTGTCTCGGTACAATTGATGTTCTAGCTCTTCTCCGTCCCTTTGATTTTCTGATGCTGCTGTTTTCACTTTGAAGAAAACTGCAGATTCTTACGTTTTCCCCAATTTTAGCATTTCTTTCCGTTGTCAGGACACCGGAAATGGGAGCTGCCGTCATCGCCGGCGTCAGCATGGTTTCGACGGCCGTCGCGGCTGCCTCCGTCGTCGCCGTCTCGCGGGAGGCTCCACCAGATTCGTACCAGACGTTCGCCATTATGGCCTTGTGTGCCGTCTTCCATGGCGGCATAGCTCTCCTGATCCATGGCGTACTCCGGCGAACTGGAGCTCCGCCGCGGCAGCCATGACAACGCCGCCGCTAACCGACGAATATGCGGGCTAGTCACCGCCGTTCTGACTAGGCCTAAGTAGGAATTGGCTTCTCTGCATGCATGCCTAGAATCCATGGGGGTAAAAATTTGTGTTTTTAACTTGTGAATTCTTGGTTTGAATGCAGGGGAGCCAAAGCCCACTTAGGCAGACGATTCTCCTCCAGTGTTTGGGATCAAATCAACAGGTGGACTTCTTTTGAATTATCCGTCTAATTGTCGTTGGTTCTACTTGATGTTGATGGCACTTAGACGGATGATTTCGAAATAATTCCACTCGTTGGATTGATTCAAAACACCGGCGGAGCACTGTCTGCCCAAGTGTATGTTGTTCTCTTTTTTTCCCCCCACAGTTAATTCTTTTCTTGTCCTTGTGTCCGTGTGCTTAATTTGTGTTTTGTTTTTTTGTCACAATTGTGATCCCTATATGTATGACCAATGAATTGTGACGAAATTTGCTATTGTTTGCTGTATAATTTTGAGCTTGTGAAACAGGGCGTCATCGTGCATCTAAATGTTTGCTACTTCTATGTTTCAAAGCAAGGTCTGATGAGGAGTGATGTTAACATGTTCGTGCTGATGTACTTCTCATAAGGATATTCATGAAAAAGAACACACCTCCAGTATGTTATCACAGCTAATACTCGTTTTTCTTATTTGTCACCGTTGACTTTTAACAACATGTTTGACCCTTATAACAAAAATAATTAATATTTATATAAAATTTTTGAATAAGACGAATGGTCAAACGTGAGGTTAAAAATCAACAGCGACAAATAAAAAAAATCGGAGGGAGTACTTAGCTGTGATAACATACTGGAGTTGTGTTCTTTTTCATGAATATCCTATGAGAATTTAATTTTTGTTACCTTAATTAGTTGTATGTATACAATGCCAGACGGCCTATAAATGTTTGGACTTTGGAACATGCAGACTCGTCACTGTTACTATCACTTTTCTGTTTCTGTTTACATAAATAAACCAGAACTGTCACTCAAACGGGCCATTACTGCGATAATCAACACAGGTTGAGAATTATATTGTGTACTTCCTAGACTTGTCCATCTAAACCTTAAATTCTCTGCGTCCATCTGCAGTTTACCGTACCAACAATATTGTAGGATGTTCATGTCATCCATGGCTGCTATTAGAACTAGTGTACTACTAGTACTACAGAGCATGTTTAGTTTCCGGTTTACTCCTACTGTACATAAATCAGCAAGGATCCTCTGAAACTTGTGACATGCAGAAAAGAGAATCACCCAGTTGCGGGATGATTATTATTTTTTATTTCTGGTTAAGTTACTTGATCCAGTCATATATCCAGCTCATCGACTATCTTAGATGTACCAATATTTTCCTATGTCATCTTAGCTTTAAAAGGTTGGATATGGAAAAAAGGACTTTTCATATCAATGATATTAAGATGGAGCCATGGAGGTGACGCTTGAACCCAGATATGCTACTTCACAACTTGTGCTCCTAGGCTGACTCTGCACTTTTTCTCATCTCAACTTTCATTTATTCAATTTCAAGCGGTATAGTTGTTGTATGTCGGTCCTTGTTGCTATCCTCCTTTTATCCTGCTTGTCGATAACAAACATGCCCTGGAACAGAAGAATCTGAATGTGACCTCTCGAGCCTTTTCAGCCGCATCCGGGGTCGTACATTGCCCTTTTTTACTGGCATTTAGGTCTTGTTTAGTTCTCAAGTTTTTTTTAAAATTTTTAACTTTTTCATCACTTCAACCTACCATACACATACAACCTTTCAATCACATCATTCCAATTTTACAACCAAACTTCTAAAAACAACCAAACTAAACACACCCTTACTCCCGAATTATTGTCGATCAGTCAATGACGACGCAACGTCGCAAGTACCGTCTTTTTTGACAGCAATTCTCAGCCGAATCTACTATGGAGTTGGAGTTGGAGTTGGTTCTGGCCGCGTTTAGTTAACGTAAAAAATTGGCCAAAAATGTCACATCAATGTTTGGACACATATTTGAAGTATTAAACGTAAACTAATAACAAAATAAATTATATATTTGGACTGTACACTGCGAGACGAATCTTTTGAGCCTAATTATATCATGATTAGTCATAAGTGCTACAGTAACCAATATTTGCTAATGACGGATTAATTAGGCTTAAAAGATTCGTCTCGCAGTATACAGTCCAAAAATATAATTTATTTTGTTATTAGTCTATATTTAATACTTCAAATATGTGTTCAAACATTGATGTGATATTTTTGGCCAAATTTTTTACGGTAACTAAACGCAGCCTCTGTCCTTTTATGACCAAAGAAAGACTTCCAGTTATCCACTTGCTGCGGCAAGCTATAAAAGTCAATCAAGGCAGCAGGCAGTGTCGTTTGTAATCCATGTGGTGATTTCTTTCTTGTCTCTTTTCTTCTGCTTAAGGAATCATAATATCTTCTATACATGTATGAGAGTTGATTAGTATAGTTCTCTCTGTCGCATTGTTGAACAGCATGCAATACAAATATTGTATTGCATCTGGATTGCCTAGCTTTTCACTACTACTGCAGGAGTACTTATGTCTGGTCCATTTAAGAAAAAAACTAGTACTATGTCTGGTACTACTGCTACAAACACTACTAACGACCAGTACCCC
>CM002486.1:3774226-3802195 GCA_000325765.3 Leersia perrieri | reverse complement strand
CCCAAAAGAAAAAAAAACTTACAAAAGAAACGATGGAACATTCCGACGACTAAATTTTATTTCCAGGACGGAGTGAAGTGTCCTTGTGTTTTTTGGCCTTGTTTTGGGAGTTGCAACTTGCAACTCAACACTCCGCCTCCGCCTTGTCCCTTGACTCTCTGGGGAAAACATGGCAGGCTCCGGCCGCAATTGTCCAAAACGGCCGAGGATTTTGCCGGCGACCGACCAAAGCCGAAAAAATTCCGGCGTCCTGGGCACTTGTGGGCAGCTTCTTGGAAGGCTCGTCGTGCACCAGTCACTGTCTCATTGAATGCAGCACAACGGTATAAATACTGCAAATTTCAGAATTGATCGGTGCATACGCCATACGCTGAACTCCCCATTTCTATTTAAGAGATCTTGGCTCATTTGCATTCGATCATTTCATCATTCGCGGGGCTTCGATCGTTGTTGTCTCGGCTGTGGTAGCCTGGTACAGTGCTCTTGCTCTTCTACTTTCCTTCGATTTCCCATGTTGATCTTTGATTTGGTTATGAGAGAACTTCTCCTTCCATAGTTCCATTTGACTGTGACTTTTTTCCCCATTTCTTACCATCGTCAGGTGGTTGGCCTGTGAACTTCACCGGGAATGAACGCCGTCGTCGTCGCCGCCATCTGCGTCGTCTCGGCGGCCATCGCCGTCGCACCAGATGTTCTAGAAGGTCCGCACCAGACGTCCGCCATTATAGCCTTGTGCACGGCGTTCCACGGCGCCATGGCAGTCCTGATCCACGCCGTCCGGCGAGCAGGAGCTCCGCCGTGACATCGCCGGCGCCGCCGGTCGCCGGCGAATAAGCGGGGCTAGTCAACGCCGTTCTAGACTAGGCCTAAGAAGGAATTGGCTCCTCTGCATCCACGCCTAGAATTCATGGGGTAAAAATTTGTGCTTTCAACTTGTGAATTCTTGGTTTGGATGCAGGGGAGCCAAAGCCCACTTAGGCAGACGATCCTCCTCCAGTGTTTGGAATTAAATCAACAGGTGGAGTTCTTTTGATTTATCTGTCAAACTGCCGTTGGTTCTACTCGATCTTGATTGCAGTAAGATGGATGATTCGGAATAATTCCAGTTGTTGGATTGATTCGAAACACAGGAGGAGCACTGTCTGCCCAACTGTATGTTGTTCTCTTTTTTCTTTTCCACTGTTATTGGGCATTTTTTTTTAATTCTTTCTTGTCCTTGTGTCAGTGTGCTTAATTTGAGCTTTGTTTGGTCAGAATTGTGGTCCATATGTATTAATGTATGATCAATGAATTGTGATGAAAATTTTTTATTGTTGCATAAACTGTTTGGTTCTGGAAGTTGTGGCACATGATGTCTTCATGCGTTTCAAAGGACTGTTTATTAGCAATATAGATCATTGGATCTATATAATTTGTATTGCACAGGAGCGGAGCAGGGCTAGTTAACTAAAGTGTACTCGTGGACTAGGGCCTCGTTTGAAACTAGACAGTAGTTTTGGATTTTTTTCTACACGCAAAACGAGACAATCCATTAGCACAAGATTAATTAAGTATTAACTATTTAAAACTTGAAAAAAATGGATTCATATGAATTTTTAAAGAAACTTTTATATAAACTTTGTTTAAAAAAACAAACGAATAATCATTTTGGGAAACGTGCTAACGGAAAACAAGGGAAAAAATCCATCTCTATCCTGATTCAAACGGGGCCTAGGTTTCAAAGAATCTGCTCTGAGACGGTTGATGAGTGTTAAGATACTACTACTTTTCTAGTATATGTTTTGGTACTACTACGTTTCGAAGCAAGGTCTGACTAGGAATAATAGTATCATGTTCGTGCTGATGTACTTCTCAGGTAGCCTCTTCTTTTAACATACTAGTAGTGTTTTCTTTTCCATGAATTATGCATTATCCTTATGAATTGAGCTTTTGTTACCTTGCGTTGTACAATACTTCCTATTAAGAAAAAAGTAGTTGTATACAAGGCCAAACGGCCTATAAATGATTGGAACATTCTGACTCGTCACTGCTGCCACTTTTCTAGCATTTTTTTAGTGGACTTTTCTAGCATTTCTGTTTACATAAATAAGCCAGAATTGTCACTCAAATGGGTCATTATTACGTTAAAACAACGTAGGTTGACAATAACTATTGGACAAAATTCTTTATACATCCAAAAATTTTCTCTCAATTTTTTTATATGTCCCTGAAATTTATCCAATCTCTTATATGATCATGAGTTTTCAATATCATCTTTTAGTTGATCGTAAGTTGACCGTTAAATTTTTTCAAAATGATAATATTACATTTCTCATCTATCACATACTCTGTACTTGGTAAGAACTCTAACTCAAACATGCCATTATTGTGATGGTTCAACGCAACTCACTAGCTAGACTTGTTCATCTAAACCTTAAATTTTCTGCGTCCATCTACATTTACGGTACCAACAATAATGTAGGATGTTCATGTGGGAAATGGATTCTCTGATTTTACCGGGTAAAGATAGAGGGAGCAGTACTATAACTTTCGACTAGTCTCAACCGTCCAATCTATCGCGAACCAACAAGATTGATCTGCTAAAGTGAATTAGTATTGTTTTATACGGTGTAGTACTGTATCTATAGTGAATAAAGGTAAAACACTATTTTTCACTGTAGCACAAGGCTTAAAACACTGTTTGTCTCTACCTTTACTGTGTTCAAAGGCTGGCAGAGGAGCCGGATCCGTTCATGTGATCCATGCCGCTGCTAGTACTACTACACGGCATGTTTAGTTTCCTGTTTCCTCGTACTGTACATAACTCAGCACGGATTCTCTGAAACTTATGACATGCAGAAAAGAGAATCTCCCAGTTGCGAACTGATTATTTTTGTCATTTCTGGTTGAGTTCAATTTGATACAGTTGGAATATTAGGTCCAAAGGTGGATAATACAGGTAGGACGGTGTTCTCTTTGGTCACTCCACTTTTGATTACTTGTATTAAAAGCAATCACATGAACATCATTTGAAAAGAGGATCCTAAACGATTGCGAAATTTGAGGGGGATGCACAGAAGATTTTGACAGTAATGCAAGTGCATTATAAAAGATTACAAAACATAATAATAAATATAAGCATGACCGTTTGATTAGACCATATGAAAAACACATAAATTTTAGGTGAAAGATGAATTTAAAGAGAAATTTTCATGAGTTCATACCTCATGTTACAATTTATCCAAAACTCAAATGGATCGAAGCATTACATAGTAATTTAATATGATTCAATGGTGTCCGATCTTTTGTTTTGAAGGGCTGTCTAAGGAAAAATTACTGGCTACATGACTCAACAGCTAGATTTTACAATTTCACTTCCTCTCTGATTTTTCTATAATGATTCATATTTATAAAATGTAAAAAAATGATTTCAACCTTCAAAGATGACCTCAGTACTGTACTTGTTATAAGGTAAGGCCTTTTATTGTATTTGTGTGTATGAAAATTCCTTCCAGCAGCCTTCATCCCAATCAGTCGCTGACGGACCAAGCTCCTCTAACGTGAAATCAGAGAGACTTGTTGTCTGACACGTGGGTCCCATCACCATAGGGCCCACATGTCAGCCGGCATGTGGGTGATCTCATTCCGTCGCTGATGAGCCCATAGAAAAACCTCTAATTAACCAAGATAATAACCAGAGATTATTCATAGAAATTACTAGTGAACAATTTTAAATGATGCATGTCAAGTCTGGAGGAGCGCTGCCATACATTTGATGGCCGTGATTGTTTTCCTTTTTCAAATAAGCGGTTGACATATGAACGAATCAACAAAAAATAATTTGTGGATAAAACTTTTACATCTATATTAGTCATGATTTAAAATCCAAAACATAAAAAGAGACTATAATTAAATAACCTCAAAATCAACTTCAAAATTAAGTCGAAAATTCAAATTTTAGTTGTGGAAGATAAGCAAACGCGAAATGATGGGAGCCAATATGTTCCGTCCTGTCTAGAATCTTATTATTCTCTCATTGTTGAGGATTTCCATCCAGCTTTAGGATTACTACCACAACCATACCTCCCAATGCAAAATAAGTAACTTTCTCTCCTTCAGGATTCTAAATCAAAGGAAAATAACTCAAAGCATTCTAAATTTCTAATTATATTAATTTTCTGGGCTAAGGGCCCTAGAGGAACAGGAATCACAAGCCAAAGGATATATTCAGCTCCTGCCGTTTACAGTTTTAAAAAAAGGATATTTATTCAGCAAGAAAACACTAGCAGATCATCAGAACGACACCGTCCACGACTAGCTAGCTATCTTGATGAAAACTCAGCCTGACGAATGCGAACGTACCTCACCAAGTTAACCGTAAACAGAGACATCACCGTAACCTGACAAGAGATGGTGCCGAGGAGGGAAAACAGCTCGCTCTCTCTGCAAAACTCAATCACACTTGGCAAGTGAAAGTCTCTTCGGCATTCCCAGCACAAGGATGCGAACAACGTGACCTTGGCGAGGAAGCTCATTTCTTCAAAGGCTAGCTCGGCTTAAGAGGGAAGACCATGGTGTAGGTCTCCCCGCTGAAAGATCTCATGGCTAATCATAACATAATTAGTCTCAAAAGATTCGTCTCTTTATTTATAACCTAACTGTGCAATAGTTTTATTTTTTATTTATATTTAATGCTTCATACATCAGTCTAAAGATTTGATGTGATGTTTCTGGGAAAAAATTTGAAAACTAAACTGGACCTTAATGATTACGAGATGACTTTTCGTGAGTGAACCGAAAAGTCATCATATTTTGGCAGTGTGTTGTGTGCGTGCCTGTATTTTGGGACCAAATTAAGGCCTTGTTTAGATTCAAACAAATTTAGGCCAAAATATCACATATGTGTTTGGATATACATTTAAAGCATTAAACGTAGGCTAATATCAAAACAAATTACATATTCCGACTATACACTGTAAGACGATTCTTTTGATCCTAATTAATCCGTCATTAGCACATGTTGGTTACTGTAGCTAGCACTTATGGCTAATTACGACGTAAGCACATGTTGGTTATTGTAGCATTTATGGCTAATTACGACCTAGTTAGGCTCAAAAGATTTGTCTCGCAGTGTACAGTCGAAATATGTTATTTGTTTTGTTACTAGTTTACGTTTAATACTTCAAAATGTGTCAAACATTGATTTGACATTTTTGGCCAATTTTTTTAATCTAAACACAGCCTAAGGTTGTTAATTCTGATTCTTCTCTTTGGGTCAGTACTTAATTAAATGGTCATCAACTTGACGAGTTTATATACCGTTGTGTCAATGTCATGCCTCTGGTGGTTATCTTCAGAATTTGCAATCCAGTGTTTGTCGCTATAGGCTACTATAGCGGAGAATTACTACGGTCCAGCAGAAAGTACCGACCGGTACTGGTATTACCCAATACCAAATTAAATCTGGCCATTGAATAAACGAGATCACGATAGGAAAGAAAGAAATAGAGCCTCATAAGACGAACCTCACACCATCACACAGCAACCGATGTCTCTGCACAGCTGAAAGGTACTAAGCAGATTATATTTACTAACTACAAATTAGTTTAGGTACTGGACAGTACCAGTACCGGTCGGTACTTTCTGCTGGACCGTGATAAGCGGCATGCCGCTTTTTTCCCGTTCAATGCTGTCACTGCACGTACCCATGCACGATCGCGGCCGGATCTCGCGAGAGAAACGTCGACATCTCTTGAACGTGCAATCAGCCGAGCTAGCGACCGGATCTTCTTCCTGTCTCTGCTATCCGGTACACTATAGGGTCGCGTTGTTGCGTAATGCGTGATGTTAGCACCGTCGTCAGTTTCTCTTCTTTTTATTTTTCCTGACAGGAGTGACTGTGACTCCAATTGACAAATTCCTGAACCAAAGGCTTTCTCCCTTTTTCACCTCTATCAGAGGATGAAAAGTATATATGGTTCTAGTTTTAAATGATGCACGTCAAGTCTGGAGGAGCGCTGCCACACGTACGATATGTTCTGGCCTGTCTAGAATTACTACCACAAGCATACCTCCCAACGCAAAATAAGTAGTTTTCTCTCCTTCAAAATTCTAAATCAAAGGAAAATAACACAAACATTCTAATTATATTAATGTTCTGGGCTGAGGGCCTTAGAGGAACAGGAATCACAAGCCAAAGGACAATTTATTCAGCAAGGATTAACACACAAGCAGATCAGAACGACACCGTCCACGACTAGCTAGCTAGGTTGATGAAAACTCAGCCTGACGAATGCGAGCGTACCTCATCAAGTTAACCGTAAACAGAGACATCACCGTAACCTGACAAGCGATGGTGCCGAGGAGGGAAAACAGTTCGCTCTCTCTGCAAAACTCAATCACACTTGGCAAGTGAAAGTCTCTTCGGCATTCCCAGCACAGGGATGCGAAGAACCTGACCTTGGCGAGGAAGCTCATTTCTTCAAAGGGTACCCTCGGCAGGCTCGGCTTAAGAACCCTGGTGTACGTGTAGGTCTCGCCGCTGAAAGTTCTCATGGTAATTTTCTTGTGTCCAGGGGGGCCAAGCTGCTCGACTCGAAAGAGGACAAGTGTGGTGCCCTCCTTAATGTTGTGGTCGGCGAGGGTCGAGTCGTCGTTGAGCCGGGCGAGAGGAAGGAGCTCCTGCTGCTCTGGGGGGATGCCTTCGATCGCCTCGATCTTGGACTTCACCATGTCGATTGTGTCGAATGGGTCTACCTCCAGGGGGATACGCTTGCCATAATAGTAAAAGATCTGCATCTGAAAAGCAAACATGACATCGTTCATCAATTTAAAATTTTGCGTTTGTTACTTAATTTTTCCTTAAAATTTGACGGTAAAAGTTTTGACTCGTATATATTGATTATACCGGGTGATAGTGATACATGAATATTCATTATTAAGATTTTAGTACCAATTAAAATGATGGATACAGTTTGTCTTCGTACCACCACTACTATAATTACTTAATAGTAGTAAAAGTATGTAAGAGAAACCATATTATTTTCATGGATGTGAGATAAATAGTACTCTTTTCTTTAGAAATTAATTAGAAAATTACACTTTTCATCGGTAAATTGTGCTTACTTTACACCAGATTTAGCGTATATTTTCACTTTACATCGGGATGCATCGAAGCCTAAGGTATACATATAATTTGTTTGTACCTTTTAATTTTGAATTAAACTTCATGAAACCTAACTTAAATTCACAATATTTTATAAGTTTCATTCATATATTTTGCAAGATTTTCTTTGAATTATATGATACAATATAAGATGAAATTTATTTTGATTTACCATGGTGTAAAATAAAAAGTGAGTATATGATAAATCTGGTGCAGAGTGCAATAGAAATATATGATACAATATAAGATGAAATTTATTTTGATTTACCATGGTGTAAAAAGAGTATATGATAAATGTGCTGCAGAGTGCAACAAATTACGTTTAACCCGTGGATAGTTGAAGCGTTATTGGACCGCACCTTTACGCGAGAAGAATTAACCCGGAGTTAACAATCCCCGGGCTTCTCTCCTTATAATCTGCTGCTGCTCAGCTCAAACTAGCGAGGTGGGATTATTCTGTGAACAGTGTCGCGACGCTACAGTTCTCGTCTGCTACAGTGTTTCGTCTGCTAGCTACAGTAACAGGCCGAAACAGTACCCGGGCTTTTTCTTATGGGCTGATTTCTCCTTTTCTTTTTCTCTATTTTCTCTTCTCTTTTTCTATTTTCTCCAATTATTCTGGGGTGTCACAATAGTGCAATCTACTCGAGATTAATTACACGCATCATTAATTTCACATGAAGCAGTAGAACAACTAAGTATGAAACTGTTCGTGCATACTGATTTTGAATGACAACTGATAACTTGAGAGAGAGTAACCAATTTCGTATGGCGATCTCCTTTCCAAATTAATTAAAAATTCACAATACAATATACATGTATCCTAGAGACCTAGACACCAAAGACAACACATCGTATACAGATCACATCCAGAAAGAAGCAATAATCATCGTAAAAAAACCAAGTCCCAGTTTAGAAAATTAATGCGATATGATTCGATTCAACAAAGCAATAATCGTCGTAAAAAAGAAAACCAGATCCAAATGCACACTAACCATAACAGAACAAATCTAGGAAAACAGTTAATCAAACTCAAAGCCGAGAGTCGGTGAGAATACAGATCACAGCAGCATTGCGCGCAGTTGGATCAATCGATCAACTACGAGATTAGGAGGTGATTAGTGGAGGATTAGAAGTAGTACCTTGCGAAGGCGATTAGATCGTCTCGTGGATTTCCTTGTGGTGGTTGTGATTGATCGATGAGGAGGAAAAACGGCGTGCAGCGCTCGCTGTTTATGGAGAAGGCAACCTGTTTAGTTCGTTTGCAAAGTCGGATCCGAGTCCACGTCGCTCTAACGGGCGGCTTTGGATTTTTCTTCGACTAACTCTGTTTTATTTTCTCTTTCCAATTGTTTTTACTGGATTTCCTCTAGAAAACAGAATTGGATTTTGACATTTTGTTACGGTCCGTCTTTGGGGGGCGGCACAGTGTTGTTGACGAACTCTGCCGCGCCGATGCCTCGTCAAGCCAGATCCCGAGTCGCGTTAGCCTCGACCCAGCCGCCGTGCGTAGGCCATACGCTTGCCGTTCACAGTTCAAGAAAAAGGGAGAGTGGAGTGGTCGAGTTTGGAGTCGTCTCTGTCGGTGCCCTCCACCGCGCTTCATGCTGCGTCGCTCAAGGGGCCAGACCATCGCCGGTGATTTTTTTTTTCAACCATGGCATCGCCCCGCGCCCGCAGCCAGTGTTGTCGCCGTACGTCGTCGCCCCACGTACACAGCTACCTTCGCCTTGTGGCCGCTGCCGGCGTCGTGTGCCGTTGGTCACCGCCACCCTCAACTCGCGCTCTAGCTCCCCCATAGAGAGATAGCTAGAGAGAGAGAGGGGAGAGACAAGGGGAAATAGAGAGGAGGGGATAATTTTTTTTTTTATTTCACTATCAGGTGGGTCCATCTCCGCGACCGGCATCGTCTCCTTCCTCCATCAACCCGTCCATCGCGCCGGGACATCAGATCCAGCAGCCGCGCCGAGCTCTGTCTCTTCCTTCCGTCGACCACTCTCCTCACATCGCCGAGCCCCAGCCACTCATCGTCGACCACGCTGCCGCCGATCTCCTCGACAACTCCTACCACTGCCTCAAGCGGCATCGTGGGCGGCACTCCCTCAACTTAGTCGTGTGTTCCTCCCCTGTTCTACCTCTACCTTCTCCTGGTGTCTCCTCTCACTTTCATTGCCTTTTCTCTTACCATAAGCTTGTGTTTGGTTTGTTTGCTAAGTGCGAGATGGTGAGTTGGACAAACTTTTGTTTATTTTTGCATCAGGTTTACCGTCACCAAGGAAAAATCAAAGTGAAGGAACAAATTAAATGGAGGATATTTGCATGTTGCAGTATGCTCACGAGGTGTTTGTGGAATTGCCTCGCGAGATTTAATGCCTTTTCTGATCACTACAAGTGTATATGGTTTACCCCTCTCTCTCTAGAATTGGTGGATTGCGCTGCCAAGCAGTATTTTTTTTCAGTTGGATTCGTGCTAACAACACACTTGACAATGTGTGGATTGCTAGTAAGCCTTCTTTTGATTTTTATGTACTATGTCAGATTAATAGTAAGCCTTTCATTTTGCAACTAATTGATTTTGTTTCTGTGCTCTTGAAACATTTTGCTGACATGCAGACCTTTTGATTTTTTCCTTTACGAAGAATTGTCTGAATTAGAATTAAACTAATCGTGTCCAGATAATTTCACTTGCCCTAAGTACGAA
Organism: Leersia perrieri; assembly: GCA_000325765.3. NCBI lineage: Eukaryota > Viridiplantae > Streptophyta > Magnoliopsida > Poales > Poaceae > Leersia > Leersia perrieri. Next base: position 3,792,350 of record CM002486.1, on the reverse strand, counting down.
CTATTTCTCCTCTGATTCCTTGATTTTGTTTGTATGATATTGAGGATATGTGATACATAATATCAATTTGTGGCTTTGTGCACTGAAGTATATATGACTTGTTAGGATTTCTATGAATGGCAGGGGGGCGTTAAGTTCAGAATATGAGATCAAAGTGCCTGATGGCATTAACTGTTTGATTTCAAAAACTGAATGACTTTTAACACATTTACCAGCACTCATGTAGTTAAACTGCAATATTTTACGCCTTTCACTTGAGATAAATCTGATGTGAGACTGTGAAATATGAAATAGTACGATCATGGTAGTCTTATGTATTCCAGTAGTAATGATTTCTTCCAAAAAAAAAAATTATGATGGCATATCCAAAGACCTGCTTCCCTCTTGCATTCAGATATCTAGGTTAAGGAGCCTAATCTATATAAAGGTAAGTTTATATACGCTGAAATGGATTGTCAAACCAAGATATTAGCCTTGTGCCTGTTGTGTTTGGCTTAGATTAAAACATGTCACATTCCGTTTTGCAAGATGATGCATGGCCTGCTGGTAGAAGTGGCATCCTGGGAAGAAAAACAAACGGCTGGAAGCCTTGAGTGTACTATGCCCTTGTACATCACCACCAATATCTATTCTGTAGTGGAAGCAGATAGTTTGGCTTTACATCCATTGAGAATACTCCCTCCAGCAAGTAACATCAAATATTGTTGACCGGAGTGAGTATTTAGTTTAGCTCCTTCTCTAAAAGTTTGTGTGGGTATGCAAATGATGATGAGCTGACTGATGGGCATCGTCGTTGTATATGCAGATTCTCTGTGAACGAAATAGTCTGGCTACGACATATTGTCTGGCAAGCAATCTGCTTTAATTTGTTTGTATAGTGACTTTTTTTTTTTACACAATACGAACCAGCAACACTTTTATTGACACATCCGTCTATACAAAGTGTAAATTCATGTCTGTAAATCTAGCAACTGTTCCAACATCTTAAGTGCATATCCACTAGTATATTATTTGTTGCCGTAGCGTTATCACGGACATTTTGCTAGTGGTATAAAAAGTTTAATCCAGTATTCCAGGCATTTCAAAATGCCTGCTAAGCTATGTCATGCAGTACTGATACGGACAAGCCATAGCATCCGTTCACGCCATCACATGGCTCGTTATTCCACCGTTCGCATCGTACGCTAGCCAGTCGAACGAGTGTTGTACCTATGGCAGGGTTCAAACAGTAATCTTGCAACTTGTTAAGTTGGCATGCATCAACTAATCCTTGACAATAATTTGCAAAACAAATAGAGCTCAGAAATCTGAACACATTTTTAATAATCAAGCGACACTGCACAAAGGTTTCCTTAGTAGGAAGTCCTATTACACGACCACCACACATTTAAAACAAAAATTACATACGAGAAATCTTACGGTCTTTGATACCAGGAAGTACCAACAAATACCAAACTTTATAATAGAATTGTTTGTGCCTCCCAGTTACTAAACAAAGACTTGCTTTATTTTCAAGCGCAATATTATTCAGATTCTGAAAGTGTAGCAGGTGTGCTGGTGGGATAGAGTTGTGATGAAATACCAATTTGCTACCTTACCAATATTTTGATAGCGTCAAATAAATTTGATGCTATCAAAATGTTAGTAAGGTAGCAAATTAGGACAATCTTGTGGTTCATGAATGGTGGTCTTCTCCTGCAACTCCTCGTCCGATGAGAAACCTACTCACATCATCCAAAAAAAGAATAAACCTAAATAAAGATTAGACATTTCCTAATGATTGTCCACATTGGACTAGGAGATGTGTCCCATCTTTATCTAAGTTTATTCTTTTATTACCTCCGTCTTAAAATATAGTAATTTAGGAGGAGATATGTCACCTTTTAGAACAATGTATGTGACATATACTATAGTATATGTCCACATACATTGTTTTAGGAGGAGTCATATTCTTCTTCTAGATTACTACATTTTAGGACGAAGGTACTGGGACGGAGTACTGGTCGCTAATGAGACAAACAAGTCAGGAGAGCGCCATCGCCATTATGAATTCAAGAAAGTCCCATCATCTCCCTCCTCCCTACTCATGAACCTTTTAGGTACTCGAATCGAGGCCACCATGGACTCCGAGAGTGACCACAACTTGCCCAAACAAGAGCACCAGGAAGAACATGAAGGAGATGGCTGGTCCATAAGTGTCATCAGAGGCAGCGAGGTGCCCCCCGACGGCAAACGAAACCATGATTAAACCTACCGTGGCGAAGTTGCGGCGCGGATATTTTGCGACGAGTGAGGCTATGGTGCCAAGGAAGATGGCGACCAGATTCCCCGCCGTCTTGACGCCAAGGTAGATGAGGTTGGAGCCGACGATAACCCCGAGTAAGCCGACCAGTAGGCCGTAGCTGCCGTGGACGGAGACGGACGCGCTGACTGCAACCATGATGACGAGGAGCCCAATGGTTGTGAGGTTGGTCATCGTTACTGGCCCCTAAAATTAAGGGGCAAAGGTTTAATTATCAAGTGGAATGTCGTGCAACAAATATCACAGGATTAGTAGGCGGTATAATACTCCCATTCACATAAAAAAAATTCCATGCCACAGCAAAGTGGTGAAATATATCAGCTTTTAGCCTGTGAACACTGGATGACTATGATTTACAGGGACAAAATTTTGAACAAATAGTACATTTTGGAAATCCGGTACCCTGTCAAAGTATTAGATCAGGTCCAAGCGAAACATGACAGAAAATGTAACAATATTACTATACTAGTGTTTGCAACAAGCCAACAAATTACATCTTGTTTTAACTTGATTTGAAATGGAACTCGATGTGGATTTTAAAAAGGAAAAAAAAACACGAACATATTTCCCTTACAACAAAGGGGAAAAACCCATCAACTCCCGAAACAGGGCAGAAGGCTTGGTCTAATCCTCTCTTCCTATATAGTTCACCCACAAAGCTACAATTCTAGAAGGCCACGTCATCGTGTAATTATAGCCGTCCGATCAAAACCGATCAGCTTTAGATCTATTGCCACGTGTACATAGATTTCAGCCCATTAGGTCCATTCATGCGCTTCAGCCCACCACGGGGACAGAACCGTCACTCCCAGCATTGATCTCCTCACCTCTTCCGACCCCCCTCGCGTGCACGACTCCCTACTCCCCACCGCCAACGCAGGCCCCCTCACCTTCCCCCCTCCACGAGGCTCTCCTCTCCCCGCCGCCCTGGCTCCCTACGCCTACCGCCGGCGGCCGTGCCTGCGCAGATGAGGAGCCGCTATCGTGCCGGCCCCCTCCCCTCCCCCCTCCCTGGTGGCGCGCGGCGCTGCTCTCCTCTTCCCGCTGCCCTGGCGCCCTGTGCCGGCCGTGGCCATGGGGAATGAGGTACTGCCGGCACTCTAGGGACCCTCTCCTTCCCTGAGCATGGCTGAGCCACCTCCGCCCCGTCGGTCCTCCCACCGCCCTGACGCCTACGCCGGCCAACCTTGAGGTACGTGCTCAGTCGCTTAGTCACGATTCGTTTTGCTCTCAATCCGGAATGCGATGCTCAGGGATACAGCTGAAAATAGTTTGAATTTCCTCCTCGAATAGGTGGCAATTTGTCCATGGCAACAGAAAGATAAGTTTTTTTAACATGAAATTCTCATTTGGTGTACTTCTTTTAGGTGTTACTTGAGAATATAGTGTTTAGTAACCGACTGATGAATTGCTTTACTGCGGCCAATGCTGCCATGTTGCAACAGTCAAGGGCCACCCCTGTTGGTTCATGCTACCATGGAGGATCCAGAGGAGGAGGGTGGCGAGCAGGTGGGTGCACCGGCGGAACGCCAGGTCCGTACCGAGTGCTTTAAGGAAATGTTGATGCCATAGCCTTTCTGCCCAAAGATTAGCTCATGGTATGGCATTTGAAAGCCCCATTTTTCTATTTAAAGTTTTGAGATATGCAATTCTTTTGAGTGGCTATTAATTATATTCTGTGATTGGCCGTATGTGTAGCTGTCTACAAGGATTTGAGTTCCACTGTTCCAGTTTGTTTTCATAATCTTTTGGAGCAAGTTGCTGGTAATATATGGTGCTAATCCATTTTCTGTAACTTGGATGTTTGCTTCTTTTTCAGACGTGCATGCATATGTGTGCAACCTTTCAGAAACCAATATAATTCAATTCATGATGGTTGCAAGTTATGGTCCTGACCAATCATTCTGCCTTGGGTAAGCCTTTCTGTATTGAAATTTTTTACTTTTATCACAAAGTCAAATCTGATCAGTACTCCAAGAACCAAATCAAAAAAGAAAATCTACTATGCTATATTCATCTTGAAAAGAACTTAATTAGCAGGAGTAGCAATATATTTTAGAGTGTATTTTCCTATGTAATTCAACGCATAACAGATTAATTATCTGCTCATGTAACACAACTGCACACTTATATCCTACTTCGTGCATCTCATGTTTTTGTTTTTCCATTTTAATACTGTGTGCATAAGGCATAATAGGTTCAAGGGATTATTTTTGTTTTGATGTTGGCAGCTTTTCTTAGAAATGCAGATTTCAAAATCTTTTAGTTTGTTTTGGCTGTATAATCACTTACCTTTATGCTGCTGCTGTTGCATCACTACCATTTTAGAGGAAAAGGAGAGCTTAATATTATGATAATGGACAGAACTTCTTGGAGTAACCTTCTACCTGTCAATGGATTTTTAGGGCACCATCTCTTTACCCTAATGGTAAGGCAGTTTATGATCCCTTTGTCTCCACCTTCAGATTTATCAATTTTTGCTAAAGAGAATTCAATTGTCCTTTCGGTAATAAAATTACGATTTCAGAACATTTGAAAGCTGATGCACTCAATATTTCTGTCATTTTGTTAGTACATACCACTTTTATTCTCATTCCAATGGTGAAGCCTTACCCTCTCTGATTTATCAAGCTCGAAAAGTGATCGCAATTTGCTGCAGGGGCACAAGTGTTTGTCTATTTATTATTGGTCTCTTTGGAAATCCATGTTCTCAAAATCGACCTTATCAGTCCATTCATAAGTATGTTATCAAAGTTAAACTCCTATATCATCGTAACAATTGCTGATTTGTTATAAGAGTTAAACCACACAACATTTTTGGACAGATTGTTGTTTTCATATGATACAGCAAATAGCAACGTCAGCTGGAATAAACATGACAATAACAAGGTATGCAATCTGTCCTCTACATTTTTCTGCCATTGCGTTTGTTCTCTTATGATCATCAAAATATTTTGACTAAGGTACTGTCAGTTGATTTTTTTTAATTGTATTATGATGCCTTTGTATTATCATTAAGCTTAAACAGTCCACCTTTCCACATATATATTATATATGTTAAAGATATATCATTATTCATCTCACAAACCATCTTACTAATCAGTCTTCAGATTAACACTTAAAATCCCGCCGCAACACGCGGGGCATCATCTAGTTGTTTTCAACTCCAACCGAGAACATGCACTACTCCCCCTCTCATAGAAAGAGTGTATTTATCTTTTCAACACGGTTTTTGACCAACGATATTTATAAAAGTAAGTAATTTTAAATGAAAAAACAACATATTATAATAATATGTTTAATGAGAAAGTAATCGATAGTTCTTACTTTTTTTAATATTAAGGGTTAAAGTTTAAAATGTTTGATTTGATACTGTTGCAAAAATAAAGTGTTTCTGTAACGGGTACTGGACAAGAACAAAAAAGAAATTTTAAGAACTACTTCGAGATCTCTTCCTAACCCTCCCCTTCCTCGATAGATCTCTTCGATGGTATTCCACCGATTTCCCCGATCACCCACCCCACGCGCCGCCGCCCTCTACCAGTCTACCTTCGCCTCACCTCTTTCTCCTCTGTCATGCCTGCCGCGGCGGGCTCTACCATCTCATATTTTCTCATCTCTGATCTCTTCCTCAAATTGGCGACGAGCCGACAAATACCCCTCTCATCTTCGGGCAAAGCATATGCAGGTCCCAGACTCGATCACGGAGGGGATGACCGCCGATGCGCCGAGCTTTCCACTCCTCTACTCAACTCCGCGCCCACTACCTACCTGGCCAGATTTCTAAGCACGTACAAAGCCACGACTACATGAGAAGAGAAACAAGGAAAGGGGAAAATTTTTTTGAGAGAGAAACAAGGAGTAGGAGTAGTAGCAGACGTGATTCTCACCTGGTCGATGGCCTCGATCTTTCTCCTCGTGGCCGAAGGCTCGTGAACGATCTCTTTCCCTCCCTCCGCTCTGCTCGATCAGCTTCGACCCGACCGGTGAGGAAATAATTGAGGCGAGGTGGTTTGGTACTCCCTCTGCCCATCAATCAAGTGGTTTTTTTTGGTATAGTATGATGATTTAAGCAAGAAAGAAAATGTCTAATGTACCCCTCTAGTGCCAACTCACATCCATGAAGCAGAGTTGCAGATTGTGAATCCTTAGATTGGAGTCTGATCTGGGTGTTGGTTTGAGTTGGTTGGATCGCTCATCCAACGGGCCTGGTGACGCTGCTTACTGTTGCCCTGTAGCACCTCTTGTGCCCCTCCCAAAATCTATAGGTATCATATGATAATTAAATAGTACGACACGCATATGCGATGGATTTTGTTTCTTGCGTACTAAGGTGCAATTACCTCTTCCCTCCGAAAAAAAAATTTCTAAGGGCACCCACAATGATAAAATAAGCTGCTCTTTATAAAATATATACACCTTAGCTAAAGACTATATTAGTAGCAAATCATCTTAACGGTATGTCTACAGAGGTATCTACAACTACATATATAAATGACAACAATTCATCTTCACTCTCTCTTTATTTAATTTTTTGCCTCGTTTTTCACTATAGACTCTCTATAGGTTAGTAGATAGTTATGTCATCTCTCTTCATTTAATCCTTTTCACATAGGAGAGAAGAGTGACAAGGATCTCTTATAGAGAGTCTATAGATAACTATTACAGGTGACCTAGGAAGCGAGAGAAGAGAGTTTGTCTAGTAGAAAGAATTGATTCTTACACAAAAGCCCGGACCACTGAATCACTGAGAGTACAAGTGGTCCCTACTACTTCTTCATGGCTCGAGGGTGAATGACAGAATGAGTGGTCCAAAGAAATTAAAAATAGATAAGAAAAAATTCCGTATCTTCTCATGTGGTGTGAACGTGTCTCACCTCTCTCTCCTCTGCTCCGCATCTTTCTGAAATTAACACTGAATGACAGTATGAATTGTTGTACGGGTGTTTTAGTATTTTCATATTGTCATAGGGAACCAGAAATTTTTTTTAGGAAGGAGAGAGTAAAGCTTGCAGAGCGATGTCTTAATCCTCGCCGTCTTATTTGAATATATTGATCCAGTGGATTGGATAGAAAATGGGGTAAAGAGGCCGTGCCGCGAAGCGTAATGTGTGGATACCAATGGCTTGCGTAATTGACAAAGTCAATGGTGCAGCTCGGGCCCTCATACACATACGTGTGGGTCCGCGGGACACATGGCAGCACAAATACGTGTGGGGTCCGGGAACACATGGCCGTCGACCCGTCTCCATCGAGCCCTCCATGCTCGTTCGAGGGAGGCAGATCCACTCGTTCGTCGTCCTCCCGACTAGGTTCCCTTCCACGCAATGCTTGCACATCCCCAGACACGATATGCCAGGAGCAAAACTTTTATGTAGAGGATGTCTACCTAACCTTTTTTTTTTGTGATAAAGGATGTGTACCCAACCTGGGAACATAGGATTCTACCAATCAATGTATTCTCACGTACAAAAAATGTATTCTCACGTACTCTGATTTTTTTATATATGTTTGACCGTTCATCTTATTAAAAGATTACATAATTATTAATTATTAATTATGTTTCACCCCATAATTATTAAATATATTGTTTATCCTATAACACTTAATAGAGAAATGCTAATGGAACCATAACGACGATGTCATTTCTAGGATAGAGTCACTTGTATGATGGTATTTTTGGGAACATACATTTGTTGATGACAACTCTAGGACATAGACGTTTGTTAATGATATTTCTTAGATTTTCCTTTTTTTTGTCGAAAGTTATGTATTGCATCTATTAAATTTACAAGTTATGCTTTGTCTTGCTGGAATCTATTGGTGTGTGTTGCAGGTTGTCACACACTTAAGATATATGAAAGAGGTTATGACTCGCCGTTTTGTTCGTCAACATTATAATAGATCACTACATACACGTTTGTAGCAACTTGGGTAAAGTGATCTTACTATTTACTACATGAAATGGAGATGGAAGTATTAATGATTCTCATAGATGTAACAAAGGATGAAGAAGCTACCATGTCTAGTTTTTTTATCGGCTTAATCCTAATGTGAATGATCGTATTTAGATGTCATGTTATTATGATATGCAAAGTCTAGTGCACGTACCTCAGAGAGCATAACCTGTGAATTCGATTAGAGTAATTGTTGGTTAGAGTTTTATCATAATAAAACAAAATATTTTTAAGCGGGGGTAAGCTCAGAATTCTATATGGAGTACTTCTCACTACTAGAAAAACGATATCTTTGCATACAGGCAAACGGGGTCTTTGCATACCGAAAAACAGTCCGTATGAGGTTCATGGTATGTAAAGATCACGACGTTTGCATACGGAATAGTCCGCATGCAAAAATACATCTTTGCATACGGGCTTGTTAGATAGTCCGCATGTATATTTATAAAAAATTATTTCGTTAAGCCCGCCGCCAATGAAAATATAGGCCCAGATTCAAAATATTCCCAAAATAAAGCGCACGGGAAGTATTAGGAATTTTCATTTAATTTCACATTTACAATCACTTATTTCGTTACAGAAACAATAGTACGATATATTCATAACACATCCACCTAATCCAGATTTCACCGAACATACAAATTAAGGATTGAACATACGAGTAATTCATGTCAAAGCCAAGACAAGCTGCCTTGCTTACTCTGTAAATTTATGAGTCATTCAACATTACAAGAAGCAACTACAAATTTCATCTCAATATACATCGAGCAACAGCACCAAGCGACAGATTGTTTCATAAAACATGATCAAATCACTGAAGAAAAGTCGACGTGTGATTGTTGTTTATAGCCTTAAGTTGATATTTGAACGTACATCCCTGCAATAGTTAGATATTGGTAAGGACACAATAGTGATGCATGTAGGAGTATATAATCAGGAGTTGCTCACTGAAGTCTGAAATGACTTACTCTTGATAGAGCTTATTTCTAGAAACACCAAGTGGAATACTGGAATCTGCAGATGGAAAAAAGTGAACAGCCAGCATGAACTTCGAAATCAAAAGCACATGGCGTTACCCATATAACTAATTCACACAACCCCTGATTTTACATTTACTGATATCTTCACCCACAAACAGATTTCCTCCTGCCGAACACTAATATACAAACAGATTTTCTCACATGGGAATTTTAACAAGCACATGGCAAATCGATCAATGTGTTACCTGAGAAGGCTGAGGAAAATGCAAATTAGATACACTCGGTGCAGCCGCCAGATTGGCTCGTCGCTTTCCGTACCGAGCCCCCGTCATCGCCATCGGGCCGCTGCGCGGCCGCCGACCCCGGATTCGGCCATCTCGGGGACGGCACCGCCGGATCCGCTCATCGTCGTCCGCCGCACGGCGACGCCTCGCCAGATCCGTGCGCCGCTTGTGCCGTCGTCGTCGCAATGCGCCGTACTCCTCGCCCAGCCGCCGTCGCTCAGGCGGTTCTCCCGCTCGATATGGAGGCCGACGGAGACGACGCCCCTGACTTCGAGCTCCACGGCAAGGGGGCGTAGAAGTTATCGGAGGGTGGAGAGGAGGAAGAGTTGAGGAGAGTGGAGGAGAGTGACGGCCGGTTGAGGGAGGAGGAGAGAGCAGCGGGGTATATGGATGGGCTAGGGTTTCTGTGAGCGCGATCAGAGCCGTCGATCGGTGATGGACGGATAGGAATGGTTGGGCCATTTGGGCCGAAACAACCTGTTGTTTCATTTCCTTGCTTAATGTTTTTCTTTTTTCAATTTATTGCACTATTGTGAAGTAATATAAAGAAATAATTGCGTTATATATGTCAATATATTTTTTATATGTAATAAACTATGTATAAGTAGTATTGTAGAAGTTTCAAGATTTTTTAATACAATTTACTATTTTCTACATGTTAAATGAATTTCTACACGGTTATAGAAATTAATTTAAAATTGAACTACATGTGCATCTAATAAGATACCAAAAATTTCAAAAAAAAATATATTTGGGCTCACATGTTCCATTATAGCCCATTTCCATGAGAAATATAAAAAAAATTGTCTTGAAGGTACAATTCAAATTTCTATCGCTAAATTACCACATAATAATTACAATAATATATATATTTGGTCAGAAAATTCTGCAAATTGACATGACAATATATTTTTAGTCCATAAGCTTGCCATAAAAAATTTAAATCCTTTTAATAAAGTGGGACCATACATTGTGCACAAATGGATATATCTCTCATTTAGTTTCTTGTAACTCGGTAGATATGTTTGAATTTGTAAAGAATGTATGGTCCAACTTTATTAAAAACATTTAATTTTTTTATGGCAAGCTTATGGTCCAAAGACATATTGTCATACCAATTTGTAGAATTTTTTTATCAAATATAGATATTGTTATAATTATTATCTGATACTTCGTATACAAAACTATTTATTATCCTTCGAAGATAACTGTTTTTTCGTCCTATAGGACATGGGCTACGATGGAGCATATGATCCTACATATATTTTTTCAGGAATTTTGGAATCTTACTCGATGCACATGTAGTTCAATTTTGAATTAACTTCGATAATCATGTAGAAATTCAATTAATATAGAAAAATAGTAATTTAGCTCAAAAATTCTCAAAAATTTTACACGACAACTTATGCGTATTTCTTTATGTATGATAAATGCTTTCGTGTATATAAGATAATTTATTTTGTCAGTATCTTCACAATGGTAAATAAAATTAAAAAGATAAAGTTATAACTTTGCAAACGGACCGTGTAAAGACGTGCTTGCAAAGATAATCTTTACAAGCGGACTACATAAAGGCCCGTTTAGAAAGATCTTGCAAAGACCATTATGTCCACTTGCATAAATTTGCATAGAAATTTAAATAAAACTTACTTTCCAATATTACACCTAAACAAAAATTTATATAGGACATATTGGTTAATAAAATAAAATATGTGATGATTGTATTCCATTTTTAATAACTTAGCAAGCAACATTTCCCATCCAAAAAACTACATATGAATAATCAATAACTACTAGAAAGAAAACAACAATTCATATTATTTTATATAATCTCTCTTATCTCTCCAACTATATCTAGTGTTAAAAAAATGCCATTTTAGAAGGAAGGCCACCAAAATACTTACACTGTTAATTGTAGGCAGGCCATATAGCAGCCTACATGCAAAGATACAATCTTTGCATGCGGGCCTTAAAACCGCTCGTCTGCAAAGATCATGCTATCTTTGCAAACGGACCTTAAAGAAGCCCGTATGCAAAGATATATTTTTGCATACGGGTCTTGAGGGTTCCCATAATTACAGACGGACGACATAACGGTCTGTCTGCAACGTCCTTTAGTGGTCATATGCAAAGATCGATTTTGGCTAGTGTCTGTTAAAGACATATGGATAAGTGACTGCTCGTTGGCACGCTGAGCATTCTCCTACCTAAAAAAATAAGAAAAGAAAATCCATCGCCAAGGAAAAGACGCCGCACGGTCTTATGTTTAAGAAGAAACCTCAATAGGGATGTGCCTATTTATATGTTCTTCATCTCAATCCACATGAGAAACCAACAATAACATACATATGTTCTTCATCTCAATCCACATGACAAACCAACAGTAACATGTTTCATCGGTGACGAATTTTCTCATGTTTTATGACGCTGCTAGAAAATTTCATCATAAGTGTCGGTACGAACCACCATCATAGGTGATACATGACGAAACAGAAAATTTTATCATATATATTACCTATTAAATAACAAAAATATACATCGTCATGAGAAAAACATCATAGATGGGTCATTTTCTACTTGTGAAAAGCCAGCCGAGATAAATAACAAACCAATGTTTGACCATTCTGGAAATTTGCTCTTGAGGGGAGTCGAACCCAGAAGCTGCTAGGCTACACACCATTTAGCATTCTTCTTTTACCTTTTTTTTTAAATAAACAATTTAACTTTAGCAGCATGCTTGTTATAGTATAGCTCAAGTGCCTGATAGGTTGGGATCGTAGACATTTTATAAGGTTCGGTGGCGTTAAACGCAACAAACATGGACAAAGCATTTAGCTTATTTTTTACTCAGAATTCAGGTTAAAATAGTTATTAATTAAAAGCCACATGTATAATTTGTGAAGTATACGTGTATATACACACACACCCCACAGCCTAACGCGGGTGTTGTCTTTGCTCATAGTGGTTTTGTGGACGACCATATTTGGTTAGTTGGTTCCTTACCACTGAAGTAATTAAGTTGTTTTAGTTACTGGATGCTCAATTAGAAGCAGCATATTAGGACAATCTATATGGAAAGTGTTAGATAATATACCGAAAACAGGTTTGTTCCTAAGTTTCGGGTATTCTAGTTTATCTCTTATCACATGTACCGAACTTATTCTTATTTGTTTTCTTCGGAAGCAATCCCGATCGGCTCAGGTTGTTGAGTCTGATCGCTCCTTGTGTAATCGCCACGGCAAGGGCTCTTCTTGCCATATACTACCTCTAGACTTTTTATGGTTGATGTTGACTAGCTCAATTTTCAGCTAGCCAACGTCAAAGAAAAAAAAACAGAGGGAGTATAACATGCTGGCTGCCCGAGGTAAAGGGTAAGCTTCCCTCAATATCTCCAATATGGTATCAGAAGCACCGAAAGAAGGAAACCCATCTCCTGCCGCAGATATGGCAGGGCCATCAAAGAAGAACGGCGGCACCAGCGGGGGGATCGAATCCTCTCGTTGGACATGTTGTCGCAGAAAAACTCGAGAAAGCAAATCACAAGCTCTAGAGAGCGCGTGTCTTGGCGGTGATTCAGGGCGCACGCTTAGAGGGTTAATTACCTCACCGGCGCGACGTGTGCACCAGATGCTGTCCTGACCTCTCAAGTTGAAGGAAAAGAAGTCGTCACCGTCAACCCAGAATTTGAAGATTGAGTGGCAACCGATCAGCAGGTATTAGGTTATCTGTTGTCATTAATGAATAAAGATATTCTTGTACAAATACCTATGTGTGAACTAAATTTGTAGTTATATATGACTTATAATGTAATTATATTGTACTCTCTTCATATTTTTTTATTTGATGTTGGTTTGTAACATCAAATATTAATGACCAGAGGGGGTATTTTATACTCCATCGACAGTTGAATGTTTTTTTTTAAAAGAGAACTGTCGACGGTTTCTCAGATATAAGGAAATAAAAGTTGCAAAAAACACTCACAACTATCTATACTTATTTTAAAATTTTCTTATGGTGGTGGTGAGTCCCATGTGTGTCCTATATTTTCTCTTTTTAATATCACCCCTTCACCTAATACCGTCATAGTGGTGATGGTAATTGGTAAAGCCAACGCCGCATCCACACAACGGAAAAATCGGATCAATTAGAATTTTCCTCCCTTAAAACCAGCGCCGCATCCACGCCAAACCCTCCACCTACGCCACCGGCAGTGGGGGACGCGTGCTCGTGGAGTTCCCTCCCAGGGAGGTGATCATGGACAGGCATTCGGTGGACTGGGGTGGCGTGGAGCCGTCAGAATTCACGCTGCTGCCGGCTCTTGACCCCTACATGGACAAGGCCTACGCCAAGGTCTTCGTCAAAGGTGTGCCCCTCTTTTACTCTCTCTACTATCTATCTATGGGCTCGATCGCTTACTGCGCAAGAAGTGGATGCAGATCTTGAGAAATCAGGCAGATCATAGGATAGAAACTTTGTTGGATGTTGAAATGGTGGTTTGTGAATTCGTCCCATGGAACTTGATGATGATTCTGTAGGATCTGGCTTAGTAAATCTTCGTCAAAGGTGTGCCCCTCTTTTACTGTGTCCACTATCTATGGGCTCGATCGCTTACTGCGCAAGAAGAGGATGCAGATCTTGAGAAATCAGGCAGATCGTAGGATAGAAACTTTGTTGGATGTTGAAATGGTGGTTTGTGAACTCGTCCCATGGAACTTGATGATGATTCTGTAGGATCTGGCTTAGTAAATCTTAGATTTGTCAGGAAGCATCGAACGTAGGTAGCTTCCATGATGGCGTCAACATTTTCTTAATGCTGAAAGTTGATGGGGGGATTACACCTTCAGTAAAGAGATTTTTAAGATAGAAAAGAAAATTTCTATGTAATTTGTTAAATTGCTTATGGAATATTGATCGGAGGTTGGCACAATGAAATATTCTAAAACCAGAGTTAGCTCTCAGGTTATCTCATTATTTGTTTATAGATGTATATTACTTGGATTTTAATGTCCTAACGCAAATTCACTACCCATGTGCTCTCATCATGGGTGCTCTCATCATGGTTACAGGCTTACAGCTCTGGCTAGACCAAAGCCTACTATGTGTGTCAATACAAAGTAAGGTTCGTTGTTTTACTTATCATAGCCTGTGTTTGGTAATGCTGTGGGAAGAATTTGTTGATGATGATGAAGAGCATGACAAAGCCAAAAATTGGAAGGTGTGTTCGGATACTTAATAAAAAAAACTAATTATATACTACCTCCATCCCATAATATAACAACCTAGGAGGGGTCATAAACTAATTATATACTACCTCCATCCCATAATATAACAATCTAGGAGGGGATTTGACTCCTCCTAAGACAATGTATCTAGCATATAGATGTGTCTACATACATTGTTTTAGGAGGGATCAAATTCTTTTCTAGATTGCTATATTTTGGGACGGAGGGAGTAACTCGCATGTAAGCTGTTTTATGAATCTATTAAGATAATTAATCCATCATTAGCATATGTTTACTGTAACACGACATTGTCTAATCACGACTAATTAGGCTTTAAAAATCTGTCTTGCAAAATTATACGTAATCTGTGCAATTAATTATTTTTTAGTCTACATTTAATACTCCATGCATGTGTCTAAACATCCGATGTGATAGGATGTAAAGTTTTGGAGAAAAAACTAAGGGTTAATTTGATCCATGCCATTACAATTTTACCGATTTAGAAATCTACCATTACTGTTTATGAAATAGGAGGGATGCCACTAAAATTTTATCAAATCGGAATCATACCACCCGGTCACGTTTTCTGTTACCATCCATCCGGTCACCGTCTCTCGCCGTTTCTCTGCCCCTCACGCACAGAATGCACAATTAAAACAAAGAAGCAGAGAGAAGAAGCAGTAAAGGAGAGCAAGAAGCAGCAGTAATTGATTCAAGAACCAATATCGGGTCACCGTACTCCAGCATCGGCAGCTTGAACCAACTGCGGTTGCCACTGCCTTGTTGCTTCTTCTTGCCACGACCTGTCGCTGGTCCACTTCACGCCACGACGGAGACGAGGAAACCGATGAGCACAGCCACCACGGATGGTAGCGCGATGCCGAACACGATTGTAATGAAGCTCAGCGACGACGACGATGATCCCTGCTTGTGCTTGTCCTTGTGCCGCGACGCCGGCAGTGGCAATGTCTTCACGAAACCGGGGACAGTGGCGGTGTTGCTGCTGGCGGCGCGGAAGAGGAAGCAGGACAGTACTGCCGGCGCCATACATGGACCTCGCCGGCCACCTGGCTCGACCACGCCCCATCCGGATCTAGAACGACGCCGACCTCACCTGTTGCCGCCTTGCCTCGCCACCGCCACTTGTTACCGCTGCCGCCGACCACCCCGCCGCCGCCGGAGAGATTGAGAAGCTCCTGCGCTGCCGACACTACGGCTTGCTCTGCTGCCATTTCGGATTCTGTAAAATTCCACCGGCACCTAGCCGACTTTGCGAATGGTAGTGGTAGATTTCTAAACTAGCAAAATTACAATGGCATAGATCTAATTAACTCAAAAACTAAACATGCTCGAAGTTATGTATATATCTTTTGCTGACCTTGCTATCCTGAGGTCCAAGAAAATGCCATTTTTTTTAATTATTTATACTACCACGTATACAGCCACACAACTCATATAAATATAATAGCAACCATTTAAGGACTTTACTGAAATATGCTGGTTTACTGAAATGTGCTAAAGAATGAAAGTCTTTATTCTAGGTAAGCACGGTTTGTGCACAGTGTTGAGGAAGTCAAAGAGCTAAAGAATGTCATCCTTAGCTAGCTGATTTACAAAATTGTTTATCCTGATGTTATTCCTGGAGCTGGAGCTAGCTATACTGGGCTACACCTCTGTATTTGTAATATTGTATTATTTAGAATTTTGAGTCCTACTATAAATACATTAATTTATGTGGCATGCTCTGTTATTAATTGTTTTCTTTGAGAAGTTTGGTCATGTTTTATCTTTAAATCTTCTACTCAAGGTATGGTGTACATTATATATTTTTTATGGTAGTTAGATATTACTTTTTAATCCATTGCAACACATGGCACTAGTTAGTATCAACATGGATGTGACGGTCAAAGTCTCTATCATCCAAGATTAAGAAAATAAAACAAAAAGAAAAATCTACCATCCACCGACGCCTAGACATGTCATCGTCACCGCGACATCTGGACAAAAAGAAAAGTCTATCACTCTACCGTGTCACGGCGGCCAATTATTTGCTAGCCAGCCACCTAGTTCCTCTGTCTCAAAATATAAGTTTTTTTATTTTGAGATAAAGGTAGTACAATCTACAAAGATATTACTCCATTAAGCTTTCGGTGGGTAGTACATTATGCATCAGCACTGGAGTGTGTCTATATATACAGTGGATTGTGGATGGTACAGTACAAATGGACCCACCTTGCATAATTACAGCCATCTAAAGTAGCAATCTAGTAGAGGCTGAGAGCTGCATTTCGGTTCACGCGTTGATTTGGTAGCAGTCTAGCATAACAGTGCCGTGCGTCTTACTGTTGTGGGGCCCGCCGCTTCCGCTCTGGGCCCACCACCCACCGCTCCATCACGCGACCTTCTCCCCTACGCTCTCCATCTCCCCTCACAGAAATCGCCCCCGACAGTTTTCATCGTATCCGATGCAACCCCGCCACGGCCATACCGCGTCACAATCGCCGCCGCCGGTGCCCGCGGCGGCGTCCCCAGGTCCGCACCTTCTCCCCCCTCCCCCCACCCCCAAATCACCTGTCCTCGAAAGAAATCGCCACCGCTGGATCGAGGCCTGCCAACGTCCGCCGGACAAATTGCTGTTGCCTCTGGGCCAGTCGGACGCCGGCGTCCGTAAATATAGTAGGAGCGAAATGTATAATATTTCTATGGCATAGTTATTAGTAGATTATCAAGTCATCACAGAGTGAGAGGTTTAGCTGGTGTTACGGTTGGTTTGTTCGGGACTGTTAATGCATGGAATTGTACAAAACACCCGCACACCAACTGAATCTCGTATTCTGTCATTTCTTGATAATTAAGGAACTTTAGTAGAAAATTTCCTCGTGTTGGATTATCAAGTCATCACAGAGGGAGAGGTGCATTTGGTTCGCGGTTGGTTTGTTCGGGACTGCTGTCAAAAACACCCGCGAACCACCTGCACCTCGTACTCTGTCGTTTTCTGATAATTAAGGAACTTTAATAGAAAATTTCATAGTATTCGATTATCAAGTCATCACAGAGTGGGAGGTTCAGATGGTTTCGCTGTTGGCTTGTTCGGGACTGTTAATGTACGGAACTATATAAAACACCCACGGACCACCTGAATCTCGTACTCTGTTATTTTTTTTGATAATTAAGAAACCTTAATAGAAAATTTCCTCGTATTGGATTATCAAGTCATCACAGAGTGAGAGTTGTATATGGCGTCGCGGTTGGTTTGTTCAGGACTGTGAATGCACGAAACTGTCCAAAACACCAGCGCACCATGATGTGGACTAGGGTTCCCGATCTTCCTAAAGGTTCTGATAACCAACGATTTGGGCGGAGTCGCAACACACGTCGA
>CM002486.1:3716507-3760051 GCA_000325765.3 Leersia perrieri | reverse complement strand
GGATTTGAGGGGTTTTGAAGAGGATTAAAAGAGGAACAAATTCTCTTTAATCATCGCTGAGCCGTTACGCACGAAATCAAAGGGATTTTATGGTTTAAGGCGGCGGCATTCACGGGAGCTCTCACAAGGGCCGACCGGCTGGACGTTGAAGACGACCGACAGGTGGGGTCCACCTGTCGGCGCCGGCTGGCCAGGCCTCTGGTGGGCCGTGGCCCACGGCGGGAAAAAGAAAAAGCGAAAGAGAAAGAAGAGAGGGGGAGGGGAGTGGGCCGCCGGTAGGGAAAAAGGAGAGCGGAAATGGGCCGACTTTCGGCCCGAATGATTTTGGAGGGGTTTTAAAACCTTTTTCATTTAAATTATTGCTGAAATAAACTTTCATTTATTAAAAATACTTCCTATGCTCAATTAATTCCTAGAAAATTCCAGAAAATAGTTGAGGCCTTGAAGTATTTAAATAAATTTTATCTTGGCCACTTTTGTGTTGAAATTTTCCATAGATTTTAACCTAGTCTTTCTTTTTCATTTTAAATTTATTCTAGAAAATGATTTCCACAAAAGATTTATATGATTTTTAATTTCAGTCTGTTACACGAGGCGACCGCCCGGGGCGGTCGGTGGAGATGGCGCCGCCGCCACAGGCCCCATCGCCGGCGCGCGCGTGCACCCACGGGTGCACGCGCCGCCGTCGATGGGCTCCGTCGTGGCGCCCTTTGCCTCGGCGGTAGAATCCGGCGAGGTGAGTTTAGGGTTAGGGTTCTGCATCCTTTTCCCCCTTCTTTTCTCTATTTGCTTTCGATCCATTCGGATCCAATTCATTTCTTTCGAAATTTCTTTTCCCATCTCTAGATCGATCGACTAGGATGGCTCTGATACCATTGTTAGGTTCGGTTTAGGATCACTAGTCATCAATCTAGTTGGGTTTAGCCTCTCTTTCTGATAGAATCATCAAGAACATGTATACACACTAATGGATGAAGTAAAACATGTACATTAGAGATGGGTTTAGGGCCCACGTATCAGTGAGGAAAAAAACTAAAGCTGAAATATCTCTCTCCCCCTCTCTCCGACGACGGTAGTGACGGGACGCCACATGTGAAGCGCCCGCCAACCAAAGAGTGGGGGAGGCGGTGGCGAGGGAAGGAAGATAGCCGCCTCATCTCCTTCCTCTCTCCCGAGTGGCAATGGCATCGGCAATGGCGATGCAAATGGCTGCCGGCGAGGGGCAAGGGGAGGTAGTTGATGTGGGATCCGTCGTTGTTTAAGGCGTTCGTTGTGGGTTCGTTGGCTGACGTCGCCACTTCCTCCCTCCTCGTCGAAGCGTTCCCGATGTCGTCGACGATGGCACACCCGGGCGGCAGCGCAGTGACGACGCCGACTGCGATCGAGCGTGAGGTGCGTGACGATGTCGACTATGAGCATGAGGTGACGGCAGGCACGAACAAGGGGCGGCATCAGCCTAAAAGCCTCCATCGCCGTCACAAAATCTGCGGTGTCTAGATCAGCTGTAGCCGCACTCACCGAAGCTAGGAGACGCCGGGATTTCCACAGTGACAAGGGCAGGGCGGTTGGAGGAGGAAGCGAGGAACAGGTCATAGGACCGGCCGGCTTGACGCTGAGCCCACGGTTCATTATTATTGCCCACACTCTTTGCAGGACCAACAACCTGCTTAAGGCAGCAGTAGCTGGCAAAACAGATTGAGGTTATAGAAGAATATAATATTACTGTCTTTTTTCTGGACATAATGTTATATTACTAGAAAAAATGTCCGTGTGTTGCCACGGAAGAAATTAAATAAGTTGTTATTATTTTTGAAAATATGATTTGGGCTCCTCGATCTCGATTTCGTTTTGATGAATAGTTTTTAATTAAAAATTTATTTTGACCCATTTATTATTGGACCTCCCCGTAAGACGCGTGCACGTGTTAAATACTTTCTATACTAAGCACATACATTTTGATAGCTATTAATAGTACCAGACTATATTGTCATTTGAGACTATATTGTCTCAAATGAGTTTCACATATGGCTGTTCTTCAGAGAGATTACTCGTTTTCAAATGCCTGTAAGAGTAGTTCGGAAACTCTGATTTCACTTCTCTCATTATTATTATCTGCATCTCAAAAAAGTTTATCGGAGAGCGCTATGTACATATTGTGCCAAGGGGGATGGGATGTATTTACTGAATCCATGAACTCATGAAGGATTAACTGGCCATGTGCGTCTCTCAGTTCGCTGGCTCAGCTCGGCAGCCTCAGTAATGGCTAGTGGACAGGGATCACCGCTACGTTCTATATATGGCTGTAGCCTGCAACGACGCCGTACGTAACTAACAAACGAGCACTTAACTGTTGCTTTTTGTATTGTGGCAGTTGTCACGTACAGGGCTGGCCGGCCGGGTACGGGGACAAGGCACTGTACGTGGACGGCTGTCGTGCGATGCCATGTAAACGCTGTGCTGCAAGCCGCCTGGTAACTGGGTAAGCAACGATGCCTGGAGCAGCGGCGCGAGTGAACGGCACCGGCACGGACTTGGTAACCCCGCACGCCCCATACGTGTTGTTCCAGACCGGAGGCCCAGCTGGTCCATGACAGAGATAAACACGCTCGAGTCCGGGCCACGCGTCCAAGCAAGGCCGACCGGATTACGCGATTAATTACACGATCACGGAAACCGACTTGATTAAGGAAATGACCGACGAAAATACCAACGGACCATGGAAACACCTTTCTAATTAATTAGATTAAGTAGCGTACGTGGATCTAATTAAGAACAACTTCGCACAAATCCGATTAATTTGACGGCCACTGTATACTTCCTCCGTCCCAAAATATTTGACGTTCATTGACCTTTTTGTTACACCGTTCGTCTTATTAAAAAATTATATAATTATTAGTTCTTTTCCTATCATTTGATTTGTTAATAAATATACTTTTATGAATACATATACATATTTCATAAAAGCTTTTGAATAAGACGAATAGTTAAACGTTTGTAAAAATGTCAACGGAGTTAAATATTTGGGGACGCGGAGAGTACTTCGTTTGGCTACACCGCACCGCCATTAGTTAATTTGTTTGTCATAATGAAACCGAGTGAGGAACCTCTCAAAACCATGGAAAAGGTCTTAGCAAGTTAGTTTTTTGTCTTCTCTTGCTCTCTAGCTGTGTGAACTTTTTGTAACTTTCTCAAATTATCTGTCAAGATAACCATTGGACTAACTGCTGTTGAATTCTACAGAGGGCTAGGCTAAGAGCCTAGCACTCTGTAGGATATGTTGTAGACAATAAAAGTATAAAATCAGGCATGTAAATCTTAGGAATACTAGTCCAACTACCGGTGGTTAGCTATATTTTTACAATTATAGTAATGGTATGTTAACAATGTTATCCGGTCGATATTTGCATGGAGAGTGGTAACGGAAAGGATGGATACTGCTGTGATATCATGGTCGTACCTTCCAATTTTTCTTAGACTACTGATTGTGCTGAAGAGAAGAACGCCATTACAACACAAACAGTTGATTGCTCTAGGATGACCTTCTTGGTGAAGGAATTGCATGAAATTATCTCTGGAGAAAGGAGTGTGAGGGTTGTGAAAATTCACAGTACCTAGAATAGGATTATTTATGTGCTAGCTAATTTAGGGAGAGTGGGAGCTCATGCTGACTTTTGGTTTGGCCATGAAACAGTCCTGTTTCTCGGCACACCCCGCGGGCTGTGCTGTCCGTCCTTCAGTGACTAGGCCTAAGCAGGAGTCTGACTCGTGTGTATTCATGGTTATTACAATCTAAGGGGAAATTTCTCTTCTACATGATGTGCTATTTTCCCCTCTGGATTCTAATGTTGAATACGGCGGAGTCAGGCCTCACTTATGCAGACGCTACTCTTCCAGTGTTTGGGATCAAACCATCAAGTGGAGTTGTTTTGGATTAATTAACTGTCTAATTGTTGTCGTCTCGATTTGATTTGATGGCAATGGGACAGGTGATCTCAAAACAATTCCACTCGTTGGATTCATCCGAAACACTAGCAGAGCATAGTCTGCCCAAGTGTGAACTCATGAATGGTCTTCTCTTCCACTATATTTTTAGGGCTTTTTTCGTGTGCTTCTGTCTGTGGGTCTTTTTTTCCCTCATATTTGGGTTTTCCTTTGGTCCTTGTATGCTTTGTTTGGTGAATTCAGTGTCTATTATTCGTTTTGTTTGGTCAGTTCAGTATATGTTCGTTTTTATTTACTTCCTTCTTTTCGGAGGATGGAAATAAATCTGATGCTCCATTTGAGTATTGAAATAAATCTGATATCTCTCGGACAAAAATAAAATAAACATGTACTTCAGTGCATACGAAAATTAAGGCCAAAACATATTATGACTTCCTAGTTTAATTAATTGAACATTGATTATAAACTAATGATGTCTCAGATGTACACATGCATGCGAGGACACCATGTATACATATACATGTACATGCCGAATCAAATGGCCAGAAATGCAAGCTAACATATTTGTATAGATGAAACATTAATTATGACCGAAAAGAGAACTCTACGAATTGTTATCACGCCTCTGGTCGATATAGGAGCAGTATCAATTTCGAGCGATTCGGATACACGTAAGATCCTGTTAAAATATGGATTGTTAGAATCAGAATATTCGTTCGTAGCCTGCACACCAACACATCTTCCGTTCTTAAGAAGATGATGAAGAAGATCTTCCCGCTCGCATTTCGTGCCGCTAAATAGCGTGACATTATGAGGGGCTACAGTTAGACATACATATACGCTACGCAGCGACAACGACGACCCGGCAGCCTACGCACCCATCGCACGTGCAGACGAGTGGATGCCAATGGGGCAATTGCGTTGTTGATCTGTTCACAGCATACGTCAGCAGGGGAAATTTAAGGACATTTTTTTCTTTCTTTCCACAACAATGTTGATTGCTCTCTCTTTATTAGTACTAGTATATTTAGAGAAATTCTCTATAGGCCCCTAAATTTTCTCTTGATTCTTTCTATGCTATGAATTTAACTTCCCTCACCCCTACATGTTCCTGAGTTTTCATTTTCATCCATTGAAATTTAACTATTTGCTACTATTGCAAAGTGACAATCTTGATATGTCACTCTACCAAAAGTTCCTATATTTTTGCCACATGAGAGATTAGATTCTAATTGTTTGCCACTTTTTACCTCTTTAATGTACACCTCAGCATGTCAGCTTGATTAGTTATGCGAAATGACCAACCTACCCTTATTGTTGTAGTTCTCAAATTGACCAACTTTTCCTTGTTATATGAATATTTTGGGCAAAATTATTAGACTCAAACTTATTATTATTTTATACATATATAGCAGATTTAATAGGCATGCCATAGAGATAAATTTTAACATAATTTGAGCATAATTCATCATACTTTCAGAAAAAATTTGAGCATAATTTATCTGTAACTTCAACAAAAATAATACATATTTTCAGCATAATTTTCCTATAATTTCAGACGTCACATGCCAACAGTGCATAGATGACAGATCCTAACTAGTCAACGTCCATGAATAGGGCGGTCCACGCTCGTCGGCGGTAGAGGAGTGTGTCGCTGATGCACAGTCGCCAAAGGAGGCCAGATGAGTGAGGTCGTCAGGGCGTCAGTGTGGTCGATGGTAGGAGGCCGGTGCGCAGTGGCTGGAGGAGGAGTAGGTCGCTAACGTGTGCAGATGAGGATGTATATCTCGGTCAATGGGGATGCTCCACATATTTGGCTGAGGATAACAAAGGGGCAATATGGTCATTTTATATGGGTAAGCCACGCTGGCACGTTGAGGTGTACATTCAAAGAGGCAAAAGTGGCAAACAATTATAATCTTATCTCTCTCATGTGGCAAAAAATGTAGGAACTTTTGGTAGAGTGGCATCTCAAGAGTGTCACTTTGCAATAGTGGCAAATAGTTAAATTTCCCCCATTCTACGCTCATTACGTTAGTTGACCGTGAATTGATCGTTAGATTTTTTTTATAAAATGACAATATTACCCTTACCTTTTGCTTATGTTTTCACTCATTGAGAAAGACACCATTCTTAAACGGAAAAACATCCGTTTATAGAAAACAAATGGTACATAATTTATTTTAAAATGAGTTTTGAAACTAATTTAAAGATTTTAAATTAGATTTGATGAAATTCACATAATATTTTCATTTGTCAATGCGTGTGCT
This sequence comes from Leersia perrieri, assembly GCA_000325765.3. Taxonomy (NCBI): domain Eukaryota; kingdom Viridiplantae; phylum Streptophyta; class Magnoliopsida; order Poales; family Poaceae; genus Leersia; species Leersia perrieri. The sequence continues at coordinate 3,753,839 of CM002486.1, read as the reverse complement.
CGACACGCAGGGACCCGAGAGGCCCCCTTTTTGGTTCGGCACAGGGAAGCGGAGTACAAGGATCTAAGTCTAAAGAGAACAAGAAGGTGGGCAGGGTGAGAAAACCAACCAAACACATAGAGTGAAGAATTTATACAGGTTTAGGCCGCCTGGGAAGCGTAATACCCTACTCCTGTTCTTATGGATATATGGTGGATGAGAGGTAGTTTACAAGGATTTGGTATGATGGACCTTCTTGCTAGTAGAGTCTATCTCACTCCTCTTCCAATCTGCTTCTCTATTATCTAAGAGGAATTCTTCCCAAGGGGGTGGACATGGGAGAACGAGACCGATCCCCCCGGTGGAGTTGTGGACTATGAGCTATGGATCAACTGACTTTCAACCAACCAATCCTTTCTTCGATGGACTTGGGCCTCCTTTTATAGTATAAGGGGACATCACAGTGGTCCTTCAGCTTTTTTTCCTCCCGCTTCCCACACCGGTGAGGCTCTCGCCCTGCTATGCTCTGTCTTGTTCCTGTACCTGCTCTTGTCGCCACGTTGCAGAGGATGGAGAGGGGACGATGGTCGTCGTGGCCGCCGTGTTGCTGACGTGGGTGGTGGCTACCCTACCTACTCCAGCGGGGCCCAGATGGCAGTGGCCCATCAGCTGGAGAGGAGGTGGCGCGGCGCCGCCCCGACCCGTATCCTCTCTCCCACGCGGCTGTCCATCGCATTAAATGCAACAGCGACAGGGCGGGAGGAGAGGCGTGCGTGGTCTGACGGCGCGATCATGGGGGAGGACTTTCGTGCTCCCTGCTTGCCCGAGGCAAAAAGCAAAGACGATGATGATCGACTCTGACGGGCACACCTCGCGTCGCATTGAATGCACCGGGGCATCGCTCGTCAGAGCCGTTCATTAATTGCGAGTAGCTGGCAGTTGAACCCGCCCCTCCCATGGGGGAATGCGGGTTGATGCATGAAGGGTCCGGGTGACCCCAAACCCTGTTATCTCAGGAGGTCATAGCCCCCGAGCCAATCCTCTTCAGGACGGCCACGTGGCCGTCCGTGCCCGGACCTTGTTAAGCCCCTCGGGATGTGTCCTTCTATACTTCACATCTAGGACATACCTCCGGACCCATATCACCGACATCATTGAATTTAAACCCAAATGAGAAATTTTGTGTTGCAATTTCTCGGCAAAACCTTTGTATACATTAATTTTTATTTGTTTTTAATAAATTTTAATTCTATTTCTTAAATTTTGGGTCAAATGATTCTATTCCAGCTGATTTTATTATGAATTTAATATTTTTCACATTGAGATTAATGTCAACTCATGATCAACTAACAAAATATATATAGAGGGAATGAAAATAAGAATTCAAGGATATATAAGGGATAATGCAAAATTCATGGGCATAGAAGGATGAATAGGAAATTTATGGTACATGAGGAGTTGCTAGGTAGTTGTTTCATCGGAAAATGACATTCTAAACAACAAGATCTCTATCATAAATATAAGGATTAACATAGATCCTTTTAAAATTTATTCTGGTCTATCGGTCAAAAGAAAAAATATTCTGGTCTTATCTCTAATCGCCCTCTCACCCAGCCACCATCCCCAACATCTTTTTTCAACATCTCTTATTTTAATTGAGGGGCATAGAGCCAGCCTGGCCGGCGAGCGTGTACGCCATTTCTTCCTTCTTTCTTTCTTTGGTTCCGTTTTTTTTTTCTTTTGTGCGAGCGAGCGTTGATGACATCATGTGGATTGCAAACAGCTTGTGTGAATTAATTGCTCCATGCCATTGATGTCAAAAAAACAAGGGGGTGGCAAAATAGGGGTGAGATGACATGGCCGGTAGCTGCTCGCAGTCGCCGCTATAAATAACGGTACAAGCTTCAATTTGTCCCGTATATCGAATCGAAGCCAAAAAACATCTCAGAAAAAAAGAGAGAAAAGAATCGAAGCCAAAAAACATCTCAGAAAAAAAGAGAGAAAAGAATCGAAGCCAAACCACCTTTTTTCTTCTCCTTGGATCTCCTACCTGAATTTCGTCGATTTCTCTTACCTCAGCTTTGCTAGCAGCAGGGGATCATCATTCATCATGATGACGATGACCGGAGTCGCTATGCTTGCGGCCACCGTCGCCGCCGCCACCACAGTCTTCCCCACCACCGGTGGCACACCGGATGATCAGGGAGTAACCACCATCCGGACTTACGCCGCCGTGCTGCTTCTCTGTGCGGCGTTCCACATAGGCATGGCGCTCATCATCCGCGGAGTCGTCCGACGCGGGCGGTGAATTCGTCGCCGATCCAGCGGGTGCTCTCTAGTCCGTCCGTCCGTGTCTAGGCTTAAGAGGGAGCCTGGCTCGTCTGCATTCACGGTTAGAATCCACTGGGAAAAGGGAGAAATTATCGGTCCTCCTTTTTCCTATGGAATTCTGATGGTGAAATCAGAGGAATCAGGCCTCACTTAGGCAGACGATGTTCTTCTGGTGTTTGGGATCAATCCAACAAGTGGAGTTCTTTTGGATTAACTGTCTGATTGTTGTCGTCTCAGATTGATTTGAAGGCAATCGGACGGATGATCTTGAAATAACTCCACTCGTTGGATTGATTCGAAACACTAGCAGAGCATGATCTGCCCGAGTGTGAGCTCATGGTCTTCTGTTCCACTATTTTTTGGGGATTTGTTTTTGTCCTTCGTTTGCTTCTGTCAGAACCTGATTAGCCTTTTTTTTCCTCATATATTTATTTTTGGTTTTGATTTTGTCCTTGTGTTGCCTTGTTTGGTGAGTTCATATCCTTCTTTTTTATTTTCTTTCTTGTTTTGGAAGAGGATGGAAATAAATGTGAAATTTCTCTGGATAAGGAAATGAACGTGTCATGTTCAAACGACAAATCAGAATTCCACGTGTGTCGGCTCAAAACTGGCATGACAAGTTGCCATCTGAAATGATTGTCAGAAAAAGTCCTGCCTCTTTCCTCGAGTCAAAATCAGATTGGGCTGGGGCAGTCAAGTACTCCTTTTTTTTTCTTTTTTTTTTTTGGTCCTCCTTCCTTTGGTTTTTGCTGTTACTACTGTAGTATCAAACTGAACTCCTACAAAGCGTAAAAAATGAGGGAGAATTACAAACATACTGTATGGTCTATGATTTGAGGTAGAATTGAACCTTAATGGTATGCAGATTTCAGCATGGCAAACAGTTTCCTACTGATATATATAATATCAGGAATTATGCAGGCAGCAAAACCCACCATAGCAAATTAACCATAATAGTGACTCAATGGCCCTCTATCATTCACATCTGTGTCATTAGCCTAAATCCCGATACAATAAATATAATTGCAAAATAGTACATCTGTACACCCAGAAGTGCACATTTAGTACTAGATTCCAGGACGAATGGGTGAATGACTGGTGATATACACATTTGGAGAAGAATACACTAATGACTGGTGTAAGGCAAATGAACAGTAAAGTCTTTCCAACAGAATCCTAGATTCCTAGGTTAGAAGTACCATGAGTATGTACTGTGTGCAATCCTCAGCAGCAAGATGTCTAATACAGCATGTAGCCTGCAAAATTATGGATGGGAAAGTCTAATGTTAGAACATTACAGAGAGATACAGAGCGAGAAATTAGATGAGCTTAGCAGTATTTGAATATAGAATTATGATTTATTTGATTTAACTTAGAAACCAAGTAATGATCCAAGCATGTGTACATACAAAAGAAAACAAATAGCCAACTGATTACTGGTTACATCTTTCAGTCTACAACCTGTTGATCTAATACATTTGAACTACCAACCTACTATAAAAGAAAGATGCTGTGACAAACTAATTGCTGCTTACGAGTCTATCTAAGACTATGCAAGTGTGAAGTAACACTTCAAAGTGTGCACCTCTAAAAGATATATCTCGATTTCTTTCTTTAGGGATAATAAGAAGCAAAAGTATGAACCATGAAGCCGAAACGAGCGTATTTAAACAAACTCACATAATTAGCTAGGGAAAAAATAACAGAACTCAGGACCACAGAATTTACCATTTTATCTAATCCAATCCTGGATACACACAAGTGCCTCAATTGTCTTGATGTTCAATGTGCTCCATTGCCTATGAATTACTGGCCCCTCACTGCTGAAGGCGGCCTTGCAATGAAGAGCAGATGATGGCATTGCCAAGACATCCTGTGCCATAGTTGAAAGGGTCGGGTACTTTGTAGAATGACTCATCCACCAATTCAGAATATCAAAATCATCTTTCCTTGGAACGAGGCCATCCTCGAGATAGTTGTCAAGTTCTGACAACCGTTGACTCCTTGATTGTGCACTAAGATGCTGATCCCAATCCTCCAATGAATCACTATCAAATCCATCCATTTCAACATCACGAGCTTCATGGTTTGACATGTGAACACCTTTATCCACAGGGCCACAATATTCATGAAACAGCTCCCTGATTATTTCACGTACAGCAGATACATACTTCGCTGCATCAGCACCGAAAGCTCGTTTAAGACGGAACTCGATAAAAGTAATTTTGAATCTGGGATCAAGAACAACAGGAACAGACAACCATAGGTACGAGTCTTCCCAATATTCATGGAATGCTTCCTGCATCGCTCTCACCATGCTAGCAACTTCAGTGTGATCAGTAGATGCTTCTTCTTGCAAAGTAGTCCTAACTTTCCATAATTCATTGAAGTATATATTTGCTGTAGGGAAAACAGGACCAGAAATAACTTCAATAGCACGATAAAAAGCCCTCAAAATCTTGCAAATAGACTCAACGATCTTATAATCTTCTGTAGGTAACAACTCTTCAGATGGAAATGCCTTCTTGCAATGCAGAACAACTTCGAGCCTGAAGTAAATTTTGTGCCACCATTTTGCGTCTTCCTGGGGACACTTCAAACCCATATTTGTAACAGCTTCACAAAGTTGCTGTTGAGTTAACGATGAGTATGCATGTGCCAGCATAAATTTTTCTAGTATATTATCGACAAGGTGAAACACTGATTGCCCTTTTGAAACAATGTTGTTAAGCACGTCATCCACACAGGCAATGTTGTATAGTTCACCTCTAATAGGAAGACTCTCTCTTTGTATGAGCATGTCCTTAAGCTTTGAAGTACCCTCATGGTTTCTAATTTCACTGACAGATATCAAGCTGAAAAGCTTACTATCAAGATTCCATTCACTTATAGCTTCTCCTATGACATTATATGGCCCACTTTCAGACTCTAATACACATGCCTCCTTATAAAGTATCATTCTTTCCAAATCAGTAGGCAAGGACCAAAACACACCAAACTTGATTATTTTCCTTTGAAGTTTCCATTCAGCATCAATAAAGTGTGCTGTCAAACAGATGTACTTCACTGTGGGCTCAGCTCCATGAGGAGCCCAAATGCTTGCTGATAAGGAAACCCGCTGGGATGAAAGTGAAATTTTCTCCTTAAGGTCGGCCTTTTCTTTCTGGTATAAAAGAGTTGAATACTCTTCCACATCAATGCTTGATGCCATGTTAAACAATGGGTTGAGGCTTTTTGCAAATCTTTTCATTTCTTCATGTTGCACAATTGACAAGGGATAACCATGTAAAACTATCATTCTAGTTAGCTCTTGGTAAGATGTTTCCTGATCAAATTTCCCGGTGCTCATATCAGGACCAGCATGAGTAGATGAGGTATTTTGTTCCTTTGAGGTCATGTTGTCTCGTGCTGGCAAAGCTAGAATGTGCTGGCTCTGGGGAGTTTTGTCAACTGAGCTATTACCCTTGAGAAGCTTGCTAGCATACTCCGCAATCTGAACTTTGCCATTTGTCAAGGCAGTTGAAAGCTCATCCTGAATCTCAGATTTAAAAGTCGGTACACTGGAAGGGGAAAACGGACTCTTCTTATGATTTATTCCAGTTTCTCCTCGTGCTGGACAAGTCTGAGTATGCTGGTTCAAATGGCTTCTACCTTTATCTGCACCAAGCCGCTTGTGGCAATGGATACACTCAGCACCCTGGATTCTCCCCTCAACATATACAGGCATAAACTCCTCCCACACCTTTGATCTGAACCTGCTGTTGTCACTGTGACTTGCCAATTTTATATTATCAAGTGAATCTGGATGAATTTGGCCCACCGGATTAATATCATTCACCACTATTGTCCATAAAGCACGGATAATTTAGTCAGAATACACATAAAAATAAAGGACATGCAACTTGACCAGAAAAACAAAAGGATGCTTCCACCATAATTAAAGAAGCAAATAATATACCATGGAGAAGTTTAAAATTTCCTGTGGTATCGACAGAAGAAGAAATTAATAGAAATTTGAACATCTAATCCACAAGTAAACCAAGCAAGTTGCAGCCGTTATCCCATTAGCACTATTAAACTAAGAAAGTATTTTCAACAACATTGGTCCATTTTTACTCTTGCAAAATTAAATGTTATCATGTTACTCATCTTGCCAAATATAAATTATTCTATGAACAATGCAGATCCGTAGGGTGACAAATATTTGAAAGCTTTATACATGGGTACCATAATAAGTGGATAGTCATCAAAAACGTTTCTGATCATCAACTAAATTGAACATGATCTCCAAGGGAAACAAAATAAACATACCATATGGGAAGCCAGTATCATGTAACTGAGCGAGATCCAACTCCTCTCTCGCTCGGCAGATTTTCTGATGCCGCCACAAATGGCTCGTTCCGTTGGAATGCCCATCAGAACCTTTGCAACTCATCAGAATATGGCAGTAGCGGCATTCAGCACTCTGTACCACTCCGTTTACATAGATAGGCGTGTACTCATCCCACACCTTGGACCTTTTCTTACTTCTTACTCTGAAGGCAACATGAGCTTCATCCGATGCCACCCCTAATGGCACGTCATCGCTGTCATGCTCATCCATGTGATCCATAATTGCCTACAAAAATGCACCGCAATCATATACAACTTTCAGAGCATATGTGGTTAAACAGCACACTGAAAAAGTACAACAAAATAAACATAAGACCATGCATAAATGATGAAGAACCATGCAGCAAGCTGCACACAGAAGGCAACCTAAACTACAGTCTACAGAGAGAATTCCCAGCAAGAGATGGCACAAATAAAATTTTGTGCGAAGCAGCAGTGCTAGCGAGCTTCAACCACAATTTACAGAGCCATGGGGGTTCAGCTGAACCCTAAATTTTGTTCGAAATAAACTGCTACTGCCTACTAGCACTGCAGACTGCACCACTCATCAACGAATTCCCGAGGAAACTGGATGAGCTAACTGTAGGGAAACAAATCAATCCAAATCCTGACAGATCTACAACCCACGCCACACCTTCTCACGAACTGCTGCTGCTGCTACGATGGAAGAACGGCTACGAGAGAAGAGTCAATACCTTCAATTCCACCCGAACCGAGACGGGATGCCGGCGGAGCGAAGCTAGCAAGCCGCGTCGCGCCCCTGATCCCACCTGCTCGCCGGCCGCGCCCGCGCGAGGCTAGGGCAGGGCGCCGGGAAGCAGAGAGGCCGTCCAACACAGCGCCTACGGGCTATGGAGCTGCTCGCCGGCGCGAGCGGTTGCGAGGAGGCAGGAGGAGGGGGGAGATGGCCGGCGGCGAGCGCGGGGAAGGGAGGGAGACGGCGGCGGCGGCGGCCTTCGCCGGAAGAAGAGATGGAGGAGAGAGGGGGAGATGGAGACTGGAGAGAGAGTCGATGGGCGGTTGAGATTCCCCTCCGGTGGTTAGCTTCACTGCAGCTTGAGCAGTCGTGCTCTCCACCGTTGGATCGGAAACTAGCGGTGTAGATCGTAGAAGGACTCTTTTCGGTGAGGTGCTGAAACATAAGATTGTTCTCGGTCTCGACAAATTTCGCGAATTTTTCACTTATTTCGATCCAATTTCAACACATTTTGAATGAGTGAATTTGAAAGTGAGACGTTAAGTTTTCACTTATTTCGATCCAATTTCACCAGCCAGTTGAGATTTGTAGGCCCTTGGTCTCAACCATTCAAATTCCAATTCTTTTTGTGGTGGAATTCAAATTTCGACTCTTTTTATGCGAGCTATTTAATTGTTAATTCAGAAGGGGGTAATATAGAAGTCTAGTTACAGTATATTGAGTTGAAACAAACTAGGACAGATATTGAGAAATAGTATCATTTGTCATGGAGAATTGAATGAAGAGCTAACCGCACATAATGTATTGTTCATGAAAAAGCATTTAACTGAGCTCCAAAAACATGCTTGACCATTCGACTTCAACTGACTTGCGTCTAATCCTCATTTCAGCACAACAGCAGCAAGTGGAGTACTAAATATTAATCAGACGTATGAAATGACTGAACCAAAGAGTCCCAGACGGTCAGACATAATTGCAGACAATAACCATTCCCAGACAAATGGAAGATGGAATTTATGGATGGAAAATTTTGTGGAAATCGCCTGTCATTTGCAAACTGAAATTGTTGAGAGTAACCATAAAAAAAATGAGAGAAGCCATATGAAAGGCTGACTTTTGATTGCATATTCAGTGAACTGTTAATTATGGACATACAATTTCAAACTGTTTTCTTCTCTTCGACATACAATTCCAAACTGTTTTCTTCTCTTCGTGGGGCTAGAACAAACTGTATTTCACCTTCGGAATGTTCTGATACCCTTACAACTATACCAGAAAAGAGTGACAACATTAACACGGGCTGCAAATGCAATTAAACAGAAACATGTGCGAATGATTGGAGAATCAAATGTCGATGTCTCAAAGTATCTGAGAACGAGACTGCATAGCAAAGAACTAGTATATCAGGCAAAAGTAACTTCTATTCACAATTCTTCAAGTTCCTTCCGCTAAGCCCAGGAAATCGCTAGTCTAGTTAATGTAGTGACAGACACCTGGTACAGGACATCAACAATCAGCCAAGTAAAAGGGATCAAAGCACAAGGCAGTCTGATGATGCATAGTGCATATAAGTACAGTAATAAAAAGATGAAGCAATTGGTGAACATTGAACAAGAAACTGTGCAGATACTAGATGTGCTGCAAAGAATAAAATGAAGGAACCAGGATAATATAGTTTCTATGTTTTGCTGGCAACCAGTCTTTCTCAGTCAATAAATCTACATTAACGCCGCAAAGAAAATAAATTATATAACGAAATTTCATGAATGTGGGGGTATTGTTACAAATATGAATTGTTGGTATCTTTATCGTTGCAGGAAAATTAATATTGAAGTAATACAGCCAGTACAGTTAAATTATTAGACAGTTCAAGACTCGGGATAAGGTTTCAAGAATTCAAGATCAGGACAAGTAGTTCAATACAGTTTGTCTACATTCTACAATTTTAGGAAAATACTCAGTCCATAGGCAGTATGCCAAATGCATCTGTCCAAAAACAATCCTGAACTTCTTTTTTATGTGTTTCATGAAAAAGAATAACTAGTAGTGGTAGTTTATGAATGAAGATCACAGACTTAATGATAACTGTGTGAGCATATGGAAGCACATAATAACTCCAAATGGCCTAAATACCCAACAATGCACAGCATCCACAGCATTTTTAATGTGAACATGGATGAGGGATCATCACCTCAATTTGAACAAATGTTAATTCAAAAATAAGAAAAAAATAATGGCCATGTTGCACAGCCCAATTAGAACTTTAGAAGCGGCTCTCAAACAAGTGCAATGCCCTAATGCCTACCAAACAAGTAAACACCAGGTTGTTTTGTAAAGTAACAATGTAGGCACATAGCATGCAGCAAGCGACAAGCGAACATATGGTCATTTTCATGCATTGTAACTTGTATCAAAACTACAGAGTTTGGGACTCATGGTGTTCCATCAAGCAGATAAACACAACAACACGAAATGGCAAAACTATCCTAAAAGGGATTATTACACATTAGGTATGGTTTTATAGACACAAAATCATCAGTTCCATGTGTACACCAATACTCAACACTATGCAGAAACACCGTAAAAGATAGTAGAGAATATCACTAATCACTCCATGGTTCCATGTCGAGAAATGCTTACCTACTCAGCAAACAGATCTCACGGCCTGAACTGCAAGCTAAACTGCCGTAGCTGGGATGTTGTAGCGACTGCGCAATCCATCAATAGCTCTGTCCGCCGACTTTGCCATCTCAGGGATAGTCACCTTGCACACTGACAAGTGACATTAACAGGAAAATTAGAGCACAACACACTTGCACAATTTTTTAGTGGCCTGAACAAGCAACATATGGGAATGAACACGTAAGCAACATATTATTCAGGGAATAATATGTCTTCTGCACCACGTATGTACCACGAGAAGTAGAAGCCTGCACCTCTGCCACAAACTTCTTGTACGACGCCTAGGGTTCACAGGAAGCATCAGAAATTCAGAATCGAAACAGATCATCGGTCAATCGAATGCAAAATTGCAATCTATAGAGAACATAAATCACCTTCACTGCCTCAGCGCGCTCGGAGATCTTGCCGGCCACCTTCCTGTGCTCCTTCTCCGCCTCATCCGCCACCTGCAGGCAGCTCTGCGTCTGCATCTGAACAGAGAAGCAAACCCCCGCGAAATCAGACCATCACTCAGCGCGCTCGACCATCATCGGAGATAGCGGAGATGAGAAATTGAGGTCACCTTGAAGCGGTTGGAGATGCGGGAGTGGGAGGCCTCGAGGTCGCGGGAGGAGTCGCCATGGAGCGCGTCGAGGCGGCGCTTGAGGGAGTCGAGGTGGGACGCGGCGAGGCTCCTCAGGTCGGCGACGGTGGAGACGGAGACGGGGGCGGGGGAGGCGGCGAGGGGGGAGGAGGCCGGGGCGGCGAGCGGAGACGACGGCCTCGGCTTGGGCTTCTCCGGCGAGGGGGACGGCGAGAGGAAGCTGAGGCCGTCGGCCGCGTCGACGGACGCCGGCGACGAGCAGCCGGAGAGGAGGGAGGCGGGGCTGGGCTTTGCCTTGGGCTTGGACCTGGCTGTCGTGGCCCTCGGCTTGGGCTTGGATGCCGCGGCGGTTGCTCTCGCCTTCCTCATCGCCGCCGCCGCCGGAGAAGACGAGCTGATCAGGAGACAGGAGGTGGTGGTTTGGGGATTTTTTTTTTCCTTTTCACTTTTCGAATTTTGAACGGAGGCGTAATGCGGCCGTGCGGGAAAGCGGCAGCTTTTTATACATGGAGACGCATCGACTGGGCTTCCGCTTTCCCGTGCTGGAAGCGGGACGTTAACCACGAGGTCGGAGGTTCGAACTGTACGCCTGGAATTCGCTGAGTCCAGGCAATTTTTCTATAGTTTTCATTTGGTAATTCGTTTTAAACGAATGCATGAACAGGGAAAAATCCTAAGGAATGGCTAATCCTACTGAAATCCTACAACAATATTGTGAAAAGAATGAGCCCTGAATGAACCTGCAAAGTTTGTTCACTTTCAGATGAAAGCCGTAAAATTCCACGTCTATAACTGAACGATTAGAGGCTGTCGATCAAACGTTTTGTGGCGAAAAACATCAGAAACAGAGCATATAAAGAGAGGTATACAGAACATGGAGAAGATAAAATAGAGTCCAAATGCCATCCGGAGTTCCAGACCCTCTGCTGACTTAAACATGACAGCAGGATATGTAAGAGTAGCAAGAAGTAAAATGGCCCAGGAAGAAGTGGGCATTCCACTGACAGGTGGGACCAAGTGTCAGGGGAGAAGCACTACCCACCAGTAAGTCCATGCACAATGCCCACCAAGACACATGTACACTCACACAGCATATGACAGTATTCGAAGATTAAGTTACACAGCAACTCATATGGCACATGGTACTAGCAAATATATACACCACGAGATGGATCTCTTATAAGTTAATATATAACACATGAAGCAGTGGCACATTTCTCCTACAGGCTGGGGTCAAAGTCAACGTAGGCTCGCTACTCAGCCTACCACATTTCATCTAGCAAATCAGATCATGCCAAAACTGAAGCTGCTGCGGTACATGGTAAAGACACAAATCCGCAGTACCTCGCACCAAAATACTCAGCAGCGGTACACCGCTCTTGGGAGGTTTTGCCTCAGTCAAGTTTACAGGCTACTATACAATGTCATTGCAACACAAAGATCACTAGTGCAGCAGCGAAATCTCCTACCTCCCAATCACATCCTAAATAGATACTTCAGATCATCCACGGTGAGTCGAGTGGCATGTCCACCCGATTTGTCTTCACCAAAAGCTGAGCTAACCATGGCTCTCTTTTCCTCCTGTAAAGAAGCAGAAATATCATCAGATGACCAGACATCCGATCATCAAGGACGTTTGTAGTGTCAAGATAACTCAAGTCAACATAAGATTATGCCATTCAAACTGTTGTATCCCCCCCCCCCAACACACGCAAAAAAAAGGTACTTAAATAAGCCTCAGCAAAGTTGTTTGATTTTTGTTACAGAGCTAGCACCAACTAAAAAAATAAGACGCACTTCACAAGAAAATTATCACTTGTAACATAAAACTGCCTCTTCGTTTTCCAACCATCACATTGCAAATTTGACAGGCCACGCATGGATTTCAACCAACATGATTTAAGAATGCCACTCATGTAACTCATCCTCAATATAAAATCAAAAAAAGATACGAGTGTATGTTGTCTACATATGGAAAAAAGAGAAGTTTGTGAAATTGCAGCACTAATGAAAGGCAAACAATTACCTGCAGAGCTAAAATGCGATCTTCCACTGTATCTTTAATGGTTAATCGTGAGACAGTAACAGCACGAGTCTGACCAATTCTATGTGCTCTATCAACTGCTTGGTCCTCAGCATAAGGATTCCACCAAAGATCGAGGAGAATTACATGGCAGGCAGCAACCATATTGAGACCAAGATTACCTGCTTTCAGTGACATGATCATAACCCTGACCTGAGGAAAGAAAAGGAGTAGCTTCAGAATAATTGCTGAATGAATGACCGGAAATAATAAGAAAAACATAGTAGAAGTAGTGCAGAAGAGAGGAGTGAGATAACATAGGGACCTCTGGGTCTGTGTTAAAATCTTTCACTGCCTTATCTCTTAAATTGAGGGACATTGTTCCATCTAGTCTCCTGTACTGTATGAGATTGCTATTCAATGAGAGCTCGAGCAAATCCAGCATGCCAGTCCATTGGGAGAACACAATGGCTTTCACCGGGGCAACTCGGTTTGGATTTGATTCGATAGTATCACTGTCAGTAAGGGCATAGGTGTTAATGATCGAATTCAGTATATCAATTGCCGCCTGTATCTTTGAGGAGATGTAACTGCTTTGACTAATAGAAGATGACTCATCATCTAATGATGAACTCCCTGCTGCATGAGTACTGGATTCACCAGATATGCAAATCCTTAATGCTCCTGACGAAAATACTGAATCAGTACTTAATGTGTTTCCGCAATTAGGGGAGGGGCACATATTCTCATCAGTTGTTATCCGTTCATATATGCATTGATAGCAGAAGACATGGCCACACATTGCCACGACAGCATCCTCTGGTGGATCCTGCAAAAAAGTATAATTTAGAATAATTGTGCCAGTTAAATACATACTACAAAGATTTTTAAGTGTGGCCCAGTGAACTTTTTTTTTTTGCAAAAGATTGCATTAAACCAGTAATTATTGTCCGATGACACAGAAACAAAGAAGGAAAAGGATATTTGCAAAGTGATATAGCATGAGTGCCTGACCACTTGTGCTTAGCATTGTGGCATTGTAGGGATGCAAGAACCCCAAGGTGTGTTCTAGTAAGACATGTAGGCTGCTTCAGGTTATCAGCTATTCTGTCATTCTTATCATTTTGATTAGAATCCACTAACCTTCCACAATTCAAGTTATGATTTTATTCCAAGAAACAAAATAACAGAGGACATAAGTAGGATAAATTGATGTTTCAGTTGACCATGCAACTTTCCAGGCAGGCCATTGGATGGAGGTTGCGCACATGCGAGCGTGCACACACTGACCCACTGCCCCAAATAATAATTATGCCGGTGAAAATACACCACAAAATTATAGGTGCGATACTAACAAATATGTCGGTAAATGTTTAATATGGTGCATAAGTCCTATCGAAGCGTACAATCAAAGATAAAATATGTGAGATGCAGTAGAAGGGAGAGACGAGAGAGATTAGATTGCTTACATTGCATACAGAACAAAGTGCTGCAACTTCGAGCTTTGCGAGCAAATTTATTATCATTTCCTTAGGAAGTTGCTTTGCCATTTCAATAGAACCATCGCCTTTGTATTCTGACTGATGCCCCTTCACAAGAAGAGGATGATCACAGGCCTGCCTAAGGCGCAACAACATTAAAAGAATGTTGGCGTAGTTCTGTTTGAGTGTACCAGCTGCAGCATATGCCTGAAATGGATCATAATATATCAGCATTCAGATGTTACACTTACAAATACAATTCTCACAAGGGGATACAAATGTGTGGGTCTTCGTGAAAAGAATACCCATCTCTTCGGAATTACTCTAGAAAATAATATCCACTTTACCTTCGATATTAAACAACGGGCCTAGGGAAATATGAGGAAACTTTTTTGGATCATAACAAAAATATGACACATACTAGCTCTAGCTTCAAGGGAAGAAGAAAATCAGGAAACATTGAATATTGAAATATTGTTTCTTCTGTTCACAAATCAACATAACAAGTTTTGGGCATCGAACCAGTGTCGCGGTGTTCAAAATGCAAAGACCACTATTTTTTGTGAAATATTTATACACCCCAATAAATTTATGATTTTATAAATATTACTTTGCATGACGAATCTCCATATGTGACTTTCATGTATACAATCCAAATATTAATTGTTTTGAAAGTTTAGCCGATGCATGACCAAAATGACATTTTGTGACTGGAATACCAGATGCAACACAAATCTACACTACACTGAGGTTGTCCAGAGAAAAGGACAGGAGTTTAATTTTTCACCAACCTTGAACTGTTGCCGAGAGCGTTCTTCCAGCGTCAAATAAAAATTACGCTCCTCTTTTGTGAAATCTACTTTATCCAGATTAATTGTCTTTGGAGGCAAATTTATGATTGGTTGTCCATCAATCATAGTTTCTGCATATAACAAGGTAACATGTGATCGGCAACAGATAGTTTAAACAAAGGAAAAACCATATTACTCCCTCTAGGGCCTATTTCATTTTGTTAGGACAGGTGGTTTGACCCATAATTTCTCTATTGAGATATCAATTGTACTATGGGAAAACATAATCATAAGAGAGTACTTCTGAATATGAATCTAACAACATCAATTTGATGTAATAAAAATATTTTTCCAATAGATAACAACATGCTCTCGAAAATCTTGCAACAATAATGCCAACATATTGAATTTCTTTGAATAAAGTTGCATAATATAGCATAATGTCACACTATAGCATACTGAGCAGAAAAAAGTAGCATGCAAAAGGACTTGTAGTAAAATGGCAACTAGCAAGCAATTTTAATGCAATGTTCTTCATAATAACAAAATTAAAAAAAGGAAATACAATAAGGTAATTGATCGAATCCGTCTACCAAATATTTGTATGGCATATCAATATAGAAATAGAAAATACAGACCCTAGGAGATGATGTTTAACCACATGTGGAGTGTTCACTAAGAATGTTTCTGTAGCAACAAAGAATGTCAAGTTTTAATATTTGCATGGCATATCAGTATATTACAAAGCCACAGAAATAGCAATTACAGACCCTAGGAGATGATGTTTAACCACATGTGGAGTGGTCACTAAGAATGTTTCTGTAGCAAGAAAGAATGTCAAGTTTAGTGGTTGAAATTGCTTCCTTGCAATGAAATATCCTAATCTTGCATATACATAAAATTGGAAATGCAGAAACATAGGCAATAAAATATGGTGTTATCACCTTTTGTGCGGCGCAGGAGAACTATCCTCAACACAGTTTGAAGTTTCTTATAACCATGAACTGCATTTCTAGCGATGGGATGCTTTAT
This sequence comes from Leersia perrieri, assembly GCA_000325765.3. NCBI lineage: Eukaryota > Viridiplantae > Streptophyta > Magnoliopsida > Poales > Poaceae > Leersia > Leersia perrieri. The sequence continues at coordinate 3,737,848 of CM002486.1, read as the reverse complement.
CATTGTACAAAATGAAGTATAGGTAGAATATGGATCGTATTTCAAGAAACGGAAATAGCTGTAGAGCTCATCAATTGCATTTTGTATAGGTGTCCCTGATAAGCACCATCTTCTTTTTGCTCGTAGCCCGCAACAGGCTTTAGCTACTTGAGTTCGAAAGTTCTTTATTGTCTGAGCTTCATCAAGGACAACCCTAAACCACCGCACTCTTGCAACTGGGCCACTGGCAAGGTAAATGTCGGAATCCTTAAGTTTCTTCTTCTTTTTCTTCGACTTGCTCCGTGCATTGGATGGTTGTTTTCTCTTATTACCAGCAGATGATTCTTCGCCATTCTTCTGATCATCATCATCAGCATTCTGTTTAGGCACTTCATTGGCCACGATTGTATATGTAGTGATAACAACATCATATTTTGCCAACTCATTTGGATCTCTGGTCCTCGAACCACCATGATAAACTAAAACAGAAAATTTAGCACCTTCACAAACCTTATCAGTCAATTCGTTGGCCCATTGCTTTAGAACACTAGCTGGGCACACTACTAGAGTACCTGCAGCTGGCCTTGTCATTGCCTGCGTAGTAGATGATGTATTTGCCTTATTATTCTTCTTTCGTTCAACTTTTCTCTCAACTGTAATATCTGGAACAATATTCATTTGACTTGCACATATTTCCATGTCACCGGTACCAGCTGCTGTTGATGAGGAACCAGCTCCTAGATCCTTCGTGGGTTCAACATTATTAGACTGCTCCCCTTTATCCTCGACAGGCACTACCTCATCTTCTTCATCGAGGTTTAGCGCTTCAGCTTTTAAACGGTCTGAATCAACAGACATAAACTTTGACTGCTCGGCCCTCTGCTTTTGAATAAGGGCAATTGTAGACACTGTTTTCCCAAGACCCTGTTACATAAAAACTGCTTGACTTTAAGGAAGGTAACACACCAAGAAATTGGTATTTTTCAAGAAGTTCTGAAATCAGAAATAACCTGATCATCTGCAAGAATTCCACCTGCACAATGAGAGCTATTCTCCTTCGAAACCATCCAAGCTAATGCCATTTTCTTTCAAGATGAAAAGGTATGTCATAAGCATGGTAAATGAGTAATGAAGTAAGCCAAATGAGTAATGATATTATGCGAGAAATATTTACCTGGTGCTTAAGCAGAGGTACTGATAGAACACCCTCAGGCAGATCATCTTCCCTTTTATCCTGACTAATATTCTGTATAATAAATTATAAAAAGCAAAATGACAAAGCAGAATCAAATTAAAGACCAACAGCCTAGCTAGGTATACCTATCACTAAAGTACGCAATTTCTACCTGGAAAATATGACATGGCCAGAAAAACATAGAAATGAACATGTCGCATTCAAAAATCAATAATACCACTTTCAAGATTGCATCTATAATGCACAGAAAAACAAAATCAAAACAGAATAAGAAACAGAACTAAGTGCCGGCATATGAATATATGTATATAACACATAAATGAGCACATTATATATTGATGAAGAATGTTTTAAGAAATTATATACTCCCTTCATTTCATAATGTAACACGTTTTGACTTTTTGCTTACAACGTTTGACCATTCGTCTTATTCAAAAAATTAGTGCACTTATAGAAAAGGATAAGTCATGAGTCACAAACAAATAATTTTTTCAATAAGATGAATGGACAAACGTTGCAAGCAAAAAATCAAAATGTCTTACATTATGAAACCAAGGGAATGGTAAATATTTTACAAAAATACTGACTGAAATAAGAAGTATGTGTCATCTTCACAGAACTTTGATCTTATTTCTAGAAGAATAACTAGTATGGTTTGTTCAAGGACAAGACTAGTCAAAAAAAATGGAGGCTAACTATAGTATGTTCAAAGGTCGGAAAACCAAAAAAATTAAGAAGCAAACTGAGGAACCCAGGCAATCTACAATGGACATATTTAAACAAATTGAAAACGTCAACAAGGTAACATCTATGGTTTTCTTAAAATAGTATTCGAACAGTGGTGCATGTTGACACCAAGTAGCTTCTTGCAGTTCTCTTCATGTCACAGAGTATTATTTTCATTACTGATGAACTAGAAAATTGCGTTCAAAAAATTTAATAGAGTGCTAACTGTTTATACACTAATCCATCAAATCAAATCTGCAATTTGGTTTGGTTCACAAAACATAGAAGAAAAATAACTCGATCAGACAAAGTTGCCTCAATAAATAGGAAGAAAGGAACACATACCTGTAGGGCTTCCTGGTATACCGCTCTCTCGTCAGAATCTATAATCCTATTTTCCAGGATTGGACGACCTTGCATATCAATACCATTAGCAAAATCATTCTGATTAACAGAACTATTGCGGCCAAAAGATGGAGGAAGAACCCTGTGTGAGCTGGAGCTTCCATAAACATATACATCCTCTGGAAATTGCGAAAAGGGGAAACATTAGTTTATCAAAAAACCTGCACAGGTTTCACGCATCTGCTCGACTGGATTACAGCCATTGAAGACTAGAGATACAGACCATTGTCGTTATCCGTGATGACCTTCTGGTTGTTACCAACAAAAGAACTTCGGCTTGGCAACCTTGATGATGAAGGCTCCCCGACTCCATTGGCAACATTTTTTCCCATCCTATTTTCAGCCAGTCTTTGTGAATTTCCATTGCTAAAGGATGGTGGGAGTTTGCGTGTCCCACTTGCAGCCATCGTGCGATCATTTGAGAAGGATGACGGAAGAATCCTCTTGCCATTGTCATTTTCATCCGATGCAAAACCATTGTGCTTCCTGACTGCAATATCAGTTCTGTTGGAAGCAGGTATTGCCCTCGTAGAATCGTTTGGCGATCCCCTATAAGAACTTGAACCAGATGCATGACGAGCATTATCAATATGTCTACCATTTGTAAAAGAAGGCGGCAGAGTTCTATATTGATCGTTTCTATTTTCAGTAGGCCTAGAAGAAGATATAGTTAACTGCTGGTCCGAACCACCAACTGGATCATCTGAGTCGAAATCAAAATCTCCATCACTGTCTGAACTCAAGTCAATATAATTATCGTTGTTCATATTGCCAGCAAGCATATGACTTGTCAGAGCTCCAATTGTCCTTAGCAGTACAAAGTGTGATACCCAGGGTCAGATCATGATGTGCTAACTAGTAGTTTGACCCCAATATCAACAAAACAAATCCACTTCCTCGTTTCTGCAGATGATTGGGAAGCCAAACAAACAAAGCGCTGCACAGAGATGACGGCAGTCGGCGCAGTTACTTGCGTTATGCTGGCTTAACCTGCAAAGCACATCGAATGATGGTGCGGCTGAGTATATATATCAAACTGTAAGAAAACAGCAATCAAACATTTTTGTGCAATTGTTTTACCCAAAGCCCTTTCAAAAAGTCATATATCGATCATTAGTTCTTTAGCAATACCTATAAGGAAAGAAAAATCACTAAAAAAAGATACGAACCTATATTCTTCCCTAAAATTTATTCACATTAAATACAAATGGAAGTAACCGAAAAGCACATAGTATGACAGTATTCATTCACATGGTACGGTTACCTACCAGTTCAAATCTAAGACGCAATCACACATATAAAAACCAAATGCTAATCTGACACAGATGAACCTAGCTCCACACTAAAAACTGTATCGAATCAATGATGCCGTTGCAAAATCACAAAAAAGACCATACCATACCATCCACCCCAAAAAACAGGCGATTACACCAAATCTCGCAGCGGGACACCCCTATTCGACGGGATCAACCAATCTCCCACCCCAGCCACGCCCCCCAACCCTCCACAACCTCCCTTCCCTCCCCCTCAATCCGATCCAACACCGCCAAAAAAATCCACGCAAAAAAGGCCCCCCACCCCCAACCTTCTTCCCCACACACGAAACACCCTAGCGCCCAACTCAAACCCCCGACCAGAACAAACGACCACCCCGAAAGGGAGGAAAACACGCACGAGGATACCTCGCGGAAACCGTCGAATCCCACCCCGGAGATCGATCCCCGCAGCGGGAGGACGACAGCGGCGGCGACGGCGAGGGAATCGGCGGGTGCGGAGGGATCTCTCTCTCTACTACGGATTGGTCGGCGTCGGTGGTGGTGGATGCGGCGGCGGCGGCGGCGGCGGCGGCGATGTGGTGGGGAGGTCGCCGCGGAGTTTACGGGGAGGAGAGGAGGAAGGGAGACAGGTGGAGGAGGCGCCTCGACAAGGGGGGGAGCGAGCGAGCGCACGGGGGAGGAAGGGAAGAGAGCCGCGTTGGGGTTGGGGTTGGGCCGTGTCGGATGTAAATGCCGGTCTGTACACGGCAGAATGTAGTCTGTAGATGGGGTCGACTTGTCAGTGACACAGTTTTTCAAAAAGAAGGTTCCTGGGCTGTACATTTATTGGTTTAGAGCTCTCGTGAAAGACATCTTTCCTCGGGTCTGCAAGCGCCCAATATGATGGTACATCTAAAATTAGATTTCTCGTTGGACAATTTATTTTTATCAAAGTATTATATTGGATAATCTAAACCAATGTTTTTTGAAAAATGCTCGTGTGTTGCTACGGGTCAAACAGGTTTTAATTTGAAATCGTAAGATGGAAATTATGGAAACAAAATCATTCACAATCCTCTAGCACATCGCAGTGCGATCGTGTGAACATAGTGACCTAGTAAATCGGATGGACATTGTTTTTCTCTGTGCTTCATGATACACGTGTATCGTGATCTAAAGTAGATGCATTCTATTGTGTCTAAACTCTACTGATAATGTATCAATGAATATAACAAATAAAGTCATTTTTATGGCATCTTGTTTGAGTTACTACCTCCGTCTCAAAATATAAGTACCTATGTCATTCTTTGGAGAGATTAAGATTGAGATAAGGAAGAGTTGTGATTGGTTGAGAGTAGAAAGTAATGGAAAAATTAAATAAGGGATGACTATGATTGGTAGAGATGTGGTAGGTAAGTGTAGAAGTAGTTATATTTTAAGACAAATTTGAATTGCTCAGGTCATTATATTTTGAGACGGAGGGAGTATCTCTTATCTTTTCTCTTAGATGTGTACCGAACTAATACCATGTATATCGGTTGTCATAGTATTCAGTACACCCTCCAGGTCAAAAATTCTTGACGTTTTAGACAGCATCCTCACAAACCAATGAGAGAAATAAGTCATTACATTTGTGTAGCTTAGTGGTTAAGGACTAATGTTGGAATTTGTGCATACTGGGTATGAAACCTATTTTTGCTCCATTTCCCCTATAGAAACGTCTCGTCGATAATCTCTTCAATTCAACTAATTGCATATATAATACATATTAGCCATAAACATCCAAATATACTTAGTCAAGTATTAGATTAGACTTTTGTCTAATATATACAAGTACGCTAATTATAGAGTAAAATTATGGTTTACGTAGCCAGTAATATAATACAATTAAAAATGGATAAGCTACCCGGCGCCCGGTGTACCTGGGTAGCTCCACATAGACACGCCCCTATCTATGACTCATTGTACTTGCCACAAGTTAGGCTATTACCTGGTGAGGGCATGAACCTCTATAAAAATATGTCTTCCTCTATGTTTGTTGCGAGTTCCTACAAGTTTTGGTATAAGCAAATCCCCTTGGTATAACGAATTCCGTATTCGATTTGTCACCGATCAACACTGATCCTTGGTGTGCTTCTTCCAGAGCACCCAGGTAGCGGCGGAGGATTGGTAGCCATCCGCTGCTAGTTCATAAGGAGGAGGTTGCAACATTAATAATCTCGTGAAAATTTTTCAAGTTGGACTTAATCGAATCATTCCTAGACTCATCGAACAGCTCACTCCTGCATGCGAAGAGGATTTTTTTTCTGATCCAATCCTGCGAAGAGGATTGACTACGGAAGAAACACAGATCTTGAGTTCGGGACCCAGCTGCATGGAGCTGAACCACTGCACATCGACGGAGATCGTGTTTATGCGGGAGGGATACCAATCGGATGAAACAGAAACCCGGGGAGTTCACGTTGCCTCCATCGTGCGTTCTCGGTCGGTCTCGTGCGGGACTCCCGGACCGACTCGCCAACTAACAAGAGACCACGACGGATGAAAGGCAGAAATTGTGATCGAAGCCTAACTGAACTCGGCGACGACGGACGAAAATTTCTTACTACGGACAATGGTTACAACTTGATTGAGTTTAAACTGATCATCACGAGCAGTCCGTACATAATCAAGAAAGAGAGGAGGAAGAAGGTTCCCGATCTCCATCATCCTTCTTTCCTCCGCCCGCCCTCTCCCAAGAAAATTGAAGGAAGAAGCTTCTTCCCGATCTCCATGCGTGCGCTTCTCGGCTGCCTGGTGCGCCGCCCTGAGGCCCCCGAGCAGCTCGTCATTCATGGCGGCCATGACGTACGGTAATAGGTTAATTTCATCCTCTATTTCGTAATCGCTGCTCATAATATTCACTCATGGACCATGGAAATTTCGGGTGTTTGATCTGCGCCGGCGCAGTTTATTCCGCTGTATCTTGTTCCTCAAGTGATCTTTCTCCGGGAATACCGGAATAGGGACAGCTTCTTTTAGTTGGATGATGAGGGGATTTCTTTTAGTTGGATGACCACGATCCAGATATTTTTGCTATGTATATAACTGCATTTGCCTTATGCACCTTGAGTGAGCAGATGGCAAAATAGTAGTGAGAATTTGTTGCACATTGTTCTTCTTCAGGGGGGATTAGTGCACATTGTTCTTCTTCAGGGGGGATTGGGAGCAGGACATAAAGGGCACTCTCCCATCCAACTAGAATTGCATGCGATTCACAAATGTCTTTTTTTAGATAATGGATTAAGTTTTGGAGATTTGGCTAGATAGGCAGAGTAGTTGAAAGTTCACAATAAGCTCTTCAGAGCACGCTACAATTTCTTTTATGAAACATGAATTTTAGATCATCTTTTTAACGAAATATTATGTTGATTGTGCAATTACTTTGCTTGATAAAGACATATGTTGTCAACCACATAGCAAACCATTCTCTTAGTGTTGTTCACCTCGCCTTACTCATTCTGTTCCTCACAGAATTAGGAGATTCAATAACTGGAGCGAAACAGATATGGGATGGGAGGTGTGCTTACTTCGGTATTTTCTTAAAAGCCAAATGATCTTGAATTTTGTAATTTGATTTTAGGGTCAATTTTTAGAGGTTTCATTGTCACTTTCGCTGTCCAGCTCTCTTTCGTGATAGTACCAAATACTATCCTTAGAAATAAAATTTAGTTTCAGCTCTTAATCACATCCTTTTGCTCGTTTTTCAGCAAGAATAATTTATATTCCTCTGAAGTTCTTGTAAATGAATTATCGTTTTTGCACATATCCAAAACATTAACCACCAGTCCTGATTTTATCACTGGGAAACTTAAGACTAAGAGAGCCAAAATCAATCATCTGCTTATTTATGCACCAGTTTGTGAATGATTGTAACCCAAAAGTTAAATCTAAGATCCAACTTGGCTCTTTACAACTATAAATCCTAAGAGCCCCGCTTTGGTGGTCTCTACTACTACTAGTATTATACTGCCAGTAGAATTAATCTAAACCGTCCATGTGAGAATATTCTTTTATATTTCTACTACCTTAAATGGAGTGGCAGCAGAAACCAATCTAATCATTTGTATTAAAATAGATCTACAGTTTAAATTGATTTCTACTAGCAGTAGAGACCACCGGAGTGGGGCACAAATCCTAAATATCTGCATCAATAATATGGATGATGTGCACTTCAACTGGCCAGAGTGTTCCAACTAGAGGTTGTCTTTGCTATATATTTTTTCGCAGGATGTTCTTTGTGATATAGTATCACATTTAACTCTGAAAGAAGCTGCTAGAGCTAGTGTACTCTCGAGTTCATGGAGAAATGCCTGGAGACACTATCCAGACCTTACATTCAGTCACAGTATATTTCCTAGGAATATTCATGTCACGCCTAGTATGAGCCGACAAGTGAAGCTCAGGCTAAAGGAGCAAACAGAACGGTTCATTCATATTGTCAACAATATCCTGCAACGTCATAGTGGTCTTGTGGTGAAGAGTCTGAAGATCAAGTTCAATCTTTATAGGGTGCACCAAGTGCACATTGATCAATGGGTTGGTTTTGCCATCAAATCTAAAGCAGCAGATCTTATTCTGGACTTGCGGCCATTATCTCTATTAACAACCAATGAACCATATGTCTTTCCCTTTAACCTTTTCATGGACAAACAACAATGCTGCATTCAAGTACTGCGCCTGAACTTTTGCTCTTTTAAGCCTCCATTAGAGTTCTCTTGCTTGAACAACCTGAAGACACTTGATCTACGGTCTGTTGACATCATAGAAGTTGATGTGGATAGTCTGCTAACTAATTGCATCTGTCTTGAATATTTGAGGATTGAGAAATGTGACAAGCTAATAAACTTGGTGGTATCCCATCCACTGCATAGCTTGCAGAGTTTGGTAGTGAGGAACTGTAGGTCTCTACAAAGGATTGACTTCTTGGTGGCATCTCATCCACTGCACTGCTTGCAGAGTTTGGTAGTGAGGGACTGTAGGTCTCTACAAAGGATTGATTTGGACGCAGTTGATCTAGCTTATTTTGTTGTTAAAGCCCCACGAGTTGTTGATGCATGGATTGGCATCCACAGTCCTATTGTTGTGCTTCATATCCTCTCCGAATTAGCAGACATGTTACCAGATCTTCAGAAACTGTGCTTGCACTTAAGTTCCACAGAAAATGAGGTATGGCTTTTTCTCTCTCAATGATTCTGACATACACTTCAATATGTCATTCGGATTATACTTTCCGTAATTGATTTTTGTGCAGATGCTTTTCATGCCAGGAAATACAAGTATGTTCATGCACCTGAGGGACCTTGATCTGAGGATACTGCACTGGAAAAATTTACATATGAGGGAGCTTCTTTTGTTGGGTCATGTTCTGGATCTGGCTCCAGTGATGCAAAGATGTAACCTGAATGTAAGTACTGACACAAACCTCTATGTGTTCTGTGGTACTGTAAGTCATAGATACTCTAAGTTAGCAGTTCAGTCCATGAACTCCAAGAATGACCAGTTAGTTTTGAAAAGAATCTGAAGTACAGCAATGTGCATGACATAACATATGAGAAAATCCGTAAAAACTTGAAAGAAAGTGGCTTGAATAAAAAAAAATGTCCCTTTACTCTCTTCATGTCAAGAAACTAGAGTTCTAAACTGTGATACAAATCAGTACAATAGAAGCCAGCACAGGTACAGGGGATTGTAAATTGTAAAGAACTTTCATGAATCTAATGCTTTTAACACGAACGTGTATTAATTTCTTGTGATCAGTAAGATCATAAATCTTTGGTTACAGAATCATAATCTTGAAAAAAAATTTAACAGTTATCCACGCCGCCGTCTCATTTTTGGTCTCAGAAAACATGTTGTCTATGTTAATCGTTTACTACTTACTACTGTACTTACTAACATCTCCACTCTCTGTTTGAGCAGCTACATGAGAAGGAGCCTTACGATGCTTACTGTCCACTTATGAAAAGGCTTCCCACATCATTCCACACTCACCTCAAGGAAGTCATGATCACCGGATTTGTGTCAGAATGGCAGTATGCTTCGTTGGCAGCTCATTTTCTCTTCAACGCTACATCCTTCCAGACCATGGAGATAACTTCAATGTACAAGCCAATGCAGTGTGGTGAAAAGCTCCTGGTTCACCGGGATTTTTGCAGCCGTATCCCTTACGTTGTGTCTTAGGCTGAACATGCCCTTGGAGTTTGGTGCCACCACATGCCAAACTAGTGATCCGATAATACTATTAAAGAATACTACCTCCGTCTCAAAATATAAGGACTTATACTATTTTTTGGAGAGATTAAGGTTGAGACGAGAAATAGTTGTGATTGGTTGAGAGGAGAAAGTACGTGGAAAATTAAATAAGGGATGATTGTGATTGGTGGAGATGAGATAGATGAGTATAGAGGTAGTTGTATTTTAAGATAAATTTGAATTGGTCAGATAGTTATATTTTGAGACAGTGGGATATACAATAGTTACGAAATTCGGTAGAAAAATAACTATTGCATGCTCCCAGGAAACCTGTTTTTGTCAGATTTGCGAGACACTTGCCGATTAGTAGTACACACAGGAAACCTGTTTTTGTCAGATTTGCGAGCGCACGGGGGAGGAAGGGAGGAGAGCCGCGTTGGGTCGGGTGTAAATGCGGTGCACCTGCGGCGCTTGTACACGGTTGGCTGAATTACTGTGTGCGTAGGTGGGGCCGCCTTGTCAGTGACACAGTTTTGCAAAAAGAAGGTTCCTTGGCTGGGTATTGGTTAATTCCGACGACAGACACTTGCCGATATCTCTGCAGGGGTACTGCCGTGCGTCGGCACCCGTGAAGATCCTCTCCTCGCCATAGAATCTCCCATCATCCAGGAAGTTGGCCAGCCTTGAATCCTGGGAGTTGGCCACCTTGTAAGATCTGGAGCAGCCTCGCCTGACGAACAGCTAGCATCCGGCCACCCAGATCGTGCAGCTCGTTCCAGGATGCCCCATGTGCCAGAATGCACGAACACACGCGCCGCCGACGAACGAGTTGGGGTGGCGCGCGAAGCAGCAGATGGCGGAGACGACGCAGCTAGTGCTCGTGCTCCGGTTCCGGTGGCGAAGAGAGGGTCGCTGCGACGATGGCGTACGTCCTAAGTTGACGCCGTCGGGGATGTCGAAGCGCTGGTGGGTGAGGAAGTTGAGGAGCGCGTGGCCGTCGGTCAGGACGGTGGCGAGGAAGGAACCCAACCGCCCTCGTAGGAGCCGAAGTAGCGGGCGGCGCTTCTGTCGGCGGGGACCCGCCGGGACGAGGGAGGAGGATCCATGGGAGCGCGCGGTGGCGTCGCCGCCTCGTGCTGCGGGTTGACGGCGTTGCGGAAGGCGGTGCAGACTAGCTCGTGCCAGGCTGCGACGGCGGACATGGCAATGGGATGCATGTGCTCGTTGATCACCAGGACTCCAGGAGGATGTCAGGGTGGAGGTCGCTGAGGCGGTGCTGCTACACCAATGGCGCCTCCATCTCCATGGGATTCGTGGGAGCACGAGGATCTGGAATTCTGGAGAGTTGGAGGCGGAATCGAGGGAATGGTTTGGGTCCGGCGATCCCAATTGCCGAGCGGAGAAATCGGGGGGTGGTTGGCGTACGAGTGCGTCTCCCTCTCTCCGGTTTGTCGCTAGCGGCACGGACGCGTGCCAGGCGTGGCAGCGGCACACCGGTTGGACAGTGTGCGCGGCAGCGCACGGTACAGGGGCAGGTGGTTCGTGTGCGCTGTGGAGTCCGGCACGGGCGCGCGTGTGTAGCAGCAGCGGCGACGCGGTGCGTGGCTGGCTGGACATGCAGATGCAGGTGTGGCGAGGTGCCGAGGTTGACGCGGGCGTGATGCGGCAACATCGGTACGTCCGCGCGTGCCACAGGCGGACCGCGACGCGGGTGGACTGGATCGACCAGGCAAGGCGGTTGGCTTGGGGAGGAAGATGGCGAGCGTGGCGGCGGTCTACTTCCTCGCGGCCAGGTTGGGCGTCGTCATTGTCCTTGATGTCAGGGCAGCACGATTCGTGGCTGACGAGGCGTACGTGTACGTAAGGCTTGGGCGTTGTTGTTGCGGCGGCCGCAAGCGGCACCGGCGCGTGCAAGCGTGGCGCATGGCAAGTGACTGCGGCACACGGCGCTGTGCAGCGTGGGATGTGCTTGGCTGCGGTAGAACGCGACCGGGTTTGGGGCGCGGGAATGCAGGTGCGGCACGGCTTGGCACGCGTGCGCAAGCGACGTCGATGCGTGCATGCAAGAACATGACGACTAGCAGTAGCGTGCAGCAATTATCAGGGATAGCGCGCAGGTGCAAGTGCAGCTCCGGTGGCCGGTGCGATGGTGCCGGCGTGGCAGGGCACGGCATGGCTCTGCCGTGCTTGCCCTGGCCTCCGCTCGGGCGTGTGGGCTGCAGGGGTGTGGGCCGCCCTGGTGTGGAGGTAGAGAAGAAGGGGTTGGGCGGTTACGGGGGATGCAGTTATTCGGGGACGATATGGAGTTCGTGGCGCTGCGGAGCCACGAGTACGGCGCGTCAACCACGGCAGGCTCGGCGCAAGCGGCGCGTCGATGCACAGCGCGCGGAGTGGAATTCTCAGTTCAGTTGATGCTGGAAATACAGTTGTGTGCTTTTGCTCTCAGATGTACAATGGCCGTCTTTCCAGTTTCTACCGTTTACGTACTCTGAAAACTGGTAAAACAGGGGTTTCTGATAAAAATATTAGTTTTGGTGACAGTTATTATCCTTGCCTTGTATGGATTGATGATAAGTACGTGCTTAACTCCTGCAATATAAGTAGATCATGTTAATCTCGGCGGAAATGTGCATGATTCTGAATTGTAATAAGTGATAACAGTAACTGAATCTTTGAGTTGTGAAGCATTCAGGGCTTGTGCCTGTCTATTTGGGAACTCTGAATCTGAATGATGGTTCCTGTTTGCATGCAGAATTACAGATGCTACATATGCAGAATCCAGTTATTTAGTTAGTAGTAGTTCTTCACTTGTTCCAATGATTACCTTAAGCAATTTGTTAATTCCAAAAGGTAAGAACAACTGGCCGAAGGACGAATCAATCGAGCATCCACATGGAGTCCTCCTAACGCCGTAAAATCATCACTCCTTTGAAAGAACTGGGCATTCCATCAAATGAAAGAAAGAAAAAAAGAGCTGGACAAATTCGTTTGGTTTGCAGAAGATGTATGTGTATCAGAACAAGTTAAGAAATGCTTTTTGTTGAGTCTTAAAACTCAATCCTGAACTCTGCGCCTCATTTGAACAAATCTCACATATAGAGCAACGGATAGTTTCTGTGTATCCTTGGATAAGTCGGTGGGACGGGAATCTTCTAGATGATCCCTGCAAGTGGAAGGGAAATCGGCGGGCGGGTATATAAGGGGATCGTCGACGGCGGAAAGGCATAACCGCCGCCGCAACCGCCAATCCCCACCCTCCCTCCCCACGAAGAAAAATCCCTCTCGTTCTCTTCCCCCAAATCAGAAACCGCTCGCCGCCGGCGCCGCCACCTCGGATCCCCTCGCCGGCGAAGATGTGGGGGTGGGGACCGTACGACGTCGTGACGGCTGGGTTCCAGGTCGTCGCTGTGACGGTGGCGGTACGGACGCGATCCGCGGCGGCGGCCGGCCACATGGGGCGCTTCCGCTGGTGGAGCTGGGTGGCGCGGGGGATGGTGAGGGCGTTCGGGCCAAGGGGAGATGGGCTCGGGATCCTCCTCGCCTACGGGCCCCTGCTCGACACGGAGCACACGAGGAGGCAGATCGCGCTGCCCGTCCTTCAGCGGGGGCAGGTGCTACGGGAGGCGGGCGGAGACCCGCCGCCGCCGCTCCTCGGAGTCTACGCTGTGGACGCTCCAGCTCTCGGAGCGGTGGGTCTCCAGGGGGTCATCGGCGGCGGGCACGGCGAGATGCAGGGGCCGTGGGGAATGGCTCCACCGCACGGCGGCGCGGCGGCTCTCTACTGGGAGCTGCCTCCCTTCTTCGAGGGAGACCTCGCCGTCGGCCGGATGGATGGCCGCCCCGACCCCAACTACCCGGGCGACATCTTCGTCGGTTCGACGGTCACCCTCTTCGTGGCGATGGTCCAAACAATGCGCCGCACCGGATGGCCCACCGGCATCGCCACCATCCTCCCCTGCCTCCCACCTGCGGACGCATGGCTTATCTGGAATCTCACCCAATGCTCAAGTATCCTGTTCATCACCAATCCGCTGCTCCTCGAGGAGAAGAAGCAGGGCGCGGACGCCAGGTGGGGTGAGATCCGCGGCTTGCGGACGGCGCACGGCGTCATCCTCCGCGAGCTCGTCGACAAGCAGGCCGCGTTGTTCTTACCCGGCCCCACCTACGTCATGTGATTCATAATGTCTTCTCATAGCATTCGTATGACCAATGATATATCGAGCCAATCATATAACTGTTAGGATCTAGAAAGTGGATAATTGAAAAGTCATTCGACTATAGTTCATGAAATTTGATAGACTTTGCTGGAGCTCCACCTGCACATTACGACCGTCATCACCTAAGGAGTTGAGCTTATCGAAATGTATATTAGTGTGGCAGCTGACACTATCGTTATCAATAGCTCAATCCTTTCATTCAGGTATAATAGAGTAGTCGGATCCTAAAGTTTGGGTGTATAACTTCTCTAGCAAGCATTAATATTAAGCCCCCTAGTGTATCAAGTAGCATCACCGGCAGTCAATTATGATTTCCCATTTGATACTACCAAATTCATTCAATCCTCAAGGTATTCATTTCAATATAGATTGTTGTCTTCTCCATTGTCAAATAAAAATTTATATGCTGAAAAAAATTAAATCAGGTTTATGTTAAATATTGCATGCTATATGACATCCTCATCAGTACACGTGGAATATGCACAAGGAACATGTCTTTCTTATCAACAATTATCAAATGTTATTACCATCGCTTCACTATAGTCTTATACATTCTAATATACCTTTAAACATCTCTTTTCGTAGACTGTTAATTGGTAATAATAGAACTTTGTGGTATGACTTGATTGCAAAGATAATGTACACTAATTTGAATAATAATGAGGTTACATTCAAGTGGAATTTACATCAAAATGGCCAGTTTTCTGTTAGGTCTATGTATCTGGCTTTGACAAATAATGGTTTTAGAGACAGGAACAGAGGTTTATGGAAACTTAAGCTGCCTCTTAAAATTAAGATCTTTTTATGGTACTCCCTCTGTCCTATAAAACAAGTCTTTTTGGTTTTTTACATGCAAATTAATACTCAACACAAATGATAATTATGCCCCTATTTAATGTGGTCTTCTATTAATTGAAACTTCCTTATAATCCCACCATGCATGTGAAACTTCCTTATAATACCATCATGCATGCACAAATTTAATAGAGTGGATGAATAGATGGAAATAAGGAAAAAGAAAAAGGACATCATTTGACTAGAATGACTTGTTTTTTGGACAAAATTTAAATGCCAGAAAAGCTTGTTTTCTGGGACGGAGGGAATATCTTTAAGGGGATAGTTTTAAATAAAAATAATTTAGCAAGAAGGAATTGGAATGGTAGTAAGAAATGTGCATATTGTATGCAAGATAAAACTATCCAACATCTATTCTTTGGTTGTCATCATGCTAAATTCTTGTGGAGACTTGTTTATGTATCCCTTGTCTTGAAAATACCTATAAGTTTTGATGACATTGATGGAAATTGGTCGACGTATATTAAATTTAGAATGAGGAAAATTGTTTTAGTAGGGGCAGCCGCATGTGCTGGGCTCTTTGGTTAAGCACAAATGATGTAATGTTTGATAAAGTTTCACTAGAATCTTATTTACAGATGTTTTTCAAGGCAACTTATTGGCTCAGGTTCTAGGCGTAGCTATAAAGGCATGATGATGATAAGAAAGTTATTTTCTTGACATGTTCGAAGTTGGAGACAACATGCATGCAAACCTTCGCGAACTTTTGTTCGAGTTCATTTTTTAGGTATGAGCCAATGTTGGTTGTTACTTATGAGTTGGACATTTATGTAATAATTGGTTGTAGCTTCTCTTGAAGTTAAAGCCGAATTTATCCTTTAACTAAAAAAGCATTCTAATATACCTATGTTGAATTCCTGACATGTGTATAAGCCTTCTTCATCAGGATTCCATCAAAAACATCGTCTGAGTATTATATATAAAAAAACTACATGGAGATAGTTGCACAAATGACATCTTTTTTTTCCAGCGCCTCCAATTTCCAAAACTGTCATAGGGATACCAATTAGTGAACACCGGAGATCTCACAAAACTGGAGCGCGCGAGCTGACAACCAAGCTGCCACTAATATTTCTTACGTAAAAAGGGGATGCTTCACATACATCTCATTCTCATTGAACCAGATGTCAGAACAAGAATAAAATTAGTACCACCTTAGTACTGCTATCCGCCACATTTTATCTCCTAATTCACTACTTGACATTCACTTAAATTGTCATCTACACTGTGAAAGGGCCTGTAGCCTAGTGGTTACAAGAGCCTCAGTAGCACCTGAGGTCCTGGGTTCGATTCCCCGTGAGAACGAATTTTTCAGGATTTAACGGCTTTGTGCTTTCAGTGGTAAGCGACGTACCCGTCGACAGCGAGACGCCCGTGGTGACTTCATCAATCTCAAGAATTTGCCGGCTCAGTCTTTGGAGATGCTCATAGAGGTAGCCGGGTAGGGTTTACGTGCGTGTGTTCATAGGGGTGAGTATGCGTGTGTTGTGAGTGTTTACGTTATACTGTGTAATAGAGTTTTCCATTCTCAAATAAATTGATAAACATATGTGCAGATTCATCCTAGAAATTGGTTTGTTTTGGGACGGAGGGAGTAAAGATTTCTCTTAAGAGACATCTTATACGTTTATCTCTCGCTTCCCCATCTCCAAATGAACCTACTTAATCAATTTACGTAATCACGCAGCAACGCATTGTATTACCTAGTTAACAACTATACAACACGTACCACAGCAATTAATCCAAATGAATCGTTAAAAAGAAACATGCATGCATGACACACAGCAAAAGCTTTTTTTAGATATATATGCAAAAGCAAATTAAATAGCCAACATTTTGCGCGCGCGTGTCTCTGTGTCTGTGTGAGTGAGTGTGATTGTCACATTAATCACAGATATACGAATGCAATCATATATGTGCAACGGACACACAATTAATAGTATGTTCACTTGTATTATATATGATGACGAAATCTAGAGGGGCACAAGCACAACCTTGCAAGTTGCAAGAGGTAAGACATAGCACTGATGATATACTTAAATTGGAACGGGAGGCGCCATTTATTTGCTGATCGATAATAAAACAAACATTACAACGACGAGACTACACACACGCGCGGAGGCGTACGTGTTACAAAGCACACACATGACACGACGACACGATCGAGCGACTAGACAATCTAAATATTGAAGCTATCTGCAGGCAAGAGAGATGATCGATCGATACACATGAGATCTAGGCAGCTGGTTGCCTGCCTGCTTAATTTGTGGGGATCAATGCTAATTAAGAGGGGCGCCTCCGGTGGGGGCCGGCCGGGCAGCTAGGCTCACGGCTGGTCTAGCTTGTGCGTGAGCTCGTCGGCGCGGGCCAGCATGTTGTTGCTGATGCCGTGGAGCGCCGCCACCTCCCCCTTGAGCTGGCTGGCGCGGGAAATCTTCTCATTGACCATCTCGGGGTTGATGAGAAGCCAACCCTTGGCGCGGATGCGGTCACGGACAGCTAGGGCGTCCGAGATCGGCATCTCCCTGGCGACGCTCACCGACATCTGCGCTCCCTCCGCCGCCTGCAGCTGCTCGTAGGACGCGACGGTGATGCGCCCGGCCATCTCTATCGATCAAAACTACTAGCTAGGACTAGCTTGCTATATGCACGTAGTACGTGCTGTTAATTTGGTACTAGTAGGTGGGCTTCTTGCTTCTATCTTCTTTCAATTCACCATGGCGGCTGGCCTGTTTTATAGTGGGCGGCTGCTAGCTACTCCTACGTAGTAGCTGCAATAGCAAGACACTGATGCTTGCTCTGGAAATCATGCCTTGATAGTAACCAACCGGGCATCCTACGTACAGGATTTGATTTGATTCTGATTTCCTGATTCAGTTCCTGCCTCCCGGCTCGTGCTTCTCTGCTAGACTATTGATCACTGACTGGACTGCATCCAAAAGGACATTCAAGCTGGAGCTAGACGGCCATAAAACATACTCTACCACCTGTGTCCCACAATCCATGATTTTTTGACTTTTTTAATAATATTTAACCACTCGTCTTATTTAAAAATTTTGTGCAAATATAACAAATAATAATCCATGGTTAAAGTAATTCAGATAATAAAGCAAGTAACAAAAACAATAAATTGTATTTCTATAATTTTTAAATAAGATGAATGGTTAAACATTGCAAACAAAAAGTCAAAACGTGAAGTATTCTGAGATGGAGAGGGTACTACATATATAAAAGGTGGGGTTTTACAGAATGTTTCAAATATCAATGTACGAACACGAACAAATATACTTAAACTTGCTACCTCTGCCGGTCCATCCTAAAAAGGACTTCATTGCAAATTACATTGTGACTATACTTACCTCGTTCCATACCAACATATAGCAAAATTGTTGAATTATGAGTCTTTTTTATGACACAATTAACAAGACGTAAAAACATTGTAATTACATTATTTGTTACTACCCCTATCCTTTCTTAAAAGAAAAATACCCCCTCTGTTTGTCCCTAAATATAAGAGAATATATAGTGCTGCATGTATGTTAAGTCCCTGTTCGCTAGAGGAGGTGCCGACAGTTTGGAACAGTACTTTGTATCTTTTTTCACGCTTCCAGAATTGATAAATGGTGTGTATTTTACAGAAATTTTCTACACAAAAGTTCTTTAAACATTAAATTATTTTTTTCAACTTTAAAATAGCTAATACTCAATTAGTCAATTGCTAATGATGTTACTCGTTTTGCATGAGACACTATTAGAAACAACAAAATTGTTGAACATGTACAAACGAACGGGCCCTTAAATCTATCACCTCACGTTCAAATTCCTCCCCCTTCTACCTCCACATCCTTCCACGTACTTCCCACATTAACCAAGGGTATTATAGTCCTTTTTATATATTCTTAATTTTCCCAAAACAACCTTAAATACGCTACAGATGGAGTGCATAGTTACCTTTAGACTTTTTCATAAGTATTAAATAAGTGGTGAAATTAAATATTGGAATGGTTGTGTGGTTGGTTGAGAGTTTAAATTTTGTCTGGAAGTACTAAATCATCTCATAGAGTTCAAACTTTGTCACCAAATAAATTAATTTCTAGCATCACAATGCATTTTTTTTTTGCAAGGAGATAAAATGATTTTTTATTAAGGAGATAAAATGATAAATTTGTGATCCCCCAACAAAATCATAATATATATGTCACCTAAGGGACCTTTATTTAAGAATACTGCATTGGAAAAATCTACATATAAGAACTTCTATTGTTGGGTCAATATTTTCATCTGGCTCTGATGATGCAAAGATTTAACTTGAATGTGTATTTGTTTCAAAGGATTTAAATTGAATGCGCATGGCGCAAGTACTTCAGAAAGCTTTTCCATGTGCTAATTGGTACTGAAAGTCCTTGATATTCTTAGTCAGCGGATCAGTCAATGATCTCTAAAGACTGACCAGTTAGGTTTGAAAGAATCTGAAGTACCGTTTACTGCTCGTAAAGACTCGAAACAAAGCGGTTTAAATAAATAATTACAAGATAGACAGTTCACTCTCAGAAGACAGGCAGTTCACTCTTTATATGCAGAAGCTAGAGCTCCGGTGGTTATACTGCCATGCATGGCATTATAAAAAGATCTCGGCCATTGGTTTATAAAAGACGAAATGACTACACACTAGCTTTCTTAGTTTCTTTATGTGTGTGAATCTCCAAAGTCGGTTCATCTACGGTTTTGGTCCAAACCGGTCAAAACGGAGTGAGCAAATTTTAAGCTAACGAGAGCACTTTCACACACCATTTAGCTTGCAAAATTAGTGTTAACAGGTTGTCCGGTTTCTTAGGTGAACACCCCTACTTGGTGGCAACAAAGAAAGAAGCGGAGATTTGACGGAAAAAATAGAACGCTTCTTCTCAGCCCGCGAAGAGAGAAGCGACGAAAAAAAAATGCCAGCCGACATGTGATTGTGATTTCTTGATCCAGATAGCAAAGCCGCATAAAAAACGTCCACACAACACAACCGAAACCTGGGGGGTGCTTATTTGATCTAGTTTAAGTACATTAATTATGATGTTATAAATGGGCTAATTTAAAGTTGACAGGTTGTTTATTCTACCCCTTCGATGGTATGGAGGTGTAATATGAACCTCATAATATTTTGATGTTTAGAGATAATGATGATAATTTTTTTTTATCAATTGGAATGTCTTGGCATGCTGGCAATAATATAAAATAGTACTCAGCAACATCTTGCGGTTGACCATTCAACTTGAACAAGAGCACCGCATCTTTCCTAGGCAAAGGACCGGCTTTTAGCGTTACCGACCCACGGAGAAAGATTTACAATGCATGAACCTTTTTCTGCCATTCATGCATGGTAAACCCAGACACGATTTTCTGCCATTCATGCATGGTAAACCCAGACACGATTTTCTGCCATTCATGCATGGCTAACCCACTAGCACAAACAAATTTATTGTTGCAACTATTACAGCAGGATAACTCCTACACATATTTGTGCTATTTGCACTTTGATAAAGCTCGAGAAAAGGGAAGCATTTGTTTCACTTTCACATCCGATATAATAGTAATACTAGTAGTAACATTTTCCTGCAACCTCATGCCAAGTTCACATCCAGCACGTTTTATCACAAATTCCTTCTGTACTGTCTTGTAAGTCCTGATTAGGTCAAACAGATTAACTGAGCAACAAAAATGCAATACACCCTACAATCTGTAACATATCACTGAATTTAAGATTGCTACTATTTTGCATTTACACATGAGTATCCACATTGTGCATGAGAGGTGACAATTATACGCGACAGGGTAAAGGCGCTACATTAAATCAATAATGGATCTATCAGTTAATAATGGAATAGGACAATTGTATTATTACCCCTATATTCAATCCTAATTGTGATTTTTTTCGTCCAGGGAAGAGGGGCTGTACAAATGGGGAATGTGAGAGACTGTTGTTACCCTGCCATCTAAAAGCTAAATCTCCATGATTAGGTAGGAAAGGTGTGAGTAGAAAAAAAAATGGTGTCCGACTAAAATCTCCAAAGGTAAAAAACAGATACCCTTTGCTTACAATTCCTTGGCTAGCCTAGGAAGACTTTTGATCTTGTCTTGAGCCAATGCACCATCTTCTTGTCAAGGGGGTAATTATTCAATACTGCATCCATCATTGGAGTACCAAAGAATCTTGGGTCGCTCCATAGAATTTCCCCTGCTTCACCCGACGAGGCATCGCTCCATAGAATTTCTTTTGTAATGATCTTTAGTGAATTTATTTAGTTACAAAGGCTGTATGAACATTATTTATGCACTTATGAATTATGTGAACCTTGGTTGTACACTTGTGAATTATGAATTATGCTGCTATATCATGAAATGATTGATGTGCCAATTAATATGGTGCAAATTTATGGTGTTTTTTGAAAGCAAAAGCAAAAAAAAAAAAAAAAAAAAAAAAAAAAA
>CM002486.1:3519316-3716472 GCA_000325765.3 Leersia perrieri | reverse complement strand
CCGCCACTCCCTCGCCTCGCCGCCGCTTGAGAGGCCGCCAGCAAAGCCCGACGACCCCAAGGACGGCGGCGGCGGGGCTTCCCTCTCACTGGTCATGGCAGATGGGGCGCCGTCGTGGCTAATCTCCACGGCGTCGGCCGGCAAGGTCGCCGGCGACCAGATCTGCCGTCCCCTCGGTCGGATCCGGTGCCTGGGGCTCCAGATCTGGTGCGCGCCCTTCGTTTTTTTTTCAGGTCGTCGGCGGTTTTGAGTGTGCACGTCCAGGAGCTGCAGTCGCAAACGGAGCTTCACCGACCCCTTCCTCCTGCCTTGCCGCCGATCGCAAGACGGCGCCGGCGAGGCTCTATCCCCTCTGCTTGCACTGCCCTGGCGAGGTGCGCCGAGGGCCGGGCACCGGAGAGCGGGGTTGCGCCGGCGCCCATCTCTGGGCTTGGTCTGGCCGTGACGGTTGCGGCGGGTGCCGGAGTGCAGGGCTACGCCGCCATGGTCGTGTCGGTGGCTCTGTTGGCCGGCTGTGGTTGGTTGTGCGCTGGGATGCATGTCTTCAAGGTTCCTGGGTGTGGTTTCCTGCTGCTCGTCGCGGTTCTGGCAACCGCGGCGGTGTGGGCGTATGTTTGGTGCTGGGCGAAAGCTTTGTCCTGGCACGCAATGCCAGGGCCGACGACGGTGACGTTCCACGCCATCTTACTCCTTGGAGTCGTTGTCGTAGCACTGCTGCCTCCCATTGGGTGAAAACCCTTCTGTTCTCCCCAATAAACAGTGCATCGTTTTTGGAGACCCTTTGTGCACTTCGCCGTAGTCGTCCTTCCCTTGGAGCTGTTAATGCTTTGCTTCCGAAGATTTCCCGCTCATTCCTTATCTTCTTGGTTTGTCTCCTTGTTCACCATGCTGCTCTACTCCCTTGGTTGCCTTGATCATATTGTTCAGTGGCTCTTCCTCCTTTGGGGCTTCCTTCCCCCGGAGGGCGTTGAACTTGCTAGCAATTCGATACGCCGGACAGAGGCTCACTCTATGCGGGCAGTAATGGCCGCAACTGGTTGTGTTCCTCCCTCCTCTCCTCTGAAGCTTCCTTCCACCACATGAAGTTGGCGGGCACGGATCCTTTATGCAGCATGATAATTGTTAGCCTCCTGAAGGCTTGATGCGGGTGGTCTTCGACAGCCACTGTCTTCGATCGCCAGTGACTTCAAGCCGGCTTGAGCGTGGCGTTGAGGCCCTCCGGTGTTTTGACCTGGTTGCTTCAAGACGGTTTGGGTTCTGCGTGGTGTGGAGTTTAGGGTGACAGCTTTGTTTGATTGGGTTTTGTTCAGGTTTTCTTCAATGTGGCAATGTCAAAATGCCTATTTTTTAGCTTCTTCCCTCCCCTCATTCTGTAATCTTGTGACCTTGTAATCCTTCCCATCTTAATCAGTAAAATACAGGTGAGGAACACCCCCCATTCTTTAGAAAAAATTATGGTGTTTTTTTTTTCGAGGAACGCAAATTTATGGTGTTTTTGCCAATTGACTATTTACTGATGTGGAAATATAAGAATTGTTGATGTGAAGATGAGCTCAGTCTGTGTGTTTTTTTTGTGGTGTATGTAATGATCTTTGGCTAAAAACTACTGCGTGCATGTGTTATTAATTTCCAAACGTCCTCATTTGCTTTTAAAATGGACAGGGGTATTTTGGACATTTCTTATGCCAAAATTAGAGAGAAGAAACTGGAACTACAGAATGTCATCAAAATAGAGCAAGCACCCGTTTTTAGTGTCATTTAATCAAAACATATATTTGGAGTGTCAATTCATCAAGGCCACGTCTTTCCTATATAGGCAAATTTCTCTGCTCAATCGGTCATGCAAGATGCCTGAGCCGTCTGGCAGCTTTTTTTCCTAACCGCTCGACCGTGCAACGTCCTATATGCGATGCAATTGCAAAGATGCCTGCAGGATGCCTTTTTTGACTCATAGTGTTGTTGATAAAAATAAAATCAACATTATATATTTTGTGTAAATAAGTACTCCCTCCGTATTTTAATATATGACGTTTTAACACTAAAATTAGTGTTAAAAACGTCATATATTAATGACCGGAGGGAGTAGTAAATAGTTGGACCAAGTACTCCATTTAGTTTAATGATAAATAGACATTTCTGACAAGGATAGTCTTTAAAAAACACATTTAATCATATTTTCTATTGTAATATATATAAATATATCAATAAATGTGATTGTATTAGAGTATTTTCAAGATGAATCTATGTTCATATTTCTCATGTTTCTATATTAACTTCTAAAATTATTTGTAGTCAAAGTTTAAAAGTTACTTTAGTCTTATTCAAAACGATAAGGATTATGGAACTAGAGGGTAGATTTGTGGAATGGCAATGGTGTTCACCGTTGAAAGGCCTAATTGATCAGCTTCATGATGCCTTCTGACCCTTTGCCATTGCCCATGCTCATGTACACAACATTTACACCACATTACACATCACCCAGTTGGCCATTCACTCTGATTCAAGGAGATATTACACACTAGACAAATGGATATTATTGTCGATCCAAGGAGACAAGGGACTGAAGGAATCCCATTCATGCATTATAAAGCTTATTAACATGGAAGAAAAAATGTTATGGACATGATAGAGCAAAAAAATAATAGAAAAGAAAAACTGCTGCTCCCCATTTGCCTACAAAAATGTCCTAATTGCACAACCTCAATGGAAGCACATGTTTTCACATCTCATGCGAAATTTTCACACAGCACTCATCATCACAGATCACTTCTGTACCACTCACTCCCCAGCGATTCATACTTTCTGGAAGTTTTATTAGATCCAACAACTCAACCAAGCAAAAGAAATGCAAATACTCCCTACAATCTGTAACATATCACTGAATTTAAGATTGCTACTGTTTTGCTTTCGCATTTACACATGACTTTCCACATTGCACATGAGATGACAATTCTACGCGACGAGGAAAAGGCGCTACATTAAATCAATGATGGATCTATCAGTTAATAATGGAATACATCTCTACAAGGTAAGGGAGGAGGGGCTGTACAAATGGGGAAGGTGAGAGACTATTGTTACCCTGCCATCTAAAAGCTAAATCCCCATGATTAGGTTGGAAAGGTGTGAGTAGAAAGAAAAAAGAATGGTATCTGACTAAAATCTCCAAAGGTAAAAACCAATACCCTCTGCCTACAATTCCTTGGCTAGCCTAGGAAGACGTTTGATCTTGTCTTGAGCCAATGCACCATCTCCTTGTCAAGGGGGGAATTATTCAATACGGCATCCATCATTGGAGTACCAAAGAATCTTGGGTCGCTCTTGAAAACCCATATCCGGTCCTTGGGCCATGGTCTTTGTGCCTGCTTCTCCTGTAATAAAACACAATTTCATTGATAAAGGTGGAACCCAAAAAAAATGTAATACTCAGCTTAACCCTAAAGAGAAATTGAGATCACACAGTATCACAAAGTTCAATAACGAAGAGGACTACTCAACCCAGAAGAAGATGATATGTAATATTTTCTAGGACAAATAAATAACAGCAGAAAAATTGAGTCTCATAATGTCTTATTCTGATTCTGTTTACTCCCCCCGTCCCATAATATAAGCGATTTTGCGTAATATTTGACCATTCATCCTATTCAAAAATTTAGTGCAAATATAAAATTTGATAAGTCGTGCTTAAAGTACTTTAATAATAAAGTAAATCACAAACAAAATAAATAATACCTAATTTTTTTTGAATAAGACGAATAGTCAACATTGCAAATAAAAAGTCAAAATCCATTTATAATATGGGACAGAGGGAATAGTTTTCAAGATTAGAATGAGTTTAACAACAAAATTTGGAATATATTGGCCACAACGTCATAAAAGGTATCACTTACCATGCGAGATAACATGAATCTCACAGTTCTGGTGCCATAGACTCGTTCTTGTGTTGGCTTTGCTGACTTCACGTAGAAGGATGATACATCTGGTAATGACATGCAACCCTTTCTAGCTCTTGTCAATCTAGATTCAGGCTCCGCATTCTGGCTATACCAATAAATAAGTTGACTTAAGCAATAGTTCTCTGGGTATGTCTTACAGTACTCCTGGAAGCCCGGTCCCAGTTTATCTGCATATTTGGGACCTAAATCAAGAGGACTGATATAAACTGGTGGAGATTTTACTGTCTTGTAATCCTGTATGTGGTGATCCTTGAGTTAGTTCTTGAGTACAGAGAAAACAATACAAACACTTGTTGCAAAATTAAGAGGAAGCCTTCACTTACTCGGATTCTGAAAAAACACTTCGTGTAAGCATACATGTGAATCAAATCGGCAGCAGCATCATGACGACACTTGTATGTGCACGAAAGAGTTCGCAACTCATCACGCAACCTGAAGAAAAAAGCAGTTAGATTCTTACACCAGGTGACTGGGGAAGAGTCAGATCCTAGATGGTCAAACCAACAAGTTCTAAGCCTACCATAAAAGAGAACTTCGGATGTCTCCTTCAATATCTTCAGAAGCAGATGGATCATGAGCTCGAATTTTGGCCTTGAGGTCAGTAAGTACATCTTCATCAACATGAGGTTCCATCAACTGAAGAAGTTCATCAACTAACGAGCCTTCCCCTTTCCAGATGGCAGACACTAGACTTTTCCCAGTTAGCCTCACCAGGGGAGGAGGAGCTTTCTTGGGATCCCCGAATATGCATCTCATGACATATCTTACCTAAAAATTGATGGTTCAGAAATCAATAAAGGATGCATCAGAAATGACTTCTTTTGGAGTGTGTGGGTTAGTGCAATGCTTTTCTTTTTCACTTATACCAAACAAATTCAAGCTAGGGGGCATAAAATGTTCACCTTGTCAAGTGTATGGGTCAAATTCTGTAATCTCGAATTCAGAACTCCTTCAGCCTGAGAAAATTGATGACAGAATTAAGATCAACTATATGTAAATTAAGTTGTAACCAAGTCATCAGAAGACCTACCTGAACCTCGGCGTCATTCTTCTCAGAATCCATGTTTATATCTGTAAAAAACTGACGCTTCTCTTCCACGTTGTGCTTAAAGATCTCATTAGGAAGTTTCTGTCTCTCGAAGAATATAAACCGCACCTGTGTACAGCAAAAATTGCCATGTGAGCTCATGAAACTGATTACAGTATAAGAAAAGAAACTGAAGATAAATGGCAACTACAATTACCAGGTGAGCCGTGTAAGCAACAAGCCATTCAGGCAAACCAGCAAGTAAACAGGTACCAAGACCAGCTCTACCTAAGTCAATTAAGTCTTGCTGAGAAACAGAGTTTGCTTCACAAGCCTGTAACAGAAGACTATGACGGTCGAGCACACCATGGGATTCCATCAAGATCTGTTTCAAATGGGCATTAGTGATGTGAGGAAATGATGCTAAATAGAATTCAGTGTCTGACAGTTTGATATACTGCAAGGATTAGTTCCTAAATCACTATAAATGACACTGGTTATAAATAATTACCTTCTCAAAAGCTCCTTCTCCGGAAAAGTTCAAATAGCTGCCCCTACATATTTGACTCCCACAGAGGCAAACTGACGCTTCATGTTCTTCTTTGCTCTGGCAAAATTAGAATGTATACATAAGATGGAGCATTTTACATTGGGAAATACAGGAACCGGAAATGGTAATTACCTCAGTAACAGAGTTGTAATCAAATGTGATTTCCTCGCCTTCTCCAATCGGTCTAACAGTATAAACTCCAATCTGGTATTGACCATCCACAGCAGTCACTCTGGAAATATAGTTTAAGAAACATGAGTCGTTACAAGTATGATATTAAAATGTGATACTTTAGACGGGTAAACATATCAACACATGTCTCATGTGTATGATTTTATGTCGATGTAACTAGCACGGAGAAAGCAGGAATGGGCTTTGTAGAAAGACAATATGGATCGGTTCATCTTCCAAGTCCTTAAGAAGTACCATGCTTTTAAGTAGAGCAAATGCTTAAGCTAGAAATGCCCATTCTTTTTTTTTTCTTAAAGAGTTAACTAATATGTTCTTATTTCTGAATTTCCTCCACTGGGATAACACAGCCAGGCCACCTGGAACTAGTTCGGACAAATGTATAACAGTGCTATGGTGAATCAAGTAGAATGAAGTCAGGAAGAGTAAAAATCACATTTTCTCAATGCTACAGATCAAAGCCTCATCAATCCACCACAGAGTACAACAAATTGTCACAAAAAGGCCTTTCAAAATATGCAAAGAAGGTAGCATATATCATGTGCAAACTGCAACTTCGCATATACCAATGTACTTAACAGCATACTCTTGCCTACCCATCAGTTTTCTTTCACAAACACAGTACAGAAGTTTAGGTCAATGCTAAAAAGGTGCTATAGAATCATAGAAGTGATAGAACATCATCACAAGGTTAGTCTGAAGCTTAAAAGAAGCTTACTTTGCTTCACAGTTAGGGTTGCAGGAGTGACAGATTCTGCTCGCATAGTTGGCCTTATGCATTGCATCAACAAAAACCAAGTCATATCCATCACGGTCTCCCTTTCATCATAACGAAGGTAAAAGATCAGTTATCTGTACCTTGGCCTGGTATGACACAAGTCACATGTAAGGTGACGTTAAAAAGTCCGAGACTGAGCTGTACCTTTGGGCGTTCTAGCATAATGTTGTAAAACTCAGGAGCTTGATCATCGCTATTGTTTTGTATATGCTTTATGCCATCTTGCTTTTCATACCATCTCCAAGAAGGGTAAACCTGCATAAAGTTGCAATTATACGAATATAAACCAGTGTCATATCCTTTTGCATTTGATACTAGGGAGATTTATTGGTCATAAAAATTACATACCTCCCCAAAGAACTCAATGACAAAGTCATCTACACCAAATCCACCCTTTTTATTGCAAACAACTCCAAGACCCTGAAAGAATATATAGACAGAAAATTACAACGACTGGAGAAGTTAGCTATGGTATGCAGGGGAATGATTATGGTCAAATGCATGCCTTCCTATAGGCGACATAGTTATATTCTGGGTGGTTCCTCATGGCCTTTAGCATTCCAAGGCACATCTTTGCAGTCCGTCTGTCACCACTCTCCTCTGCAGACTTTTGGATTTCTTCAATTACAGGTCTAAGAGGGTAGACCATAGGGGTGTTTCCAGAACCGGTGAACTGTCTCACTTGCTTATTCAAGGTTTTCTGAAGCAACTGCAATGGAGAAAAAAATAGGTGCAGCCGTAAAAAATGAGTCCTGCAAGTAAACTAAGATTAAATTCAAATAAGTTATCCAGTAGGACAATACCTCTTCAACAAAGGTATGTTTGTCAGAGGATGACCAATCGAGCTCAGCAGGCATCATTTCAAGTAGAAGATTATGCGTATATGGATCTATTCCATACACTTCTTGCTCAAGAACTTCATCCCCAGGTACTTTTCTAGGTTGATAATCCTTAACCTCTGGAATCTCCAAATTTTCAGTACCATTCTTCTGCGAGAGCAGTTTCTCCGAATAGTCATCAGGTAAAGCAACCCGCATCTTTCGCAGTACGTCCTCCTCATCTGCTACAATGAGGTACTTCTCTATAACTTCGTACTTCCTAGTTACTGGGGGAACAAGGCTTGCTTTTGTCATGCGAGCACCCCATCCACGATCATCCGTTAAAGACTCACTAGATTCAAACAATTTCATACCATTACCCTTTAAATCCCATGCTGCAGAATTTACATCAATATCACTCTCTGTATCAGAAACAGTAGTTTCGCTCTCAGTCTCATCGCCTTCAGAGTAGCCATCATCATCATCAGATGTTTCACTGCCAGAATCGATATCCCTTTTCTTTAGTTTAGAAAGACTTCTTTTTATTTCACGATCAAATGCACGAGATGACGGATCTGCTCCAGCAGTAGTCCAGTTTGTTCCCCTTCTTTCCGATGTAGTTTTATTTTGTTTCTTTTTGAGTTTCAGGTCTGAAGAATACTGACTCGTGTCAGAACTGTCCTTCTGATCCACTATCCCATCTCTATCAGAAATCAACCTTGGGTTCTCAAGCTTCTTTGCTAGCTGGATGAAGGCAACAACAATTTGTTTCATATCTCCCAACTCACTTCGACCTTTATACCTGTAATGGCATATCAAATGTCAGATAATGCGATATCACATAAACTCCAACTATTTTGCAAGCCTATTCAGTATTTCAGTTGGATCCACTTTACCTTAATGCATCTCGGCACATAGAACGGATGTCATTCTTGATGTAACTAAAGCCATGGCGAGCATAGTATCCATTTTTCAACCTAACTTCAATTTTTGCGACCTGTAATAGAAAATAAAGTACCGTAAACTATTATTAGGGTTGACCCAAATATCAAGGTTCAAATCATATTGAAGAATTTCGATAGTACCTTTGGAACAAAAAAATCAAATCTGCTGCTCTTCATGATTTCTTTTAGTTTGTTGACAACAAACTCTTCCATCCTCCGGTAGCTATTCTCGGCCTTCCTCTGCATCAAACGCCTCATCTGTGCATCCCTTGACAAAACCGCAGATGACTTTCTAGCATCAAGCCACTTTGATCGTTTATAGAACCCTTGTCCAAAGGAAAGAGTGGAACTCTCTCTATTTGATATATCGGCAAAATAACCATCAAGCTCATCAGAACCACCCATCTGACTGGTCAAGTTCCTTCCAACTTTGGATGTGCAGTTACTCCCATCATCTATCTGCTTCAAGCTTCTAATTTTCTGGTATGATGCATCTTGATTTAAAGAGCTCGTAATCCATTTTACATGCTGAAATCTATTTGTAAGATCCCCTAGCTGACTGCAACCTTGAATGTGCACATATGTTATGTGCGGGAGCTGCTTAAGCACTTCCACGAGGGCAAGAGAACTAAGATTTGAACACCCGGTTAAAACAAGTGTTCTAATATTTTGTATATCATAACCAGCCTGAAAGGAAGAAAAATGATTGAGCCAAAAGTTAGAAGATGATAAAGGAAACATATTGAAGTTTTAAGAAGGGGGACAACATACCATAATGCCATGGAAAACAGGATCAGTGCACTGAGGGCCCACAGAAGACAAATCGATGAATCTACACATACTCTTGTAATACTTAGCTGCAGTGTTCCAAGTCCGACAGGTAGCTGCAGAGGAAATAAGTGACTTCACGTCTGCCCTCAGAAAATGGAAGATTCTTGCTAACACATGCCCATTTAGTAAACCCCAGCTTTCACTTTCCAAATTCAGAGGGCTTTCTTTGACATGAGTTGCCCCTTCAAATAAATCTTCAAAACAGCAATCATCCTTCTGACTGGCAAGAATGTCCTCAGACATATCAGAACATTCATCACTTTGATCAGGCAGCAACCTTGCTCTTTTTGTGGACCCACCATCTTCTGCATGAATCAAAAAGGAAAAAGGAGAACTAATGAGGAGGTCCACAAAACAAAATGCAGGCTAGAAGAATAAGTATTAAAAAAAGATAAATAGCTATCGTGTGAATAGAACAAAAGAAACATAGCATTGCACAACTGAAAGGACTTGAAGGCAACAGACAAAGAGGGGGGAGAATTGCTTGTTGGCATGCATTGATGATGACTGAGAATAAAAACTTAGCAAATCGTACGGAAATAATGTGTATTTGGACAAGACGGGATACAGTACCTTGTACAAAATTCTTTGAAACTGAACTGAGAGAAAAATATGTTTCTATTTCTTTCCTGGGCTGCTTTGTCGCAATCCATGGTTCCAAGACCTCATTTATAGCTAAAGTAAGTTCCCTGCTCTTGAAATACTTCATGACTAGCTCATGCAGCTTACCACGTGTATAACCCACAAACTGCGGATGCAATTCATGGAAGCTACCAGATCCATGGTTTACAGCAACACTGGACTGGTTTGAGTGCATGAGAGCAGAGGTAGAACTTCCCGCCTCCCCACTCCGAGCAGAGCAACCAGATTTTAAATCCTTAAGAACTGGAAGCCATGTATTATCAGTCTTTCGGAACACGCTGGTCCGTTCAAGGATAGTGCCCTTCTTAACTAATTCTTGCAATTCAGAATAAGAAAATGGGCCATGCTCATGACCAGTTCCATCCAGGTAGTACCAGTCACCCACTTTGACTGACAATTCATCAACAGTACATACATGGTCCTTTGGAATGTTTGGCACAGACTTGGACTTGTGCAAACTTTGTGAATCGTGTTCATGATGCTTCTTGGAATGAGACAAGCCTTCGTAGGTAGAAATCCGATCAGTACCAATTGAATGGGAGCGTGACGATCTAGAAGGCGGACGATCAGCTCCTTTGGGCTTTATACGGTGTTCAGAAGAGGATTGTTGCTCCTTAACAGCACGAGCATTTACCTTAACAACTGGAAGTGTCGTCCCTTTCACTCCCTTCGGAGGTTGCTTAGTCTGACCTGACCTCCCAGGCATAACACCACTTTTACTGGCATCATCTACTGTGTCATCGTTTTCTTCTGTTGATGAGAATGCCCACAACGGTAGATCAAGCTTTTTAGCACGTAATGGATAGTAGAGGTCATCCTTGCAGAGCCAACGTGGATCCTGGTGACCCCCTTTTGGCATTTCACAAAGAGGATAGCCTTCATTGAGAACAAGCTTCTTCCTGTAAGGTTCTTGGCTGAAATCGTCATTTCGCTTCCAGTCACCACCTTTGCATGACCATCTCCCAGAGAACAATTCACTATATTCAACATAATGTTGATAGGCATCCTTCTCAGCAGGACCAGCACCATAAATTTGTGCAGTCCTGCTGTCTGAAAATTCACTGCTTTTGCCTCCATCGTCTCTTTCCGATTGAACTTGGAACCTTGAAAAATCTAGCAAAAGAATTTCAATAACTCAGCATGGTAGTAACAGAATGAAGAATAACAAAAAAAGAGAAACTCAATTATTCTATCATGACATAATATAGTAGAGGATAAAAGAACATATGAAACTTCCTCTAGAGGAAATACTCAAATATTGTGCTCAGTTAAATGATTAAGCCTAGAATAAGAAAAACAGAGTACAACTAACTCTGCCTAAGAGTTACACTAGCATCTAGATAACTGAAGGAAAACATACACTAGCTTTGAGAATTCAGATGCCTATGAGAACAAATCCTAAAACCAAATGAAGAGAAAACTGATTCAGTACCTGCGCTTTCCCAGTTAGCTGGTTCAAAACGTGCATTTAGAAGCTCTGCAATTTCCAAATGACAAAAGGCAACGACATTAGTACAACCAAGAGAAAGTGTAAGTAACTGTGGAAACAATAGATCCTGTCGTTAAAATCAACCAGATAACAAAAACAAAACTGCTTGTACGGCTTCTGGAAGTTCTACACTTTTTAACACTTGCCAAAGGTTTTTATATTTATAAAAAATGAGGTCAAAGATGCAAGTTACCAATCCCACCAACAATCCGTAGTTTCTAAGAATATGAATCCGAGAGATGCTTCAAAGAAAGAGTGCAAAGTGATTTCATAAGCATATTTTTTCCCAATAGGATATACATATATATAAATATATTATAAATAAATCCGAAGGGCAGTTATGGAAATCATCACTTTTTCCAAGATAGTCAAACTAAAAACAAAAATATATGGGGGTGCATATGCAAAACAAAGATGCAACAAAAAATCTAAGAAACCCCAAGGTCCAGAATACTAGATTTTGCAACCGAAAAAACTGTATCCAAAAGAGGTCAGTAAGACCTCTTATAAAACCCGGGCCCAACCACGTGGAAAACATGAAACGCCACAAGGTTAGGTTTAAACAGCAAAACCACAACTGAAACATCACCCGGTGCTTCTACAAAACTACAAAGAAATCGAGGGGTGTACCACCCTGAATTATGCAACCCCAAGAAAGGAGTATAACCAAACCAACTGAAGAAAAACCCAAGCTCAGCCCGGCACACTGGCAGCAAAAGAAGGAAAGAAAAACGTTTGAATCTCAGGTTCAAATAGCAAGGGAGCATTTTTACCTCCAAGAATCTCAAGCTCCTGACCATCCACCATAATAGATCCGTCCATCAGTGCTTCAACCCTGTCATCAATGTAGAAATCTTCCTGCTCTTCTGCAGGAGCTTCCTCCATTTGTTCATGCTCAGCACCAGGCGCCTCCTCTCGAGCTTCATCAAGTAAATTACCTGGGGCTTCTGGTGGGCTAACAAGCTGTGTTGACACATCTGAATATACCGAGGGGAATTCGGATGGAACCAGTGGTGAAGCTGCATTCTCGACAGTCACCCATCGATTGCTGTCAGCATGCTTAATTAGATGATCAGAAAGAAGGTATCCATCTTCCACCAGCTTCTTCAAGTCAGCAAGCTTAGAAGGTCCTTGCTCAATACCGTAATGGTCAAGATAAAACCACTTCCCCACATCACTGGTGGGTGGTTCAGTGGGCTCAGGAGCTGAGCTAGTGTGAGGCGGAGTGTCGCAGATATCCATGTCTTCTTCCATCGAGACATCTTCTGCAGAAGCTCCATTCACTTCAGGTTCTAGTGGAGGCGGCAGGGGAGGAGGCATGTTAGGCGGTGGCGGTAAAGGTGGAGGTGGCGGTGGAGGAGGTGGTGGTGGTGGTGGCAGAGGGGGTGGTGGTGGCAACTCAGTGTAGTGAATGGTCTCAGTTGCTTTTTCTTTGGATATCTTCTCATTACTTCCGTTGCTACTGCTCTTAGACTTAGTTGGTTGCTTTGATGATTTACTTTTGTGTTGTGCCTTTTCCAGGTTGTTGTTTTCAAGCTTAGCACCTCTGTTCTTCTTGCCTGCTTCAAGACTTTCGGTAGTCCGAATTCGTTCAGATGGTGATTTATCACGACGAAGTGGACTGCGGTCTCTGAAGTCATCATGCTGAGACCTCCGAGGAGAATTATCGATGCGGCTCGGTGTGTTATCCCTGTGATGGTGCATCTCACCACGGCTTGGTGTGTTATCCCTGTAATGGGACTGACGCACTCTATGGCGTGGAGAGACGTATGGGCTGCGGTCTCTGTTGTCATAGTGGCGACCACGGTCCCTAGGCAAGGGCTCCAGGCGGCTTGGGCTCCTGTCATGGCGAAGGCGGTCATGAGGAAAGCGCCCCAAGATACCAGGGCTCCTCTCATGTCGATCCCGTGTCATCGGCGAGATGTCACGGTTTCTTCCTGACAAATGCCTGCCAGAACTCTTTGCCTCTCCCTTCCTGCGGCTCTTCGAACCTGTTTGATCAGGTGTCTCAGCTTGGTGCTTGTGGTTGTTGCTCTCAGGCTCTGTTGCCCTGCTCTTCCTTGCACTGCCACTGCTGCTGCCCTCTGGCCTTATCTCACCTGGCTCCTCATCAGAATCCCGCGAAGAGCCCTTTTTGCCATCATCGCGTACCTGAGCTGACGAACCGAGCTTCTTGTTATGATCCCGGTCCCTCTTTTTATCTGATGATGATGGAGCAGAAACTTCCCCTGGTTCCACATCATCCTTACTGGACGACTTCCTCGAACTCTTTTCAGACTTGTCCTTCCTCTGTCTCTCAGGGGCAATCTCCCCCTTCTCAAGCTCCCCATTTCTCCTCGATTTCTTGGAGTTGGAGGGCATGGCATGCGCACTCACAATCTCCCCCGGCTCCACCTCGGCGGCAGCGGCAGCCGGCGACGAGGCAGCCAGCACCTTCCGCCACTTCTTTGGAGGCATGGTCCTCTCCATGTCCCTGCTGCTATCCGCCTCCCCATTGAGCAGCAGCTCCCCTTCCTCCAGCTCGGCTGCCGACGCGGCCTGCTGCTTCCGGTGGCTGTGGTGATTGTTGCTGTTGTGGTGGTGGTGGCTATGGTCTCCCTTCTCCCCCTTGTCCGGCATGGCTTCTCCTCCCCCTGATGCTGCTCTCCTCACGAGGCCCCCGGCGCGGAATCCCTCCACTGGACGCTGCGTCGGCGGGACGGCGCACGCGACGCCTCCATCTCCCATGGAAGACCTAGGAGGATGCCGTGGCCGCCACCGCCGCAGTCCTCCGCCCGGTGGTCCAGGCGCGCGAAACCCTAGCTCCCCGTGGCTCCTCCGGGGCTCTCCACGCTCATCTCCGTCTCCACCGCCGCAAAACCCTAATTCCATGCCCACACACAAAAAAACAACAGGAAGCAATCAATCAGCTCTCACATAGGGGAACGAACAGAGAATAGGGCGAAAATCCAAACCGAAACGCAATGAACCATCACCTCGAATCGGATCGAGGCCGCCCCGGATCGCACCTGCGGGGGAATTGGACCTCCGCCGCCTCAGATCGCGAGATCCGACTCCTCGGAGACGGCGGGGGGCGAGCTCCTCCCCACGGGAGCTTGTTCCGGTGGAGACGCCTCCGCCTCCGGCTGCGGCGGCCGCGAGCTCGCTATCGCCTCGCCTCGGGGTTGGGAGGGGGGGGCAAGGCGTGTATGTGTGTTTGGCTTTGTTTCCCTTGGTTTTGGGGGGGTAATGGCCTGGTTTGTTGTTTGTTCGTAAAGCCTCCGTCCGAGGGCGAGGCGAGGCGGAGGCTTTCTTGTGTTGTGGGGCGAGAAGGAGAAGACGGACGGAGTCTGGTCTATCTCTTTTTTTTTTGGAGCGGAAGGGGAGGAGGAGATGTGGTTTTTTATTGGAGAGGGTAGGGGCCTTTACAGTTTACTGGATGATGATTTTTACGTTTTGGGCCCTTCTATTGTGGGTATTTCTGAACGGGTCCTTGGTCGTCTCTGAGTCATGTATGTATGGTTTGTGTAAACGATTTTACGCAATGGCGCGCGTCGGCCGCCGGGTCGGCGGCTCGGCTCGATCTGCTCTGCTTGGGTTGATCTTTCTCCTATGAAGGGTAGCACTTTCTTTTTAGTTTTTTTAAGGGTTTTCAAGCGTACGGGTGTTTGGTATGATTCTAAAATCTTAGAATTTATTTTGGACAATGTAGAGTTGACTGAATGGTTGGGGATAAAAAAACAAGAATAGATTATAGTTTAAGGCTAAACTGAAAATGGATTCTGCGTGGCTAGAATTTACCGATGCATCATTTCCACGTCAAAAGTAGTAAGAACATCTTAAAGATATGCTTTGTTGTCATGGCTTTTTGGCAGTTATTGCCACCGCACAGCGGCACTTCATCCACGCTACCGCCTGCTGGATTTGGCAGATTCTCGTTGATCGGCGTTTCTCCCGTAGGATCAGGATTGTGGAGTTATGGATTGCTTTCTTCGCTGGTCTTCGGCATGTGTTGGGGGACTGCATGGTTTTGTGCTTATCGTGTACCGAGTGCGTGCTGAGGTAGGTCTTGGACTTGGACGCCGCATTGTTTATGCGTAATGTGCACTAGGCGGGTGCTGAGGTGGATCTTTGGCACATTTTAGATGTCACATGGTTTGTGTGCAATGTGCGCTGAGTGGGTGCTAAGGTTGGTCTTGGGCAAATGTTGGGTGTCGTATTGTTTGTGTGCATCGTGCACCGGGTGGGGGTTGAGGTGGGTCCTGGGCACATGCTATGTGTCGCATGGTTTGTGTGTACCGTGAATCAGAACCCAGTGGGTGCTGAGGTGGGTTTTGAGAACATATAGTGTGTTCGATAGGGGTTGAGGTGAATCTTGGGCACGTGTTAGGCACCGCATGGTTTGTGTGCCGTACACCGGGTGGATGCTAATGTGGGGGTTGGTTTGCATGCATCGTGGACCAAATGGGTACTGAGGTGGGATGAGTTGGCATCTTTCTTTTTTTCTTTCATTGCACTATGCACCGTGTGGGTGCTGAGGTGGTCTTGGTTGTGTGTTGTGCGAGGCATGGTTTGTGTGCACTGGGCACCGAACACTGGCAGGAAGTGGATTTTGGGCTTAGATGGATGCCACATGGTTTGTGTGCACCATGTGTTGGGTGGGTGCGGAGACAAGTCTTGAGTACGATCGGGGTGTTGCATGGTTTGAGTGCATTGGGCCGCTCTCACATGAGACGCCGCATGGTTTTTTGCATGGTGCACCAGGTTGGTGGGATGGCGTCTTTCTTTTTTTTTCATTGCATGGTGTACCAATTGGTGCTGATGCACGGTGAGTTGGCGTCTTCCTTTTTTCTTTCGTTGCAACATGCATCAGGTGGGGTGGGGTGCTTGGTGCAACGAAAGAAAAAAAACAAGAATAGATTATAGTTTAGGGCTAAACTGAAAATAAATTCTGCGTGGCTAGAATTTACCGATGCACCATTTCCACGTCAAAAGTAGTAAGAACAAGAATAGTTGGGGATAAAAAAACAAGAATAATTATAGTTTAGGGCTAAACTGAAAATAAATTTTGTGTGGCTAGAATTTACCGATCCACCATTTCCACGTCAAAAGTAGTAAGAACATCTTAAAGATATGCTTTGTTGTCATGGTTTTTGTTTGCTATTATTGCCACCGCACAGCGACACGTCATTCGCGCTACTGCCTGCTGGATTTGGCAGATTCTCGTTGATCGCTGTTTCTCCCATAGGATCAGGATTGTGGAGTTATGGATTGCTTTCTTTGCTGGGTCTTCGACATGTGTTGGGGGCTGCATGTTTTGTGCGTATCGTGCACCGGGTGGGTGCTGAGGTAGGTCTTGGACTTGCAATGCTGAATTTTTTATGCGTAACGTGCACCGAGTGGGTGCTAAGTGGATCTTTGGCATATTTTAGACACCGCATGGTTTGTGTGCATCGTGCACCGAGTGTGTGTTGAGGTCGGTCTTGGGCAAATGTTGGGTTTCGCATGGTTTGTGTGCATCGTGCGTCGGGTGGGGGTTGAGGTGGATCTTGGGTATGTGCTATGTGTTGCATGGTTTGTATGTAGCGTGAATCGAGAACCAGGTGGGTTTTGAGAACATATATAGTGCATCAGGCAGGTGTTGAGTGAATCTTGGGAACGTGTCGAGCACCGAGAGTTATATGTCGTACACCGGGCGGATGTTGATGTGGGGGCTGGTTTGCATGCACTGTAGACTAAGTGGGTACTGAGGTTGGGCGAGTTGGCGTCTTCCTTTTTTTCTTTCATTGCAACATGCATCATGTGGTGCTGAGGTGGTCTTAGCTACGTGTTGTGCAGGACATGGTTTGTGTGCACCAGGCACCGAACATTGGCAAGAGGTGGCTCTTGGGCTTAGATGGATACCGCATGGTTTGTGTGCACCATGTGTCGGGTAGGTGTGGAGACAAGTATTGAGCATCATCGGGGCGTCGCACAGTTTGAGTGCATTGGGTCGCTCTCACATGAGGCGCCGCATGGTTTTTTGCAGGGTACACCAGGCTGGTGAGATGGTGTCTTTTTTTTTCTTTCATTGGATGGTGTACCAAATTGGTGCTGAGACGGGGTGAGTTGGCGTCTTCCTTTTTTTTCTTTCATTGTATCGTGCACCAGGTGGGTGCTGAGGTGGAGTGAGCATCTTTCTTTTTTTTTTCCATCACACCAAGCGTAGGGTCTTTGTGGCATGGTTTCATCGGTTCGGATGCGGTACCTACTGTTTTCTACCCATCTAGCTGTCGTGCGGGGCCATATGTTCAATGTTTTGTAATTGGTATGGTCCTTGCCTACGTGTATGTATGGTTTTCATTCGTCCCGATTTCACGTATGTTTGTGTTGCGCCATGCATCAGTAGGCTGGGCTTATGCTTGTTTTCATCTGTCATTTGAGTCCCCTTTCTTCTTATGTGTTGTATTTTGTGGTCTAGTATATCTACGCCAAAGTCGTGACGAAGGCGATATTCAATAAAGACAAATCTAAATCATGATGTCAAAAAAATCTAAACTAGTAAATTAGTTTGGAGCCCTTCTAAACTCCCTAGCTAGTAACGGGGCTTTCATTTATTTATATGACATCACTACTAATGTATGTCATTTCACTTTGTTTTATATGATTGTTCTTCGAATTGGCGGCACCGATTTGGCCATTTTCATAGCTCAGCTAGTACGGCGGGAGTGAACGATGAGTCATTTTGATAGGACGACAAAGTAGATGTGAAATGTAGTGGATCTAGATAAGAGACGAAAAGGCTAAAACCTCTTACAACGTGAAATGAAGTGAGTAACAAAGAAGATCATTGTCACACGCAAGTATTTAGCCTTTTGTATTGAACAAAAGTATGAGTGGCTACTATATGATTTTTGTCCTTTCTTCCTTGACTAAGCGAGTTCGACGGGTGAACAAACGAAAAATTAAGATGGGTGGTGCAAGGAGAAAATCCATAAATTATACTTATGAAATTACTTTTTCTTATGCAATGCCAAGGATATATACTGCCTATCCACATAACATAGGGATTCATGTCCTCACATCAAAAATACCTTGAAGAAATAAAATACAGGGGCTTAAGAAGTGACTATAGGATTAAACGACATGAAAATCTCATTGTTTAAAGTCTAAAAGGTGTCCAAAAGAAGATTGGATATTTAATTATGTAATTTTCAGCACATGTGTTTTTTTATGTCTACTCTATTCAAAATGGATTGGCTATTCTTTAAAAAACATCAAAATAGATGGTGAATTATATGCCATTCATTTGAAAACTTATAACAAACATGTGGGGGTTGTTTGGTTTGATAGGTCATTTTGTCATTCCTCAAATTCGGTGTGGTCACTCCATACCTCTCCATTTAGTATGTACTTGTGATGGATGAAGTAATGATGCATAGTGAATCAACCTATTATGTTCCTCGAAGAAAACAAACTTCTTAGGATATAGTGGTCAACTGACCATCCCATTCCTCAAACCAAACAACTTCTTTGGAATAGTTAAGAGTAGAAGGTATTTTAAAACCTTTGATATAAGTCCAATAGTCCATTACGTATAAAGATACATAAAATTGACGCATACACGACTTTCTTTTGCAGTTTTGTTTTGTTGTACCCAACGGAATTTTCAAAGTTTGTTTTGGAAACTTACTGAATCTTTCCATGCGTGGCGTGGTGTAGAGTTCGGATAGGTTACGCTTACACGTGACCTATCCGGTTCGATTACGCTATAGAAGACGTGCCGATCATACGTCCTTTATATACCAAATCGCTACCTCTACACACATACGCGGAAACAATCTAGGTTTGGCGCTCCTCTGTACTGCGCCGTCACCATAATCTACTCCATTCCCTCCGTCGGTGTGCACCGTGATCGTGAGAGCATGTCTCTGGAACCATTGTCATCATGAAGTCTTGCACCGGGAGAGGGAGGATAAGGTTTTTGGGAAGCACTCAACGCGGTTGTTTGTTGTTCGTTTGCCACGACTTGTCTTCCTCGTCGATAGGTTGCGGCTCGCCGTTATCCACACCTTCCACCGCAGGTAGAACATACGGTACATGTTAATCCATCTGCTACTGCAAATCCTTCTCGGCAAAATCCTCTGTACGTGATTATAATGTTTAATCTATTCATATGTAGCTCTTTCGTATACATGGTTTCACTAAATTTGGATGCTATGATTATACTAGTTTATTATTGTGTTATCATGATTTATTTATGAAATAGATTCAATTATTATGTGCTTATATTTCCAAAAATCGTTATGCCATTGATTGTTTGTATAAATACATTTATGTTGACAACATTCAATATAATTTTCCATATCAGTAGAGTATCTTCTTTACTTTACTGTAGGAAGGAAGTAATTGTAATCCAACTGTTGGTGGTAGATGGAAGAATTTACTAATCAGTAAAAGCAGCTAGTTTAATAGAGGCACGGTCGTTGTACTTTTTTGAAGCATAAATATATGAACTGAAAAAGAAACTGAGTTCTCATGTTTTTTTTAAACATTTGCTAGTGTTGACTGAAAAAAAAAACCTGTGCATACACGAGGGTTTGATCTCACAATCGCGATCTCACCAGCTCGTTAACTATACAAACCGAGCAGTTGGCCGTTGTTGGATAGAAGAATTAAAGTACATGCAAGTTGGGTAGAAATTACATTTGTAGTTATAATATAACTATAATGTATTTGCTATATAATTACACCGTAACTAAACCATAGCAATGTAACTTAAAGTATATGTGTTAATATTTTAACTAAACCATAGCAATGTAACTTAAAGTATATGTGTTGATATTTTAACTAAACCATAGCAATGTAACTTAAATTATATGTGTTGATATTTTTTTAAAATTAGTAATTATATGATTACAATGATCAAGAAAATAAACTATGCATATGTCGATGTAAGTGGGATGCCTCAAGAAATAATAATGTGATTAAACAATTTGTGGGATTTTTTGGTAGAAAATCATTAGGGTGTTATATAGACACTCTCTCACCGACAATTTACTTCTCCCCTATTTCACCATATTACTGTTTTTCTGTCTTATTAAGAAAATATTAAGGATGATGGGGTATTCTATTTATTTTACATTAATTATCAATTTTTGAATTTTGAATTGATAAGATTCCTCCACCAAGCACCTCATTGAATGAAAATGTGGACTTTTTGTATATTGGAATTAATTAGCGCCCTAGAATTTGTTTAGCTCTTATAAAATCTTAACTTTTTTATAACTCTTAAAGTTTCTCTAAACAATTTATATACCATGCATACCACCACAATTCCAGCTTGACGATATCATAATCCAAATTATCATGTGATACTCAAATCAGGTTACATTTCAACTTGTCAGTCACACACTGACACACAGAAACACTGGGGAGTCAGGTCCACCACCGGACCACGCCGAGGTCCGAGCCCGAACACAACACCACGCGTCCACACACGAAACCCAACCCAACCTGTTCGAGTCGCACACAGAGACGGACCCGAGCGAGCAAGCGGCGGCCGAGCCGAATCGAATCGAACCGGATCGAAACCCTCCTCCGCCGCCGCCTCCGCCTTCCAATCCCGGCGGCGATCGCCGGCCGGCGGCATGAACAAGCGGCCGCGCGACGAGCCCTCCTCGTCCTTTGCCTCCGCCCCCAAGCGCCACTTCGGCGCAGGTAAACCAACTCCCCTTCTACTCCTCTCACCAACCACCCCCAATCCATCGCCCGCGGGTAACCTAACTAGGGTTTTGGTGTAGGCGGCGGCGGCGGCGGAGGGTATGGGGGGCAGGGTTACTCGGAGGAGCGGAGCAGCGCGCGGCGGGTGGCGGACCACTACAGCGCGCGGTCGAACCAGACGCTCGAGGAGCGGGAGAACAGCCCCATCATCCACCTCAAGAAGCTCAATAACTGGGTACGACGCCCTAAAATCCTTTTGACAAAATCGGATGCGTGATTGCCTATGATGTTTGGTAAGCGGCCGTGTTTACCTTTCAATCTTTGATGTGGGCAGATAAAGAGTGTTCTGATCCAGCTTTACGCCCACCCGGGAGACTGCGTTCTTGATCTGGCTTGCGGAAAGGTGATCAGCGAGCTGAGCACATTGACTGGAAAAATAATGACTTTGCGGTAAAGGGTAGTGTTATACCATTTTCACTGTTTTCGACTGCAGGGAGGAGACTTGATAAAGTGGGACAAGGCCAGGGTTGGGTATTACGTTGGGGTTGATATTGCCGAAGGCTCGGTTAGTTTCCTATCAATGACAGCTATAGCATATGCGTTCAACTTACTTTCATAGCATGCTATGTGTCTACTAGTAGCAGCCCTTTATTTGCTTTTTCTGCTTATGTATGATGCCACTGTTTGGTGTGCTTATGTATGATGCCACTGTTTGGTGTGCTTATGTATGATGCTGCTGTTTGGTGTTGTTGAGTATGTAATGTCTATTATGTTTTTCTTCCAAACATATAGGATTATCAGTACCTTTGGTGTATGTACACATTCAATCTATATACAGCTTCATCTTTGCAATTTATTTTGTCTGTTCATCATTGCAGACCTAAGAATCTTGAATACCC
This sequence comes from Leersia perrieri, assembly GCA_000325765.3. NCBI lineage: Eukaryota > Viridiplantae > Streptophyta > Magnoliopsida > Poales > Poaceae > Leersia > Leersia perrieri. The sequence continues at coordinate 3,694,671 of CM002486.1, read as the reverse complement.
CACTTTCGCCTTTTAGTCAACTAGTTCTGCTCTTATACAAGTAGGCACTAATAGACTGAACACTGTTATTGAGGTATTGCATTACTTTGCAGCACGAAAAAAATAAAATAACCTTGCACTTTCAGATAAAAGACTGCATGACTCGCTATAATGGTGACACGGATCAACAGCGAAGGAAGAAGTTCAGTTTTCCTGCACGGCTTATTTGTGCTGATTGTTACGAGGTAAAACAGAAGTTAAATGCTACGGCATACCTAATTTTCCATAACCTGATGTAATGTTCTATTGTTATGCTCTGTACAAACAAACATGCTGAAAATGTTATTAGCACAGCACCACTTTTTTTTTCACCAAATAATATGCCCTTTCATTGAACTCTTGTTGACATATTCATGCATTGTGCTAATGACAGATTTTATTTTGTTCATATATTGTCACACCACAAAGAATATGCTTCACCCTGCACTTCTAAATTATTTTAGTTATGTGACCTTTGTTTCCCTTCTATGAATTCCTTAGGCTCGTTTGGATGAGCATTTATATGAGGATGCTCCGTTTGACATATGTAGCTGCCAGGTGAGTGACCTACCTTTATGTTTCCTATCTGTTAGCCTTCATTTGTCCATATCCGTTGTTATCGTTGTGTGTTTAAATGATTATTGATAGTTGCCAACCATAATACTTTTTCCTGAGATGTTGAAACACAAAAAGATCACTGATTCATTGCTATGCCCACACATAGAAAATACAATACTACTATAGTGACTTCACTCTGTATTAGTTGATAATGCAGTTGAGAAGACTAAAAAATGTCTAAAACTCTAAATATTAAATGAGAGTTATTATGGTGATCTATGTAGTTATTTTCTTTTAATTGCTCGGGATGTTAATGGCACTTTTCTATTTTGATTTCTCTTTTATATTTTTCAGTTTGCGTTACATTACTCATGGTCTACTGAAGCACGTGCAAGACAAGCGTTAGCTAATGTATCTGCTTTGCTTCGTCCTGGAGGAATTTTCATCGGGACAATGCCTGATGCTAATGTCATCATCAAAAGACTTAGAGAAAGTAGGTTACAGTTTCAGTAGTGAACCTATATTATGATTTTTTTTTTGTCAAATTTTACTTGCGATAAAGCTGTTGTGTGTCTTCTTTTCTCTCAAAATTTCCTATCCCCAGCTGATGGAATGGAATTTGGGAACAGTGTTTACTGGATTAGTTTTGGTGAAGAGTATGCTGAAAAGGTAATCCTGTTTACATGTTTGTAATATTTGCTTTCTGTTAGGTCTTGATGCTAACTAGTCCTTTTTTTTTTATATTTTTTGTTTTCACATTGGTGTAGAAATTCCCTGCATCCAGACCTTTTGGTATCAAGTACAAGTTTCACTTAGAGGTAATGTCAGGATGACCCTTTTTTTTTTTGCATGTCGCATCATTGTGTGCTTCAGCTGTTCAGCAACTTGTGCCTTTTATTTAGTTCTTTAACTGAATACTGATACTCTTGTTGAGTATTTACTCACTTTATAATTAATAAAAAAATTATGTAAGCAAAATCTGATATGGTTGAATTCTGGTGGTTTTGTATGCCTTTCTTTTAATAATACTTGTTCTAAAGTATTGAAAATTCCTTAAGTGACGTGCATGGATTTTTTTTTTTAAGTTTTGTTTCTTTTACAAACTATAGGTTCTTCCATATATATTTTTTTGTTGACATTGGCAGTGGTTACAGTTTTTTTTACCCTAGACATTCAATTTGAGTTACAACTTGTTTGGGCTTCCTGCTCCTTATTTATTAGACTTCTTGTTATTCATTAGGGCTTCATGCTTATGTTGTATTGCTATGCCAGAATTTTATTCCGCCAGACTGGCTTCGTTCTCTGTTTTCATTTTTGTTGGTTGAAATTGGGAACTTATGATGTAACTTCTTTGGCAACATGCAGGATGCTGTTGATTGCCCAGAATGGGTTGTGCCATTCCATCTCTTCAAGTTACTGGCAGAGGAGGTATGCAATTTCTTCTCTTGCTTCAACTGTTACAGAGTAACAGTCTTATTTATTTTCCAATATTTTGCCGCAAGTTGATTGTAAAATCTGTTGAAGCTCATTTGCTCTCTCATGAATACCTTTTCTGTTGTGTATATACAAACAAATGCCTGGATTTCTGACAAATGTTCTGAATGTATTGCAGTATGACCTAGAGTTGGTTCTCATGAAAAACTTCCATGGATTTGTACATGAGTACTTGCAAAAGCCAGAGTTTGCCGAACTCATGCGGAGGCTGGGTGCTCTGGGCGATGGTAGGCAGGACCAAAGTAACTTCCACTCTGAACCAAGTCGAATTCCTACCCTTTGATAAAATTCACTGTCACCACCAATAACATTGCAAGCATTGCAGGTACACTGTCACGGGATGAATGGGAGGTAGCTTATCTCTACCTCGCATTCGTTTTGCGCAAGGTACACTACATGATTTCACTTGTCATTTGTTACAATGGAGACACATCTTCTTTTTGCTAAAATGTTATATTGCAGCGAGGCCAACCGCCCTCCCAACGGATGGCAAGCAATGCAAACAGAGGAAAGATGTTTCTCACCGAGGGCGACATCGATATTCTTGGAGTATAAAAGCAGAAATGTAATTTAGAGCTTACTAACAACTTACCGATTCAATGCTTCATACAGCAAAAAAGAAGAAAGTTGTATCTTTAGTAGCTCATCAGTTATTCCTCCAAGCTGTACTTGTTGTACACTACATGTATAACCTTACAAGGACTCGAGATACAGTTTTGCAGAAATGAATGAATAATAGGTCCCGTAATAATTCTTTTCTAAGCTTTGACAACTTTATATTTCATCCAGAATATCCTCGTAGTCGCCAACACAATTAACGTACTTATCAGTTATCACAAACAGAACAATTCGTATTATTAATACTCATCTATCTGGGATAACAAATGAACAATTCATTACTGTGAAAAATAAAACAATATATTCTGTGACTGGAGAATATGAGAAAACGGTGTACACTAGAGAAATACCTTAAATGGGCTGGGCTTTTAGCTCTTGTCAACCTGGGCTGTGCGTACTTAGCAATTGAAACGAAGCGAGGCGCCCCACTGCATATAGTTTAGTACCACCTCGCCAGTTTAGTGAAAGCTGGAGCCGCTTATAATGTGGATCCTGACCTCATATGACACGACCTTACTTGAACAGGATCTGTTCTATAGGCTCGTACCGTTGCATCCTTTACCGACAAAGGAGGCAAGCAACTCAAGTCTTGTTGATGAGGCTTATGACCTCTGGGTCAGAGCGTGATTTTAACGGCCTGGATTCTCCTGTTCGGAGCCATCCGACGGCTGTAGAGGATCGTTCCTGCCTGGTTTGCGCCGCCGGTGCAGGGTGGCTCAGAGGTTGTCTGACACAGACTCCCCCCAATACCCCAATATTTTTTTTTAATGTTCCAGGCCCAAAATTTAACCATTACCTTCCACTTCCATTTATTTTCCCCCCGGAATAACCCTTTATAGTCAGCAGCGGAGCAGCGTAAAAATACAGCGAACTGATTATCGTTTGGTACATAAAATTAACCACCGTTTTCTTTTACTTGCATCTATTATTTCCCCCGGAATACCTCTATAGTCAGCACTCAACAGCGCGACAGACTAAATACACAACGAACTGAAATTATGGTTTGGTAGATAAAGAAGGTAGATATATAGGACATTCAGACATTGACACAATCACACGAGGTACATACTACTAGTAGCGATTGCAGAAGACATAGTCTTTACTGTACGGTCCTCAAATAAAGATTCAAGGACGCACAATACAAGATTACAGTGTAATACTAATAGTAGTGCTTAATGGTACGACACAAGTTATATTCGACAGATTTAAAGCACCATCACTCCCATGGAGGGTCGAGACAAGATCTCACGAACTCCTCTTGAACAGAACTACCAGGATAACCGCTAATGCCAGAGCAACGAATGATCCACCAGCAATCTCCTTATAGTTGTTATTTCCTGCGTCGGCTTCATCGGGTTTGCGGAATATATCTTCGAAAAAGTGGGTGATTTTGTCGACAATATCAACCACCGTCTTCTTTGCAATATCCACCGTCTTCTTTGCATTATCCACAAAGTCTGCAAACGGGGAGCTATTAGGCTTCTCCCCGGGGGATATATTCTCCGAGGAGGCGTCTTCAAATTTCTCTGGTGAAACTACCGTGGCAGTGTCCTCAGGGAAAGCATGAACCAGACCTGTATCACAGGAAGATGTAATGGTTGTATTGTCTCAAGAAAACAAACAGTTCGCTTGAAACACGAGTAGGAGATATAAAATACTTCCTCCGTCTCATAATATAGCAACTGTGTGTTTCGATACATTGTCCTAGGAGAGGTCATATCTCCTCCTAGGTTGCTATATTTTCGGACGGAGGTAGTAGTAATCGAGGTGTACATACTTTGCTGGTGGGTCTTGTAAAATTCCATGACCTTCTCATTTTTTAACACTGCATCCCAGACATTCTTATCTGAGGCAAGAGATGCAACAACACCCTGGAGACCAATAAAAACAAGACCAGTGAAACATGAGAGATCATAATGAATCAAGCTGAATTGAATGTCACAATTGCTGTGAGCAATCAACCCACATAAAAATCATGCAGTGTTAAAGCGTAGCGCTCATATGTAATTTAAAATATGAACTCTCAATACAGAGTTCACTAATCTTGCACTAGGTCACCAAAAATATGCAAAAATATACTACAAATAAAGTGAGCACATGAGAGATGTAACACAAACCACAGATTGATTGATGCATTCCAAGTTGCTAAACACAACACATCTTCGGCAATAACAGTGCATAATGTTTCCCTGATGTATATGCATGTTCATGAAAAATATATGTGCAAACATAATGTTGTTTCAGATACAGAAACTATCAAAAGTCCAGTCCTTGTAGATGATCACTATAATAGTAGAAGGAGATTGATCATAACAACAACAAATTAATATTGTACAAACCTGAGCCTCTGGGCTTGATTTCAACAAGCTAAAAGCTTGCACTACATGTCCTGGCATAGCAGGAATTATTGCATCGGCTCCCAGCTTGCTAAGATCTTTATCCTGTTCTTTCACAACTTCTACAGGAGCCTCAGAAAAATAAACCCTACAGCCAATCATTTCGTAACAACCAAATAAATATGTATTCATCTCAAACTAAATTTAATGAAAAAATAATACTGTGCCGATGCAGAGTACAATACTCACTGCAGCATATGAAGTTTAATGAAATGCACAAAACATTTTCTCTTGCCAACAAAGCATGAATAGGGTAGGTATAATTCATAGCCTATCAAATGATTACCTTGTTGAATTAACACGTCAATGGTGACTAGTTATCAACCTAACACTGGATTCACATTTCAATTAAAGCTGACAATCTTGTCGTAGAGCACAAGATCATTTGAAGTTTGAATTTCTAAAATATCAACAAATAATCTTTTTTTTTTGGTCTTCCTCAATTTTGAATGAGCAAGCAGTCCCTGAAGTGGTCAATTTCTCCCAATTTAAATTCCACAGTTAGATGCTCTAAACAAAGATCCTGATTCATTTCTTAATCCTAAAAATCTAAAACAGATACTGTAAGACATCCAATTACACCAACACCCCCAAATCTAAAACAGTCTGAACTCCGAAATCCGAAACCTGACATTTCGCAAGCCAGAAAATCATAAGGAACATGATAGCAACGGAATAGAAAGTGCTAATTGATAATCAAGACCATCCCCCAAAGTATCCAACAGGGAACCCTCCTCACAGTAAAAATGGGAAAACATACGGCCTCCGCGAATCCTGATCAATTCGACGAATCGACAAACAAGGCTCCTAAAATACGCAATCTTTCACCTGTCTATGGCGTCCCTGAGCTCAGTAGTCGCCTCCTCGGCCTCCTCCCTCGACGGCGGCGCGAACACCAGCCTGGGCTTCCCGGCCGCCGTCACCTCGGGCTCCGCCGCCGCCACGTCCCTCCAGTCCGCGAACTCCCAGTCGTCCACCTCCCACGACGACGCCCCCCACTGCGCCACCGCGGGGGCATCGCCGCCGGCCGACACCAGCGGCGTCGCGGCCGCGGCCTCGGCGGATGCCGCCGTGGCGAACGCCGGCGCGGCGTGGCGGAACCTTCCCCCCGCAGACGCCGCCGCCGCCGCCGCGCCCCCCGCGATCCCCACCTTCGCCGCCGTGCGCATGACGCCTCCTCCCATGGCGACGGCGAGCTTGAGAATCAATCCCCAATTCCCCACCTCCTCTCCTCTCTTTCTCCTTCGTTTGGCTCGCCTTCCTCCTATAGGTGTGGGGAAAATTTGCAGAGGAGTCCTTTGAATTTGTGGAAATTAATATTCGGGATTTTTAGGGTGGATAGGAATGTAAGGAGGGGTGTGTTTTGGTGGAAATGTTTTTTTGGGGGTGTTATGTGGGAATGTGTAGTGGGAAAAGATCTTGCGTATGGTGGGAAGGGAGGCGGATGAGACGGAACGGAACGGGAGATGATAAGAGTGGAGTTGACTTACCTGCGAAGTTATCCGGAAGAGGACGGATGAGCGGTGAATGACATGTGGAGCCCATGCGGTTTATTATATGCCATGTTGCTGAATAGGAATATAAAAATCGAAAATTGTTAGGACGTTTTAGACAATTATTTTAGTTGCAAATTGTAATATCATTACCTCACTATGATATTTTACTAACTGATTACTACTTGCTTGCTAATTCGCATTGTCGAAGGTCATAGTACACACTTTTCCTAATCCTGTTATTGGTGTTATTTCTGGCTCTTGGATGTTGTTTCAATTACTTTCTTATTACTCCTTTCGTTTCCTGTTCCCTAATACGAGGTGTTTTGACTTTTTGCTTGCAAGGTTTCACCATTCGTCTTATTTAAAAAAATTATAAAAATTTTATTTATTTTTATTTGTGACTTACTTTACTATTAAAAGTACTTTAATTATAACTTATTTTATATTTACACTATTTTTTTAATAAGACGAATTGTTAAACATAACATTTAAAAAGTAAAAACGCCTTACATTATAAAACGGAGGTAGTATTTATTAAGTTTTGATTTGTAATTTTGTATTGCTAACCCACAAAATTTTTAGTATTTTGTTGTAATTTTTTAAGTAAAGACTAGAACATAACATTGAGGACAAAAATAATGAGCACAATATATATTTTGCTCTCGTTAATTGTTAGTTGTTAAATGGTTAAATTGATGAAAAGATGAACGATTAGTTATATTTAATCAATTGTATCGATGAATAAAATAACTACCTCTCTAGTTTTGAATGTTTGACACCATTGACTTTTTAGCAAGCGTTTGACCATTCATCTTACTCAAAAAATTTATCCAAATATTTATAAATACAAGTCATGCTTAAAATTTCTTTTGTAATAATACAACTCATAACAAAATAAATAACATTTGGATAATTTTTTTGAATAGGACGAATGGTCAAACATTTACTCAAAAATCAACGACATCAAAAATTAATGGCATCAAAAATTAAAACCGGAGAGAGTGCAAAAAAGTTGAAAAATAAATAAAAAAACATTCCAAGAAATTATATATAGAGGTGTTTTTTTTTTGCAAATGGGCTATCGTTTTGTGACTATACTGACAAATATTTTACACAGTAAGTGCAAATGAAGAAAAATAGAAAAAAATCAAAATTCTAGATAACTTAAATTCATAGGACAGTTGAAAATTGAATATTTTGGATCGAGTGCGTGCAACAAATCAACCATGGCAAACTAATGGCATGGATATCTCGCTGTATCGGTGTATCCTGAGGAACTCGGACGCTGATAACACGGGAATCAAATCTAGTACTCCGTACCTCTTTTTTTTTTTTTTTGAACTGACGCGAATCAAATCTTTTGTCTGAAATGGAGTAAAAACCTTGCCAAAAGAAAAAAAAGACGCTTTGCGGTTAGTAGGCTGGCAGAACCCCGCAGACAGTGCATCATCGCGTTTGGTGTTCAGAAGCTTTCAGCATCAAACGGGCCGGCCCATTGCGTTACCAGCAGAGCTGCAGAACGCAAGCGAGGAGCTTATGTTTAGTACCACCTCGCTAATTCAGAAGAAGCGGGCGCAGCTTATAAGCTGAGGCGTGGTGTCTAGGGGCACGACCTTACTTGAACAGGATCTGTTCTATAGGCTCGTACCGTTGCATCCTTTACCGATAAGGAGACAAGCTCTGAAGTCTGGTTGATGAGACTATGACCTCTAGTCCAGAGCGTGATTAACGGCCTGGATGCTCTCTGATGGGAGCCATCCGACGGCTGTAGAGGATCGTTCCTGCCTGTGGTGTTAAACTCTGGTGCAGGGTGGCTCAGAGGTTGTCTGACAGACTCCCCCAATATTTTTTTAATTTCTCGCTCTACAAAAAAATCCATTCTTCTTTTTAATATATTACCTGCTGGCCTTTGTGTGTGGTTGTAAAAACTCTAGGAAAATTTGGACCTTGATCTGCTTTGAACCAAATTATTGCTGTTCATACATGATTCGTTTATTTGACATACCTACCTAGGGCTTGGTAATTTCACTTTGTCTATGTTAATTTGATATTTCTTATTTCAGTAATTCTGTTTAGTTGTTTGTTATTGATAACCTATTTTTTCGCATCTGTTCACTGTTATCGTTGAAGCATCACATTTGCACCCCTGCCCATTTTCTCATCTGTTTTATAATATTGTACTAAAAAAGGTTTGTCACAAATCCGCCTCTCAAAAAATGCGCATGCATGCATGCCACCGAAATTCTATGCCTGAACTATGATCTTAATTTAAAACTGAACTTTGAACAAACTCATCCTCTTTAAGCTCTATTTTCTGATTAACAGAAGACAACATTGTTTATTTAACAGAAGACATGCACCATATATGGCTCGCACTACGGCTCTGGGCCAAACTATTGGAGCCGCACAGACACCACAATTCCACTTCGGCCTAAATTATTCGGGCCGCTCGCAAACCACATCGGCCCAAGCAATTTAGGCTGATAATTGTAACGGTCAAAATAGTTTGGGCTTGTCGGTCGATCACAATTGCTATGTTGTCTAAATACAATAGTGTATATTTTTTTTTAGATAATTGCAACGGTGTACGTATTTGAGTCATGCTCACATTTCTAAGATTCCTTGGGCTTAAAGGCTAAAGCAGGCGGTACAAAAATTGGTTCGGCTTGAGTCGCTTGACCCATGGGGTGCTGTCCAAAATGAGGGAACTGTATATTCCTTGTTCCACCCTAGTAAATAAAAATATTAAGATGTACACAAACCTTTTACCTTTTTTCCCTGAAAAAAACATCATATAGAAAATCTACTGACCTTGGAGATGGATGGGGAATTGAGGATGAATACCCAGGCGTTTCAATCATCTGACTAACCTAAACAAGCTAGTCTTTCCTCCATTCTGATCGTTTTATTCAGAGATGAAATAGAAAAATATAAAAATGCTGAAATAAACTATGATGAAAATACCTTAAATCAACTCTAAGCACGAGTTTTAAAAATTTAAAAAGTGGTGGATAATCCAAAAGCAAAATGATCGAAGTCCTCGTCATTGGACCATTAGTCATACAACTTTCCCATGTTGTGTCTTCTTCTTGCTCTCCCTTACATCCATTTTAGGTAGCCACCTCTTTCTACCCAGTAATTTCGTGGTTGAGTCATAAGTACCGTAGAGCCTTGCCGGCTAGAAAGCTCTTATTGATTGTCGATTCCTTTTTACAATGGTTTTCGACAAATAAGCACATATAGCAATGTGGAATTAAATTTCAAAATATTCGTTTTTCTTTTAAGTTTGCAAAAATATAACGAATTCATACAAAATTGTATAAATATTCGGGTGCCGCAACATGGACGCGCGGCACCGACCGATACGGCACCGTGCCACGGCACCACCGCGCAGCACCGGCAGACATCGCGCGGTGCCGCGGCAAGGCCGCGCGTCGCCATGCATCAGCACGCAAACAACAGCCATCAGCACGCAAACAACATCTTTGCATGCGTTGCCGGAGCTCGATTATGCGGCACCGGACAGTGCCGCACAACGATCCAGCGGTAACGCGCCCGTATCGGCCGGTGCCACGCTTTCATGCCGTGGGATCGCGAATATTTATGCAATTATACATGAGTTCGGTATATTTTTGCAAAATCAAATAGAAAAATGAATATTTTGAAATTTAATTCTAGCAATGTGCATGCTTGCATCAATGTTTAGCGAAGTTGTCCATTCGCTTCCAACCACAGAGGTGGCTTGACGGCAATCTCTAGATCGTCTTTCTATCCCATCACCATCTTGGTACATAACATCACTTAGCGAATATGGTCGTAAATATTTATCGAATACAAATACGGAAAAAAAATATGGTTGTAAATATTTATCGAAACATGAAAACCCCTCTAGCTAACTATGCTTCTCGTATCAACAAAGAGACATTGCTAGTTTTTAATTTTCTAAAACAATATATAGGTCAACATTTTCACATTTAATCAAGTACTTTCTATGAGTACTAGAACAAGGAAGAACTATATCCATCTCAACAAGAAAAATACTAGTCATTGGCCAATAAAAAAAGGACTTGTCTAAAGCTTCGGGCTGAAAAAAAAAAGTCTCAGTTCAACTACACCTGAATCCCGAGTTCAAATCTAAACATACAAGTATAGAAGGTTGAAGCATATATGAGAAGTATTTCATATTGGAGAAAACAAATTCTGAATTTGATTCCGAAAAGTTTTCAACGATTGTAGTTTCTGATTGATAGTAATCTTATTGTATCCATTTTCATTCTTACAAAAATTCTAAATCAGTTTCTGAAACTTTTTGGGGAAAATAAAATCTAAACGGCACATTCGGTTTCCAAAAGCACGTCAAGATATACTAGAAACTATTTGAACTAGATTTTGAACTCTAGCCCTAATATCCCCGCTCTCAAAACTTTGTCATCCCTAAATAAGAGAACTTAGGGCCAGATACCTAGGAACTGTTTCTGGTCTCGAAGAAGAAAATATCTGTGAGTAGACTTTGGTAGTAAATGTCACGAGCTCAGAAAAAAATTCCAAGGTTGACTTTGTACTACTTATAGGAGTACCTAGAAGAAAAAACGTCACACATAGCCATCATCGCTAAAATCCAAACCAAACATTCCATCATTTAAGCAGGTCGATCTGCAGGTGTGTGTGTGTCGATCACGAATTCATGATATACACGGCAGAACGAAAAGGTGATCGACGGATGGAAAGCTAGATCCTCATGTTGACCAACTGAGTCCACACGATGAGATATATAATCAGCAAGCTAGTCATGCCTGCCTCAAAAACTAAAGCCGCCGTGTCAACGCTGGACATGTCAAAGACGTCGTCCTTTCGATCTCTCCTTTCTCCTCTTGACAAAAACATCCACTAGCAAGTCTGTGAGCTATATAGCTTTTGCCAACCATGCATACCCTTGATGCTTGGTAGTCAACCCTAGCTCCGTTGACTCTCGTGGTTAATATATAATACTCGTTCGGATACTATGTTCTATCATTTATCTTATTTAGAAATTTAGTGTAAATATGAAAAAAATACAAGTCATAATTGAAGCCTAGATTAAATATAAAAAAACATGAGTTGTGATTAATTAAAGCTTATATTAAGATTAAGGCTTCGTATAGTTTCGAAACAAATGATATTCCTATAGCTTTCCAACCACAAAAATGATCAAAGGCCATGTTTAGAAGTCTAACAATTGTCTTCTTTGGATCATTGGATGTAACTTTGGATGGGATGCTTAATCCGAATAAATTTACGCTCGGACAATCTAATCAACGCAACATTTTCGAAACTATGAAGAAATTTGTTTATAACATTAATAAAAACGCTTGCAAGAAATGACTGCCATTGGAAAAGAAGAAGAAGATGCTGCATTTTAGATCTTTGGACAAGGAAGCCTTGACAGACATCATTTTTATACATGGCAAGAAGTAAGAGACAAAATTCTAATACTCATCATATTAATTTTTCTTTGTGAAAAACAAAATCAATTTCAATATACACCAGTACTATAATGTGAAGTTATTGTCTTTACTTTCTCTAAAAATATTTGTCTCATGGCTCATATATTACTACATCCGTTATAAATTCTAAGGCGTCATACCCTCTGGTTGGGCACCTAACAATCTGAAAGAGAGGGTACCTAAAAAACCTGTAATTGAGAACATATATAGTACAATAATCAGTCTATACAGAAGTAGGTTAGTTAAGTTGCATAGTAATCGTTGGCTGTGCTTGCCAGAGGTGAGATCGATTGATCATCGATCGATGATGGATGGAGTGATAATATTTGCTATGCACTAGTTACGTACGTGTGAATATATCGAGTGCAGGTAGCACGCGTGCATGCGTCAGTGCGCGGCTCCATCGATCGCTTTTTGGAAGAGGGCACGCGTGCGATCCTGAGTGGGGCCCACGACTGTGCAGATACATTCCCCAAACCTGGCCTACCTACCTACTTTGCTGATCCAAGCATGACGTCACCGTCTTCTACACCTCCCCTTCCGGCAGGCCGACCGGCCGCCGTAGAGATTCCCGTACCCATGTACTCTACTACGTATGTACGATTTCGTCAATATAAGGTCGAATCACATAGGAATTGAGTTGGAAATTAATATAGCACATTGACTCGCTAATCTGATTGACATGGTATTCTTCGGTGTCCTACATATATATTAGTAGTATTTCATACAATTTTTAGAGTTATTAGCCACATTTACAGTACTAAGTTACTATATCGGAGTATAATTAGGTGTTATATTTGAGGATGGAATATCTTAGAAATTCTATTCGGCGTGCAGGCGCCGCATGCGCACAATCTTCACGGGGAGAAGAAAACGGCTACCTAATTCTCTAGCTAAGATCTAACGACTCACATCATCCCTAATATTTTAGCCTCACTCTCTACCTCTCTGACTAATTAACTTTCCCCAAATCGCTCTTTCTAAACGTTGACTCCACCGGCGGCGGCAATCCCCTGAGCCTACGCGTCGACACTGGCGACAACCACTAGCGGTGTCGTCTACCCCCGAGCAACTATCGACACTAGCGAGGCTGCGTGGCCATCCCTGCATCCTCCGTTGACAACGGCAACCCTGACTAGCGTGTCAACGCCAACAACTCCACTAGCGACAGCGCCCCCCACGTCCATGCGTTGATGCCAGCGACGTCCACCGGTAGCGTCGCCCTCCCTACGACCGCTATTGATGTCAATGACCTCAACTAGCTAGCGGTGGCAAGGCCGTGCGGCTCTCCCCACGCTCGCTGCCGACACCAGCGACTTACATCAGCCTCGGTGAGGCCATGACACCGCCGTCAACTGATTTTTTTATCGTTTTTTCTATTTTCTTTCTATTTGATATTTGATATTTTCTTTCTATTTGAAACTTATTTTTCTTCTGTTTTAAAAGTCCTTTTTCGTTCTATTTGAAAATATATACCGAACACAAAATATATATTTTAAAAAAACAGTATATGCTTGTGTACACACATACAGACACTTAAATATTTAATAAAATTAGAGCTATAACATTGTGAAAACACTTTTCAAGAAAATTTACACACAATTTTCTTACAACTGGCCAGTATGATTTTTTTTTCTCTCAGAGCCAATATACACATATTCAAACTCGTTTACAAAATACAAGGTATGACTTGACATGCATTCAAAACGACACGTGTTTCGGTAACTGCAGGAGGTAGAACTCGAGAATTAGAAATTTGACAAAATTGGTAGTATTTGATTTTTGGTGAATTTTACCCGGTATTAATCATTTATATTTGTTGTGGAACTCCCATTTGTAGCTAATCTAGTACTTTCAATAGTTCGTTGCTGATTCGTAAATTAATGGGTTTTGAGAATAAAGTTAGAAAATGCAAAATGTAACAACAAATTAATCAGATAAAGATTAACATGGAACTAAATAATTGATCACCATCAATTGATTATGTTTACATCAATTAGACTAGATTAGAGAGGACCACAGCATATGTAAGCAACTAATAGCGTTAGGTGTAATACTACTAACATCAACATGATTTATTATCCAATCCCATGCATGTCAAGCATGGATTTTTATTATAGTAGTATATATCAGCATTTTGGAGCTAGCTAGAATCGAACTTGTTACCAAGGCCACGTGTGGATTTCACATAAATCGATCGACTGACAGAGACCATGCACTCAAGATTGTCGGTCGCGAGCGATCTCTCTAGAGAGTGTCACACTGCACATACAAGATTCAGTGAGACACATGCATACTCCAATGAATTAAATTTGATATTGATTAAACTTGGACAATTTCTTAAGTAATCCTAGCTATCATATATACGGTTTCAGATTACGTAAAAGCCTACATTGTACCGGCAGTCCCAAATTATAGCCTCTTTCCAATAACTAAAATTGTCGTACGTAGTCTCAGCTGTTGAGAGTAACTGTAATCATGAAGGGAGGAAATGTCATGTGATAATACGTCGCCGTCATACCGTGGACGACACGATGAACCTTTCCCCTTTCTCCTGCCGGTCAGAAAACCTAAATTCTCTTCCTCTTCTTCCAAGTCTACTCAATCTCTCGATCGTCCTCTGGCTTATATAAAACCACGTATCGTCGTCACCACATCCCCACTAACCTCTAATTAATTTAACCGATCATATATCCCCTGATTAATTATTAATTGAGTCTCATTGATATATGCTCCCTCCAATTCCAATTGTAAGCTATTGTAAATGTCTTCTTATAGTTTTAATAATAGTAATATCGGATGCATACCAATGCATGCATGCACACACAACCAAAAGAGAAGAAAGAATTCAACGAAAAGACCAAAACCTTTTTCCTAAATGTAAGCCATTTCAAAACATGTGTAGACACTTTTTCATCTTTTGTGACATGGCACATAAATATTAACCCTCATAATAAATTGTTTGTATTTCCAGTACCACATAAATTAATGAAGGACGATATATATCATCTACTCCTTGAAGGCGTGAAAAGTTTATGAAGGGAAAGACATTTTTAGAAGTGCTTTAGAATGTGAGAATGACAAGTATTTCGATACAAATTTTGAATATTAAAACAATAAGTAATTTGAAATAGAGGGAGTAAGTTGTATTCTTAATTCTTGTGCCAGAGTCTAAAACAACACACATATATAATTATTTTAGAAAAACGGAACATTTACATCTCTAATATTTAGCGTTGGGTACTCGGCCAGTAAGTCATAACACTTAGAAACAAATAAGGTGATGGACAAAACCAAATATATCTCTCTCCAGTAAAAGACAACCAATGTAAACGTTTCTAAAATGACATATATTGTAGCACCAAATTCTATATGTAGTAGGAATAGACAAGATCCTGACTACCAATTCCAAACATATACTGTGGCACCATAATACAGTCGCAATAAATCGGAGATTATATATCATCCCATTAATTCATTATTTTCCAAGCTACTTGCCCACCATACCAGATAGGCGAGCACTAGGCCACATACTCAATTGCTCACCACTAGCTACCTTGCATAGCCCCAGCCTCTCCTCCTCCATTCCTACCTAGCTCAAACTACAAGAAAGAAAAAACCCAAACCAAAAGCAACAACAATCCAATATATATACACAAATACAGATACACACATATCGATCCCGATTGTTAATTAGCAGAGATCGATATGGCAGATCACCAGGAGATGATCCACGCCGCTTCGCCGGGGAGCCACGGCGGCGACTGGTGGAGCGCGGCGGCGCCACCGTCTTGCTCGGCGCCGGAGACGATGGCCGGGTTCGGCGGCTGGTCGTCGGCCGCGGTGATCGACGGCGGCGGCAACGCGTCGAGGTCAGCAGCAGCTGGTAACACTACTGCGGAGTCGCCTGGATCGAATTCGCTCGCCACTGGTAGCTCCATCACTTTCCAAGAACCGGCCGCCGGCGGCGGCGTCGCCGACCCGGCCGCCGTGCATGCGCAGACGGTGGCCGGCGGTGGATGGAATCAGCAGCAGACTTTCTTGTGAGCTCAGCAAGCTAGCTTCAACTTAATTTATATTAGTATATATTGCTCTCTTGCATACATATATATGGACACAAACTTTTTATGACTCATGATCATATGTGTCTGTGTGCATGAATTCATTATGTATACACATATGATTGGTTAACCAAGTATAGATTAATTGATTATGATCAGTGGAATTAATTTATTATGTGCGTTTGTGATTAACTATCAGATGGACTAATCATGGTTTGATTGAATTATCTGTGTGTAATTTTTGAACAGAGATGGAAGTGGCTTCCATGGGTACATGAGCTCAAGAACTGACCATCATGCTCATCATCAGATGCTCAACAACACCCCAAGCTTGATGAGCCACTCATCATCAAATAACAGCGGAGTGATGCTACAAGACCACCACCACCATGACCAAAACTACCAATTCCTCTCCAACCTCGGATTCGAGCTGCTCTCGTCGCCGACTTCACCGTATGGCGGCGGCGGCGGCGGCGGATTCCGATCATCGCTGCTCCGAAGCCTCACTGAGCCGGCGGCAGCAGCGGCGGCGAGGCCTGGCTCGCCGGGGTCGTTAATCCAGCAGTATCATTATCATCAGCCGCCGGCGATGAGCCTGCAGCCGCCAGCCGCCGGAAGAGAGCCACTGCAATTCACCAACAGCACGGCGCCGTTTTGGAACCCTTCTACCGGGTTCGCCGTCGCGGCGGAGGGAACGGCGCTAGGCGGCGCCGGAGCATCGTCGGCGCAGCCTACAACGGCGAGACTTGCAGCTAAGGTTGGCACACAGTTAATTATATATTTGTACGCATACGCACATAGTTGTGTACATACAACTAGAAGTAAATAACACAATTTCCCTATGTACTTACATGTTAGCTAGCAAGTACTAGTAAAGAAAAGTAGGCTAAGACATTTAGCAGTTTGTTGACCTTCTAAAATAGCTAATAGCAAATTAAATAAGGCTAAAACGGTTAATACTTGACAAAATTGGGCTATAGTAGCTCGTAGACCCTTCTCAAACAGCTATTGCCAGAGACGGTGGCAGCTATAGCTGGAGATCAATAACCTTAAGAAAGGGCAATCAGTGTCAGCTCATCATGGCTGGCTGGTTGGATTCGACCACTCCTCTCATCCCAACCGAAGTCAGTGGCGGAGCTGGAGAGAAAATTAAAGAAATGAAGGAGAGGGGAGGGGGAGGGGAAACAAACACTTGCTGGTTCAAGAATTGAGAATTAGCCTTAATTTTCCAATATCCATACAGACATACACTAGCTAGCTATTTGAATTTAATCTTTGAATTTTAGATGGAGCTAAAATTCTATCTTATTCTAACTTATTTTCTTCTAGATGAGAATTTTGATCAATCATATCATTGTTATTTTGCCCTTCCACAAATGCCTTCTCGTAGAAAGAATAAAGTGTTTTTATTTTAGGTTTCCCCCTGGTTTCCTATAAGAAGTTACACTAATATAAGACAAAAAATTTGTTGGGGTGGCCATGGCCCCTGCCGGCCATCCCCAGCTCCACCACTGACCGAAGTGAGTCGACAATAATAACTAAAAATCATGCAAGATCTTAGAGACTATCCCACTTGAATTGACCCATTATCACTTATTCATCTACTTGCGCATAATACTCTAGCTTCTGGATATGTTTAAGTTGTTTTTATTTGGACGGAGATTGTTATGTTTTAAGGCTATTAGTGATTAGCCTTTATTTAGCAGTTGACTTTTTGACATTTAATTTGTTACTATTGTTTATGTGTAGAGTGCATTAGAAGGAGTAGGAGACTCCAGCTCAATCATCACGAAGAAGGCCAAGGTTGACTCCACGCCACTCAAGAAATCGAGAACCGGGACACCATCAGCACTGCCAACGACCTTCAAGGCATGTACTACTCTCCTCCTCCTATATGTGAACCGATCAATATATATTAATTGCTTCGAATGTAAAATGTTGAATTCTTTTCAACAAACTTTCATGTATGTAAACTTACATATATATAGATGACTACATGTGATCTGAAGATGGAGTTCTGAATTAAGTTGGTTGTCTAATATTTGAGTAGAAACAGGCGATATTTTAGTAGAATCGTTGAAGATTAGCCGCCTGAATCACGGTTACTCAACTGTTGGAGTTTAGCTTATAGTATATCCTATGGCAGCGTACATTGAATCTCACATAAATTATGTTTCAGGTGAGGAAAGAGAAGCTTGGGGACAGGGTCACGGCACTTCAACAACTAGTCTCCCCTTTTGGAAAGGTGAGTGCACCATATATGCATATACTATATGCATGCACATATATATAGTTCCTCAATTCTCTTGTTGCAACTTAATTAAGACTCAAGCTAGCAGCAAGCTAGTATAGTTACTCTCTTGTTAAGCTCGATCAAACATGCAAAACTCCCTTTACAACAACAAAAAGAATTAATGATGGATATCAACCTCGGCGTGCGTGCGTGCAGACGGACACGGCATCGGTGCTCCACGAGACAATCGAGTACATCAAGTTCCTGCATGATCAAGTTGGTGTAAGTGCGCATCTAGCCGCAATATTTTGTTGTACTTTCTCCTTTAATCATATACATATAGAAATTAACATTGGTCCATATATATGATCTGATCGAACACCTACTACACATATACATTCTTGCAATATAATTTCTTCAAACATGCTCCATTAAAAATAAATAATGTACTCATGTGTATACATATGTTCATATATGCAGGCACTTAGTGCTCCTTACCTAAAGAACAGGCAACAAGTGCCCCACTTGAAGGTACTATATACAAAGCTATAAACCTTATAAGTGCTTGCTCATATACCGCACACAATATAATGCACGAATGCTTCTCTTCCTCTTTGCACACATATTGATATCGTCATTGTTTCATCATCAAGTACGCACAGTATATATACATTGTTAGTGTATATGTTTTTTTTTCTCAATTACACGACAGACGCACACGAATTGTATTATATATACAATAACTTACATGTTTTGTTTATCAACATTTCAGAGCTCGGGTGACAACGATGGCGGCGGTGGCGAGGCAACGGCGAGCAAGAGAGACCTCACCGGAAGAGGTCTGTGCCTGGTTCCGATATCGAGCACCTTCGCCGTGGCCAGTGAGACGCCGGTCGATTTCTGGACGCCGTTTGGTGCCACCTTCCGGTAGCTAGCTGAGAGATCGATCAGGAACCTCAGCCTAATTAACTACTGCTAATAAATTACAAATGCTTCGCTAAAAAAGTTAGAAGTGCTAGCTAGCAGCTAGCTAGACTGCTAATTTATGAGCTCTGCTCGTATTTATGATACATGGTAAAAATAATAGCAACCAAACACACGTATATGTAGCAGTGTATACATATATTAATATCCTAACCCACTGAACTTATAATCGTTTAAGCTAGCTAGTGAGCTTGCATATATAAATAATGTACTGAGTTAGGTAACTAATATATAGATGAATCGTTGGAATGAGTCCTAGAAGATTGGATTCATTCTTGAGGTTCATCAATCAGAGAATAAGGCCAGGATCATGACAATATATGTTGACTGAGCTACAAGTATGTATGATCAAGCATAACCTTTAATTGCAGCATACATGTTTGTAAGTTGTAACACATAATTGGTGCTTTGGTGGGATATATACACCATGCATGAATATAATGGGTCTCCAACTGGTCTTTACACTTCCATATACACAGTACCACAGAGTACCCAATTAGTGCAGGTTAATAACTGGCTTTCATGTCGGTTATTTAACCCGCACCAGAAATGGACACAAAAAGAGGGGTAGCACAAGTGCCGATTATAGAACTAGCATGAAAGAGGGTTTCACGAGCCAAAAAAAGAGAGCTCGCTCGAAGAATCGGCTCGAGCTGATTCTTCAAGCCGGCCCCAATATGAGTCATACCTAAAATCCTCCGAAGTACGCCAGCCGCGCTGGACGCCGCTGACACAGGACGCAACCGTTGCTCCCGCTGGATCTGGACGCCGAAGCGAACCCACTGAAGCCGGCTACGTTGGCCGTCGCCACCGCTAGACGTTGTCGTCGCTCCCACTGGATCTCACCGGATCTGGATGCCGCACCACACCCACCAACCCCGACCACGCTAGACGCCCTCGATGCTGGACACAGCTGTCACTCCTGCCAGATCTTTATGTCGCGTTGCACCCACCGTTGCCGGTCGCGCTGGATGCTGCCACCGCTCCCGTCGGATCTGGACACGACGCCGCACCTGCCGCTCCTGCATGCGCTTGCTGTGGTCGCCGCACCCGCCTAGGAGCCACCACTGCTCACCGTGGAAACAGTTGGATATGAGTGTTGCTCGCCGCTCCAGCCGCTCATCACAGCCATTGGAGCGTCCGCCATTGCAGCTCCAGCCGCTCAACACCGCCATCGAAGCCGCTGCTCGCCGCTCGCCATTATCGGCTTTGTTGCTATGGCCACTCGCCTCCTCCTCTGCCGCTCGAGGGAGAGAGAAGTGGGTGGATAAGGGATGGGTGGCTCATAGCTAGCTTAATGATTGGCTCAAGCCCACTGACAATTTATTTAGTGCTAGTTTTTCTTAAAAAAACATGACTAATGGGGTGTTATATCTGTCTCGGTTATTTATACTAACTGGGACTAATGTTATTAGTGCCTTTGTTCATATAAAAAATGATTCTAATGGGGTGTTACATCTGTGCTAGTTATTTATATTAACCGGGACGGATGTCATTAGTGCCGGCTTTAAAAAACCAAGACTAGTTGGGTGTCACATCAGTCTCAGTTTTTTATATTAACCATGGCTGATGTCATTAGTAAAGGATTTTTTAAGTATTGCACGTGTTTTTAGACGGGATTTTCATCATCAGTGCCGGATCTAGAAAAACTGCACTGATACGACGCCCTAGATATGGTTTATTGTGGTAGTGAGATACCATCATCGTGCTTTTTTCAAGAATGTGTTTCTGAAAACTATCAAGTTACTCTGTTCCATAAATCATCGACAACTATATGTTTATATCAGTGTTTCTGTGTCATGTCTCAGTTTACTTTTCTAATATATTTGTTTTGTGTTGAACATTAATTCTTCTACTCTTTTTATTTGATAAATTTGATCAAACTTACATAAGTTTAACTTGGCACAAACCTGAAACATCTATCCTATTTTCTTGATGAATTAGGACTTTACGTATATATACATATGAATCAGAACAAAGTACAATACAATAACAAACACATTTCTATCTAGCTTACATATGAAGGAGCAGGTTTGGATCGATGGTGAAAAACAAAATTCTCTAGCGTAAATACACTAACATGCATGGAAGAAAGTTAATGGGATTCTAATATATCCTCGAAGCTAGCTTAGGGGATAGATGCATCCTCGTCTCAAATAAAATGCAGATAATTATAACTTCTTTTTTGTATTTTAACAACATAGTACTATGTATATAGTATAGCATCTACTCTGTGTACTATCCTGCACACAGTTTCAATCCTCTAATCTTGAGAAATAGATAGGGAAATTTTAGAAAAAATCAACCGTACATATTATTTATAGTCGTTTGTCTTTTCGGCTTCATGATATGGATCGAGTGTATACTGCTTCGTATTCCATGCATGTTCAACACTGTTTTTTCTCAAATTAATTGCTAAAGTTTCTCTTGAAAAGGAAATTTTATGCAAGAATTGGTAGGAGTGAACATAAGAATATTATTGGGCTTGTTTGGTCTGTACCCAAACCAACTTTACTAAAAATTTAGTAATACCAAATTTTGGCATTACCATTTTTGGTAGATTTTTAAGAGAGAAAGCTTCCGAAATTACCATATTTTGATACATAGCCATGGTTGACGTGTGTTTGTTTTGTTACACCATCCACTATTAATATAATTTTTTTAGGGAAGTTCACTATTAATATTTAGCATGCCAAGATTTGATAAAGTTGAGAATGGCACGAAGCAAGCAGGCCCATAATGCAAATTGCAGAGGTAATGGTATTGCACAGGCCCACACCATTATTGTAGTCCAGTAGTATGGGGCTAAGAGAGGGCCATTGTATTTTACCATATCCTTGGGCTATACATAGATATTCTTTTTCTCATTTTGACTGGCAACTGTTAACCAACCGAATATGAAGACGACAATGGCTATCGCATGGCACGATATTTCGAGTAATGACAAACATAGCAAATAAATCGATGTCCAAATTTAATACACCTCAGCATTGGTTAGCTTAGCTTTTGGATCAGCTACCTAGCTAGCTCTAACTAATCCTAACAGAAGATGTGATTGCCATGGAAATGTTTGAGTGCCGAGCCTGTCACAACAAAACATTACCTTCCATGGCAACATATATCCAAACCAGTTAAGCAATCTTGCTGGCATCAAGTGCCCAGTGCAGATGTGTTACTCGCATAGACAAACCATTCACTCATGGAGTCCCAGGCGTGCACAACTCAACTGTTTCATGAACAAAAAACATATATACTTCAACGCCGTTCGCATGTGCAATAATACTCTTCCTATATCAGTGCACATGACGATCGAACAGACTGATTTCATCACTGAAACTTGTAAAATCAGATTACAATCCTGACCATGAAAGGTTCTCACCCAGGCATTCTTGGTATGAGCAGATTGGGTACAATACAATACAACAAAGATATCAGAGTCATCAGGCCAAAATGGCATTCAGACATATACAGAGCTACACTTGCTCACCCCTAATTTTATTCTATCTCACTATTTTTGAGATGACACTTCCTCCAATTGATATGAAAATAAAATACCCTTATCTGACAATATAGTTGCAGAAGCTCTAATATAGTCTGTGGAGAAGATACTGGAGGCTATTTCTAGCGTGCTTCCAGCGTTGCAA
Source organism: Leersia perrieri (assembly GCA_000325765.3). Classification (NCBI taxonomy): domain Eukaryota; kingdom Viridiplantae; phylum Streptophyta; class Magnoliopsida; order Poales; family Poaceae; genus Leersia; species Leersia perrieri. The sequence goes on along the minus strand of CM002486.1, from coordinate 3,671,686 downwards.
TGCTCATGTCATTCACAAAACTTTCCCCTGCTCCATCAGTTCCATAACTCCTGTGTGCAAAGTACATAGGCTCTTTTGGCTCTGGGAGCTCTATGTCTATGTTATCCAAGCTTGATACTACCCATGACATTGGCGGCCGAGCATTTGGGTTGTTTTGTACTGACAAGAGTGCTATATGAATGCATCTTAGGGCTTCATCGAGTATACTCTTCTCAAAGATTGAGGAATCAACTAGACCGCCCATGTTCCCATCCTTCCATAAGCTCCATGCCTAAATCAGTTGACTAAATCAGTTGATCATCTCATATTAAGTTTTGGATCTTGCATGTGTTAATTAAGTTTTGAATGCTTCAAACCACTTACATAAGTTATGAGGTTGGAGTGGCCTGTGGTCGGGTCTATGACCCTGTTGATCTTCAAGCCACTCACAATCTCCAGGAGTAGCACACCAAAGCTATAGACATCGGATTTGACAGAAATTATGCCTTCCATTGCATATTCAGGGGCCATGTAGCCACTATATTGACCATCACCACACGAGGCACACAAGATTTAAACGTGGAGTTTGTTTCATGAGATCAAGTAGAAAGGAAAAAAAATATTTTGAGTGTGAAGTTACTCACTATGTTCCAACAACTCTGGTGGTATTTGTTTGTTGTTCGTTCCCACCAAAGATCCTGGCGGTACCAAAATCAGATATCTTCGGGTGCATCTCGGCATCCAACAACACATTGCTTGCTTTAAGATCTCTATGGATTATTGTCAGTCTTGAGTCTTGGTGGAGATAAAGAAGACCTCTAGCAACACCTTTTATTATCTTGAACCTTGTTATCCAGTCAAGCACCGAATTTCTTGAAGCATCTGTCAATGATAGAATCACAGATGCATCATCAATACATATGCACATACCTCTTTTATAAGTTGAGCATTTGCAATAGGTGGCCAGAACATACTGAAAAGGAAGGCATCCAAGCTTTTGTTAGGTAGGTATTCATAAATTAATAGTTTTTCTTCTCCATGAATACAGCAACCAAGAAGTTTAACTAAGTTTCTGTGTTGCAACTTGGCAATCAGAAATACTTCATTTTTGAATTCCACTACACCTTGTCCAGAACCTTTACAAAGCCTTTTGACAGCAATTTCTTTGTCACCTTCCATTGTTCCCTGCAAATTGAATGAATCTCAAACCAGACAAGTTATAAATTCCATTAAATTTCTAGTGCTGAGATTATGTATGCCAACATCATTACCTTGTAAACAGTGCCAAATCCTCCATGACCAAGTATGTTGGAATCAGAGAAATTATTTGTTGCGGAAGCAATTTCTCTGAAACTAAAAATTGGAAACCCTACTTTTCTATCAGAGAGCTCACTAGAGGTGCTAATATCTCCCAGCACCAGTCCATCGAAGATCTCGTCACCCCCTTGTTTACCTGACAAGAATGTAGGTAACATATATTCAATCTGCGTGGAGTTAGGGACAGATGAAAATGGCAACTCTTATCTGCCGTGTACCTCGAATGCCGCAGACCCAAATAAGCATGCATATGAGTATCATAAAACTTGCAACAGATGGTAGTACAGTTCCTAGGATATTGGTTTTCTCCTTGTTACCTACACACATTGAATTCACAGACTCAGTTGTTACCTGAACACATTGAATTAAGAGACGCAGAGAACCATCAATCATCTCACACCTCACATATAAGGTCGAGTAATGTCCATACAGCCTCTCTGTTTTTCTGTCTAATTGTTTCAAAAATATGGCAAGCCATACTGATTCTTCCCCCAATATGAAAAGGTTCCTCTAACCAGGGTTCCGAATAATTGAAAAATGTTTGAATGCAAGAAAGAAGACAAAGAGAAGGAAGAAACCATACCGTTTAATCTGTTAATTCGAATATAGAGGTTCTCCCCTCCTTGGGTAACCTTCTCCATGTCGATGAGCTCTCCCATCCACATTAGGCACCTTGTGTCATCTGCTTCATCAACCCTTATGCTAACGTTGGCGTAAGCATATGCCACACAGGAGCAGTTGCTCTTGCATTCAGCCGTGCACTCATCAAAGCTTCTATTCCGGATGTAGATGAACTTGTCAGGGACCTTCATGCCTGGATAAGTCAAGAAACTGTTTCCATGCCTACACCTTAGCACCTTCCTGCGGCGGCATCCCTGCGAAAAACTTCTGTTTGTCCACCCTTTACTGTCCCTTGGCTCAAACCCATCAAGGCACTTGCATGCTGAGACAGTTTCTGTGTTGTCGCAGTAACCATTTGGACCACAATAGCCATATACATTGCACTCACGTGCAGGTTCTGAATACAGGGTTGTCCATGCCGAAATGTTGCTTTGCCAAGTTAGCATATTGACCTTGCCTAGGTAGTTTATTTTCATCCTGATCAGCACACTGAAGGGGCCAGTTGGCATGCCAAAGGACATGTAAACCTCATCGTCGTAATGATTTATCGCCATGTAAATTGTGGAATTGAGGTTGTTCATGTAATTCCCAAGAATGAGGTAGCTATTCCACACAGGGCTTCGTCGGTGAGGCATTGAGCCATGCCAGATAAAGCGCTGAAGCAGGTTGTTGGGGTCAGCACCATAGGAGAAGGGACCAGGCGATGGGTCCTGATGGTCTTTCCAAGAAGTGAGGCGCTGCAGTGGGTGTGTATTGTGGCTGAGCCTGAGATTCATACCAGGCAGGAGAGTGTCAGTCGGGTGGTCAAAGCTCTGCCACATGATGGCATTGTCAGCCAATGACCGGAGAATGAAATTTCCGGTATTGTCAAGCATGGCTTCTGTCAAGACGCTTTTGGTGTCTGGGGAGGAGCTGATGTTGATGCTGCTTATGGCAGTCGTCCAAAGGACATGGCCATTGCCAGCAGACAAGGTGAGGTTGCTAGTCAAGGAAAGCACTGCAGATGAAGGATCAGTGATCGGCGTGGCACGGTTGGCTACCCACACAACGGTGAATTTGGGGATGTTATTGTACCATATGCCAACATAATAATATTTCTTGGGGTTGGATGGGGAGAAGAAACCCAGGGCAAAGGTTCCATCATCAGAGACAATAGTGCTACCAGGAGAGAGTGGCTTACCAGGGACCAGGCGGTTCTCAGATGCACAGAGATGAATTGAACTGAATAAGCAAGAAAGAAGCAAAATTATGGTAGAGGTGCAAAGCGAACACATTGGCATTCTTGGCGCCCTGCTTGTAATGTAAATGGTTATGGAACCATGGATCTTATTAATGGGTTATAGAAGCAATCAGAGGGTCAGGTTGCCTTGGAAGTTGGAACCGAGGAACAAAAGGGTAGTTGAGCTGTTCCAAAATTGGCACTGGCTCAATGGCTCCTATTGTCAGTTGTTTCTGGAAACGATACTGATCATGATGCGATGTTCTGAATGTCCTATTCAGCTCATCAAATTTTAAGTTAAATTCGAAAGGAAGTTGGAGCAAAAAATCAACACCAGAAAGAAGACAAGATGTTCCTTGTAGGTCGATTAATGCTTTTTTTAATACTGTAGAGTTTGGGAAATATCAGGGCGGAAAGTCTAAAGTAGTTTCTATAAAAGTACAAAAGATTCACTGAAGTTTGGGGTGGTAAGGTTCATTTAATTTCATTCATTTCCAAAGCTTCCTTCTCTACTATGTATTCATATAATGGAATTAATGGGTAAATGAAGAAAAAAAGTGTGTTGTTAAGAAGAATCCAATCCAGATAAACTATGCAATTTCTACTAGACAACTTGAATAAAATGATAAAAATACAGGTTTAATTTAAAAGTATATCAAAATGCGAAGCAGATTTAATTTGTAATATTCTATAGGCTAAGAACCTGATTTAGTTTACAGGAAAGTAATTTACCAATGCAAAAGACATGTTCATATCCATCTTCAGTGCTAAGCTGGGAACAAATCACGTCTTTATATTCTAGCAAGTTCAAATCTAAAGGTTATAGAAACTAGCATATGATCAATTCATAGCAGTGGCGGACCCAGGGGGGTGCCCAGGGTGCACCGCCACACCCAAAATTTGTGAAACTTTTTATGCATGTAGTATGCATCACGGGTTAAAACATTACTATTTTGGGGGTTTTTTTCCTCCTCTTGGCAGAGAGTCAGATTAATTGAAAAGATGAAACTGGGAAGGGTGAAATCAGTTTAGTTAGATCAAAAATTGAAAGCATGACTTTGTGATTGGTAGGCTGGAATTGAGATCAAGTTGAATAAATCAAATTCAAACATGAAAATGAACATCTGAACTCTTTCCTTCATTAGCTAGGACATAAAAGAAGCTTGGTAAGATTTTTATTTAACTCGTTGAAACAAAGAAACCTGAATGAAAATAGTATATTTGCTTCTTAAATTGCCAAATTGGTAACCAAACGTTTCTATGCTATGAAAACACGTTGAAATTAGGAATTATTAACTATATTACTTGTACCAAGGATTTTATGTGTATCTTTAGAACTTCGTGGGGCACACCCAGGATAAAAATCCTGGGTCCACCACTGATTCATAGTATAGTGCTGACGTAAAATTATCTACACAGGGTCAAGGATATGTGCAGAGGCCACCATTTTGAAGTTGGATGTTGCTTTTGTAGTTCCCAGTGAAGGATTATACTGGGGCTAGGAAATTTCGATGAACACATGACTCTATTCTGCAAAATGAGCACAACTAGTGACATGAGTGACCATGAATTTGAGCTGTGCTGAATGCACAAGGTTCCAACATGCATACAACGTATAAAACGTAGATGTGTCCAGTAATCCAGTTAATGACTTACCTGCGGTTGATTGGTCAACTAAATCCATTGGTCCATCTTATCATAAGTTCCAAGCTGGGATCATATCATGCTCTGATCAACGCACACATTTCCTCCAAGATGCACAAATACCAAGAATTCCTTAATACCTACACGAACCGTAGTAAGGTAAAATCAGCATTTTTAGTGTATACTGCTAATATTTGTGCTACTCAACTAAATTTCTCTAGAAGAAACACTCGAAACAACAACAACAAATTAAATTTGACAGAAAAGGGTCCTCCCAGTGCATATCAGAAATAAACATGTACACCATTCTTCAAAACATTCCTCAAAATGAACAACAGGTAGTTAAACTTAAATTCAAGCCCTGAAAAAAAAAATCTTTCAGTTCCTAATGAGAAAACACTCCATATGTTCCCACAACCTTGCATCCTGACACAACCCAGAGCAATGGGGAAACGAATAATTCGACTTCGAGTATGCTCTTTCGAAGAGAGCCAACCAACCTAGCATTTACCCGGAGCGGCAGAAGTCTGATCTCGACGGCACCGATCGGAGGAGGTGGCCGGCAGCGAGTACATGGAGGAACCTGCTGTCCTCACAGACGGAGGAGGAGCGCCGCCGTGGATCCATCCTGCGGCGGCGGCGATCGCCGGCGAGAGGCCTCTATCCCCTTCCCCAACCCTAACACAACCGTTCAGGCCCAATACATTTGGGCCAAACTGTTACAGGCCGAGTTGTGCTCCACTATGGAATAAGTCCACTTTTCATTCTTCAACTATACATTTTTCATCCTCCAATCTGTTTATCTCCAAAAACATCTTAAACCGGTGCAAATTATGTCCTAAGATAGTATTGAGGAAAATTTAGTTGACGTGGCATCACAGTCAGCAAAAGTGACAAAATATACTGCCTACATGTATGACAATTTCCCTCTCTTTTCTCTCCCCTTCATATCTAATCCTCGTGGACCGGTCGGCTGAAGCAGGGCGAGCCGGCATGAGATGGAAGACCCCGAAGGTTGTCCGTGATGAAGAGTAAGATGAGAGCAATGATGAGATCCAATGAAGTGCACCAATTTAGGGATGGCTCAAAGAGCAAGCATACCATGGGCACCTACCATCAGACCATCTAGATCTTACCATTGCAAAGGGTTGGAAAACCAAAACCCTTATGGTTTGAAATTGGCTGAGTGCCTAATAGTCACCTACGGCAAAACTAGCATGTGCCTCTCTTATAGAGCACACCAGTCTTTCAACCTTTAATTGTAGCAAGATTCTAGCATTCCACGCCAAGCAATGAACATCTGTCCCTAGCCGGCATGCTTCAAACATTTATTAAATCTGATGATCATGTTGTCATTAATCGCTAAAATCCAATATGTGGTCGTAGATAGATGCTTACAAGCTAACTAGACAGACTTGTTCAAACCCTAGGCCGGACCGAGCTTCAGGCCCGGCCTCAAAAAAGCCTGGCTTAAAAGGTTAGGCCCGAGCCCCCAACCAAAAATACAAGCCCAAGCCCGCCTGACCCCGAAGCTTTCTCGGGCTGGGCTGATTTTCATGTTTTCTTGGGTTTTTTTGGCTGCAAATACTAGGCCCAAGCCTGGTCTAGTGCACTATCGGTCCAGGCCATGCTTGGACTTTTTTGGGACGGACCACATTTGCATAGGCCTACTGGAGGCTTAGCCTTTACTGCGAGCATAACGTTTTGCTGTTTGAAGCAAGAGAAAATATTTCTCCACATAGGTTTTGCAAGTTAACTAACTGGCGATGTGCTCGTCAAGTCATCATTATATTTCTTTACAGCACAAAACGCATGCAGATAGCAGCTGCTATAGCTAGTCAACATGACATCCACTCAGCAAATGTTACTTGTTTTACTACTACCTGAGACTATTTATCACTTACCACAAATGCAAATCGCACGCGCTGGATATATCCTGACGAAAGAATACGAGATGCCATTTTTTGCTTTAAACTATATAATCTCATTATGCACGAGAACACGAGATGTCATTTTTAGTTAACCCTGCTGGAGATGTGCTCGCCATTGCATCGATCAACAAGATAGCAACAAACACTATATTCAGGAATCGACTGTTCTTGTCATTGACAGGAGGAACAATTTACAGCGCAAAACGCATGCAGGCAACTTCAGTTAGTCATCCATTCAGCAAAACGTCACTCTGAATTTACCACATGAGCAGAGTTATCGGGAATGCAGATTGCGTGCTGAATATATCCAGATGCAATGCGAGCATGGGGTTGCTTTTGCTACCTGATCCTGCTTTGGACGAACTACATAATCTCATCTTCAGGAGATGCCGTTTTTAGTTGCGATATTCAGAGATCCCATCCTGGTTGTGTTTTGTGCTTTAGCCGCGAGATATGTTAGTGGACGTGTGGATCTCACCCTTTCCTTTAGGGGTTGTGTTTTGTGCTTTAGCCGCAACATATGTTGATAGACGTATGGTGTGGTGTGTTTTTTTTCTTTTTTTTTTCTTTTTTTTCTATCAAATATATACTGGACAAAACTTTACCCGTTTTTTAAAAAAGAAAAATAGAGATCATGTCAGAGGATAAGTTCTTCAGGATAAGTCGATTGGTGTGCGTGCACAGCAGGACAGGCGAAAAGGGGCAAACAGCAATAGATGTTACAGATCGATGCCTTTCTGACGGCATCGAGATCTGCTGACTGATACTGAAAACATCACGAATTAATCTCCCTTTCATTAGAGTAACAATCTTTTTCCTTGAATAAATCTCCCTTTCGTTAGAGTAACAATCTTTCTCCTGTGTTGTAGGCTTGCAGGGTCACAAACTCACAGTGCAGTGTGATTATGCTGGTGGACAGGAGCTTTAGCTAACCTTTTGCACTACGACGGTATATTATAACTCACAACTCACAAGTATACGTTAATAGTTTTAAAATATATCTATATTATTATTCCTCGTAGTGAGAATACTTTGCATTAATGTAACTCACGAATCTCTATTTGATAGCTTTCAATATTTTCTCTATTATTATTCCTCCTAGTGAAATTTCTTTGGCATTAACATAAAACCATTGTAATATATGTTTTGGTTTTATTTATAACTATAAAGTTTATCTAAAGAAAATAATAAGGGCTTCTATCCTATGAAACAAATGGAAAGTGCATAAATTTTGGAGGACTGAAGTCAACTGAAAATTTTTCCTACATATGTAGCCATTAGAAGCAAAGGAATGACTTCTTCTGAATCCTTTGAAATTCCTATAAAATAGAATAGCTCATTTTTTATGAATTTTTAGTAGAAAATATAAATGTGTTTTGCTTGGCGGTGGGACGACATGAAAATAAAGTATTGGTTTTGACGGTTGTATTCATGTTGTTTGGCTACTGAGAAGTCCATAAAACAACTATAATTTTGGTGGGTTTGTGAATCTTTCATTGGCAGTAGCACGCCAAGAAAAATATTTATTTTTGACGGTTTTGTGCATTACCTTGGCGGTTGTGGGTTGTCAAGGAAATATATATACTTGGTCGTTGTGACTGACATTAATCTATTACTTGACTTATTTTCAGAGATAATTTTTGACATTTTTCTTGATGGAGACACTGCCAAGGAAACGATCTTTGCGGTTGATCTTCAAGGAATTTTGATTTCCGTTGCGTCCTAGAATTGGCAGTTATTTCTTGGCGGCCAACCGACAAATACTTTTACTGGTGGCAACGTTTTATTTATTGGCAGTTTTGACCCCCAAAGTAATTGTGATTTCAAGTAGTGAGGTGTAAACTTCGTGGTTTCTTATCCTTATGCCCCAAAGCTCAATTGGTCTTTCTATGATTCAACTAAACAATACTTTTTTTTACAAAAACCTATAAATTTATTTCATGAAGGATTCGCTATGGCTCATGTTAATTTCCTGTAGCTTTGTTTCTGAAATAATACATTCCAAATGAACTGAGCCAAAAAGCAGTAGTAGACTCCAGACCGGGAGCCTAGCCGTACAGGCATATGCCGTATATATACTCTCCATTATTTTTTTTAGGTGGTGAATCTTTTTCGGGCCTGTTCTTGCTGGCGGGCCCACCGAGCAGGGGGCGCAAAGCAATCCAGCCCACGCTGCCTTCACGTGGCCTCCCCTGCCGGTCCCACCCCGTGGCGACCACCCCACAGCCACAAGACCACAAGTTCACAAGTTCTTCTTCCCTAGCCACCAAGCCTCATGGATTGCTTACTGTACTTTTCTTCTCTCTCCTTTATCTATCCCTATCTCTATTGACACTTGTGTTACATACAGTGTCAGATAGCTCTGCTTCACTCGGTGTGTGTGGCCAATGCTTCTCTCTTTGCTTCTGGGGTCAGTCTTTTTACTCCATGTGTTAATTACTCTCCGTCCTTAATTTGTCAATTGGGATATCAACAGTTTGTAATATGCATAACATTTTATCATGTTTTTTGGTCACATGTTTATAGTAAAAGGTAATTTTGTGTGAACGTAACTTGCATGGTACCACTGTAAATTTTAATGTTGTTTGCATAAATTAGTGAACTAAAAGATGACACTGACAAAGGATTATTACTTATTTGAGTGATCAATTTTCTATTATTCCATGAAAATTATTGTAGCATGGGTTATTATTCCATTATGTTAATGTGTAGCATTACCTCAGTCCCAAAATATATAGTAATCTAGTATAGGTTTGGACACAACATAATACTATGAATCTGGACATGCAAATGTCCAAATCTGTAGTGCTAGGTTATGTCAAATTCAGTCCTAATTTGCTATATTGTGGAATGAAAAGAGTATTAAATATGCCCATTATTATGTAATTTTAAGTGGTCTCTATTTATTTTATAAAATAATCTATTTCAGGTTCTAGATTTAAGTAAACTGTGATACAGTAATACTTGATTTAAGGTTGTAAACATTTTCCTATCACCAAATGTACTATATATGGATGTGCAATCTTCCAAGCATATCTTGGATAGATATGCATGCATGGAACCATCTCCATAGCTGTGCGTCACTGTGCTGATCTTACCGGATAGATGGCCGTTGGTTAATTAGATACGATTTAATATAATAATTGGAACGTGTCGATTGATCGACTGAGTGGGTAGCTGCTTAAACTGTAGCCGAGCAATCAACATCAACCGTTGCCTGTCAAGGTAGCTAGGCTACTAGAGGGTTGTTGGCCACAAGGTTTGGTTCTTTGTTTTCTCCATGGGCTGATCGATTCAGAAAAGGTGGACAAAACGGAATCAATTTTGTGGCCATAATAGTCCACAGGTACAGATTCACTTGTGGTCCAATGACACGGGTGTGAAACACATATAAACATTTAGTCAATAAAATCTTAATCTGGTGTTTCATTTATGACAAAGCTACACATGGGTTTTGAATCATACAAATATGCATAGACCATCTTACAAATATATATATATAATGCAGTGAATAGTTATAATTTTACCTTAATTATCTTTAAAAGTAAAGACTTATTTAGTCTGAAGCCAAAATTTATTTATTATTAAAACATTTGTATTTTAAATAGTAATCTGGTAAGGTCAGGTTTGCTACCAATTTTTACCCTATAAGATACATAACATCATTAAGATAGTGTCATTGATAAAAATTATTTACAATATGGCATTACCAATATATTTATATAAGGTAGAAAGCCAAACGAATCATATAATAATTATAATTATACAGGAGGTGATGTAAGTTGAGACATGTGATTTAGAATTTTACAATAGTAGTAATGTCCAAGCTATATACTTGATTATTTTTCAATTAACAACGAAGTCGTAACAAAATTGATGAATTTTTGACCCCAAATCAACCCAGGAAAACTGAACAAGATAGATAAAGATCTGACCGCCTAAATCGACCAATGAAAACCCAACCCAAAAATAGAAAAAGGAGCATTAAACTTTAATCAAGATATGATCCCAGCTAACCAAGTCGGTGGTAGGATCGGCTGGGTTTATTTGGGGGAACAGGTGAGAAACGGCGGGAAAACAACAAGTCACGAGAAGGCGGGGCCCACCTGCCATTGACCCTTGGGGAACATGCGGCCGCAGTTGGGCGCCGTCACGTGGGCCACTGGGCCCGCGAGATCCTTCCATCCACAGCCACCAGTCCAGCCTCCTCCTCGGCCACTAGTTGCATCCGACGCTATATTCACCGTCCGATCCGAATCCAACGGTCAGGATATGCTCCTCCGGCTTTTGATCGCTTCCCGCGACAAACGTGTGGCCACCGGCGGCAGCAAACCAACGGTGGAAAAGGAGCTCTCCAACAGACCAAATCATGGTGCTATGTTTTTTCTTTTGGACAAAGAAAAGAATGTCGCTGTTCTATCAATGTTTGTCTCGATCGGCGTTGCAACCACAATCATTTCAGGGAAAATAACAGTTAAATTTATGAAAACAACATTTTGGAGTATATAATAGAAGTGATGGAGTATAAATGTTCGATCGGAGACATAAGAATTTTTCCTTTTTTGTTCATTTGATTAACAAGATATTTCTGTAAGCAATACTCCAATTATATATGTGAAATGGTGATTTTTATCCATTTTTGTGGTATTTTGAGACTAAAATACCACAGAATGTGTTATTTTATAACCATGAGAAGCATGCATATTAGTTGAGAATCAAGCAAAGTCCAGTCGTTGGGACTTGTGGCTGACATGCGTGTACTATGTTAGGATGCATGCCTTGATGTTGTCTCTTGCTTGCTTTTCCTTTTCCTTTTCCTCCTCACTCTTTTGATGAGAGTAGAAACATGTGTATGTGATTAGTTGTGGAGTTTCCTTTTTATCATGCTAAAGCTGCCCTTCCCTTAAACAATTTGAGAATTCAACTTTTGCAGTTCAAATGATGCATGTGTCGTTTTCAACTATTTGAATTGTCCACTTGAAAATCGACACAATGGACTAAGGGTGCAAAGGAGGTGAAGATATTCTCTCGGGGATGTCAACGTTCTTCACTTGACACTCATCTGAACCAGCCATCTGATCTTGTTAATTACACCTCCGTTTCATAATATAAGGCGCGCACGCTTTTTAAGATTTAAACTCTTCAAGTATTTGACCAACAATTAGTTGATTGTTATTTAAAGTTTATTTGATAAAAATAATATTATTAAAATGACATTTAAATCTACTTTCATATCACTATAATTTTGTAATAAAAAATATTATAATATATAAGATATTAAATGTTGAAACTTATGTTTTAAGACTGTATTAGTTTGACCGCGTCTTATATTATAGAACAGAGTAGGTCAAATGGTCCATGCCTTCGAGAATGACATGTTCAAAGATAACTGATTTTCCCCATGAATCAGCTTTTCAGAGAAGCCAGAGAAAGAATAATTTACTAGCTAGCTTTAGTTAGAACAAATGAGTGGCTTCAAGCTCCCGTGAAAAACCATGTCTACATCGAAATTTGATAGTGTTGTTGCTTTGTAGTCCAACCAGGGTAAATATCCCTTCTTCCCCAAATATATGGCATGTTGGTTAACGGTGCCTTGGTTAACAGAGAGTATCGGCATGATTTTGTGGCTCAAAATTTATAAACCTATGCATGGGGAAATGATGTGCTTAATTCCTTCAGTCATTTCTCCTTTCATCTCTATGTGCGTTTGGGGAGTGGGATGGGAAGGAATGGATATATTTTTTAAGGGTGTTTGGTTCTAAAATAAGTAGGTTGGGTTGGTTAATTAAAAAAATATTATCCTTAGATTTAGGTCCAAACTATCCTCGTAAATCAGTCGGACCAAATGGTTTCTCTTCAACGACGTCAGTTCCGTCTAAACTCCGCCCACTCGCCGCCCCGTCTTGTGTGTGAGCGCCGCCGCCGAGCTCCTCTAGCCACACGGGACCAAGCTCGCTAGCAGCGGCGCCGGATCTAGTCCGGCAATGGGCATATCATAGGCTATATATATTTGACGTCAACGCCAATGTGAGAAGCGAGAGGAGTACGGGACGATAATGGTGACGCAGGTGCTGGAAAAATGAGAAAGAGGTGGAGACACCGTGCCGTCATCTCATTAGTGTGGTGTTATTGGTTGTCGATGAAAAGGACGGCTCACGTCGAATCTTTGGACATATGCATGAAGCATTAAATATACGACGAGACAAATCTTTTAAGACTAATTAGACCATAATTAGCCATAGGTGCTACAGTACCCACATGTGCTAATGATGGCTTAATTAGGCTTGAAAAATTTGTCTCACGGTTTCCAGGCTAGTCATGAAATTAGTTTTTTAATTCGTGTCCGAAAACCTCTCCTAACATCCGGTCAAATATTTAATGTGATTTTTTCGTCAAAAAGTTTTCACCAACTAAACAAAGCCTTAATTGCGTGAACGTACGGATCGGATAAAATAGAGTCCTAGGAGCTGTCCACAGCTTGCAGCAAATCTAGATCAGGGTGGATCGATCAAATCGTAGGAGAATATCACCAGTACAATAAACAATTTTGACACGGAGTTTGATGGATCATTGTCATTGAAGAAGGTAAACTAGATCCAACACCGCGTAACGATGTCGCAAGGCACTGAAGTACTGAGGTCAAATTAACCCAGATTAAGGAAAACAGTGGAAGAGGACTTTTATAGGCTCCCTTTGCAACAGATGATTATACGTGTATTAGAAATGGTTCTGTTAATGATTATTTTGGAGAAAAATAAGTTAGCTTGAGATCCAACCTCCTGTAGCTTTTTTTTTTAGCCTCCTATCTTTCTCATCTAATTCATGTGTTTTACATGTAGCCTATCCAAACTATTACTCGGATGTTTTTTTTTTCATCTTTACCATCCAGTGTTTTACATATTAATTTGTTTCTTCTTGCATACCATCTGCATCCCGGGCAAATTAAGGGGCATTAATTTCTCTCAAATTATATGGCTTGAAATTGTAGATCGTGCTAAATATTTTCATGTCTAAAATCACAATTTCTATATTAATATTGTTGAGCCACAAGCATTGGGGGGGGGGGGGGGGAGAGTTTATTAATTGCAATCGTATACAAAACGGTAGAAGTTTTTTTTTTTAGAGAGAGAACGGTAGAACTAATTTCAATAATGCAAAATTAGCTTTCACTAAAATTAACCTGCCATGATTAGTACGTGTAGCAGACTAATAAAAGAATCAGCAACTTGGTTAAGAGATAAAGAAAGCTAGTTACACTAATCAAGGCAGGGTGGTGACCTGGTAGGCAGGCCAGCGAGAGAGACGAAACGAAAAATATCTGGAGGAGGAACGAGGAATACGAGGTAGTGGGTATGGGAGAGGAAGAGGGGGGTGGCGTGGGTCGTAACGTGGGCCCCACCCCCACCTCAGCATCCCCGCGGCTTGTGGCCCTTGTTGCTCCTCCTCTCCCCCTCCCTCCCATGCTAGCCTCACGTCCACGCCTCTTCTTTTATCTTTTCTCTTGCAGGGATCTACGATTGCTACAAGTTGCCTACACCGGACAGCTACAAGTATATATTGTTTAAAGGTACAAACAGTCCTAAATTACAGTTTATATTATTTTGTTAGGACAAGAATTCGACCAATAATTTTTCTTTTAGAATTTATTTCTATCACATAAAACTAATGCTACTATAATTGTATTCGTAAGTGCTCTCTTACGACAATACTATCTAATATCATAACTAATATTTTAATAGAGAAATTATAGATCAAATCATTGTCTTAACGAAATAAAATACACCATATAAAATAAGACAGAGGGAGTATTATCTTCATCCCAAATTAAGTTCATATTTAATCTTCGATACAGTCTTTAAGATATTACTTTGATCAACAATTTTTGCAAAATAGGTAATATTTACAAATATTTTTAAATTAAATAATTTATATATTTTAGTAGCCTGTTCAGTGACAAATTTAGTAATACTATTTTTACATGATAGATCCTTTTAAAAAATTTTATATGAAGGTTCAAAGTTAAAAAAGTATGACTTGACACTATTGTAAATAAGGGCAGTATTAGGAATACCCTTGGGCCTAAATACCCTTTAAATAGCAATTCAAAATTTAAAAATTAGAAGATAAAAAGGAAAAATTTAAAAATTATATAATCCAGTCCTAGGCTCAAGAGAAATTTGATTCTGGTCCTGATTGCATAAACAAACTCTTTTTATGATGGAGGTATTGTTTCCCTTGTGTTTAGGCATCTAGGTGTACGGACTAGGAGGTGGAATGGCCGTAGAATCTTCCTTTTCTTTTTTCCGCCATTCAGAACGAGATTTTGGGTCTGTTTGGGGGAGCTTTAGATTCTGAGAAGCAGCTGTTTGGTAGTCAACTTCTAAGAATCTGAAAAGCTCTGAAACCTTGCTTCTCCAGATTCTAGCTTCTTAGTTCATTTTTCCAGAATCTGTAACAGCAGATTCTCAGAAGCTGTGGACCGTTTGGAGCAACTTCTGGCAGCTACAGCTGGGAGAAGCTCCCCCAAACAGGCCCTTTGATGGCTGCCATTTCTATAGTCCCTTATTTAACAGAAATATCAAAGGCTTTTCTCATTAACCTTAGTTTTTCCTAAATAACCTAGAAACACTTTTATTTCTGAAAATGGAGGAAGATGTTGTAAAACAAAACTTGTCAACTGTATGTGCATTGATCTTCTACAACAGGTATGTACCTAAGAGTTGGGTACAAATAACTTCGAAGAAATAATATGTGGTACTCCATTCGTCTTAAAATAAAAAAAAAACATAAAGAAAATATTAAGGAAAAATGTGTGAATGGCTTTATTCGAACAGCGCAAAAAAGATTATATATATGGCCAGAGCTTTCTATCTAGCCATGAGGCCTGACGAATGTTTTAATCAAGACGGTAATAGAGACCACTGGTCCTAAGTTCTAGTAGCTTATGTATACTACAAATCTGCATCGGAAATTTGGAACCATATCATGGAACTCTCGGTGATCTTCAAATCTATAATTAATCGAGAGTTTTTGTGGCTCAAGTTCAACTCCCTTGGCCATTTTGAGGAGCCCTATGTTGCAAGCAAGGAGTCAAATGATTCCTATGAATCTTCCTCTACACAAGGAAAAATTTAGGTAAAATTACGGGCTTGTTTAGTTTATTTTTCAAAGTAAACTCATTAGCAATGGAAATTTTTTTTGGCAAGATAGAAAGTAAAAGCGATGTTTGGTCTGATGGTATTTTTTCAGTTGTTACCGTATCAAAAAATTAAGAATGCTAAATTTTGGTATGATTGATTTTGGTTGCAAACTGAACAACCCTACATACAACACCTTAATTTTCACTCTTGATTTGATATTTTATCACAACCTATTTTACAAAGGCATCTCCACCTAATCATGTCAGGTTGATTTCATCCTCTCCATTGTCACAAGGAAATAAACTTGTTTCATTGCGACGTCAAGATAGCCATATCCGAGCTGCACCGTAAAGGAAGGAAGACAGAAGGCTTGCATCGGAATGAAAGGAAGAAGGGGGCTTGATCGGTGTCGATCACCACCGCACTTAGCCCTCTCACTATTCACGGTTATCTTAACACTCTGGGACTAGTTTGGTAATGAACTCTAATAATTGCGTCATATCCACACTGGGCTAATGAGTTTACTTTGAATAGACTAAACAATTGACTCCTTGGCTACGTGCGTGGCGAGCGCAATTTCACCATGGGGGAGTTGGGTGGATAGTTTTTTAACAAAAACACGTTATGAGGTGGAATATCAAAATAAGAATAACAACTAAAGTGATTTATATGAATTTTGTAAAAAAAAAAGTTAATTGTATCATTAGAGCAAGGAAAAAAATATCCTACCCTACCAGGCAGAAGTGAGAAAACTGAACAAGGGGCCAAAATTGACCCTAGGGAAGAGGAGGGAGGCAAAAACTAAAAGAAAACAGCGAATGTCCACCTGGAGGCTCCAGCGCCAGTAGTGGTCGTCCCCAGCGCATCCGCAGACGATCCTCTCTTCCAGGCTCTAAACCACCATCCCTCCTCCCTTCTTCTTCACAATCTCACATCCCCCAACTCCAAAATCCCCCACCACCATACTCCAATTCACACTCACACTACTTGCACCAAGAACCAATAAAGGAGAGATCTTTGCTGCGATCATGTCGTCAGCGGCGGCGCCGGCACCGGCGGCGGAGGGGAAGGAGAAGGGCTCGCCGCCGGCGGCCGTGGCGGGGGCATGCGAGCTGTGCGGGGCGGCGGCGAGGGTGTACTGCGGCGCGGACGAGGCGACGCTCTGCTGGGGCTGCGACGCGCAGGTCCACGGCGCCAACTTCCTCGTCG
Organism: Leersia perrieri; assembly: GCA_000325765.3. Taxonomy (NCBI): domain Eukaryota; kingdom Viridiplantae; phylum Streptophyta; class Magnoliopsida; order Poales; family Poaceae; genus Leersia; species Leersia perrieri. The sequence goes on along the minus strand of CM002486.1, from coordinate 3,654,626 downwards.
CGCGCCACGCCAGGGCTCTCCTCTGCCGCGGATGCGCCCGCCCCACCCCCTGGCGCGCCGCCGGCCCCCGCCTCGGCCCTACCGCCTCCCTCTGCCACCGCTGCGTCCCCCGCGGCGGCGCCGGCGCGCACGGCCGTCGCGACGAGGAGATGGGCGGCGGCGACGACGGCGATGTCGCGGAGGACGACGACGAGGAGGAGGAAGACGATGAGGAGGATAACGAGGAGGGGGAAGGGGAAGGGGAGAACCAGGTGGTGCCATGGGCGGCGGAGGAGGCGGAGGCCGTCACGCCGCCGCCCGTCGCGAGCTCCACCTCCAGCAGCAGCCGCGAGGCCCCCGCAGCCACCGCCGCGAATGCCGCCGACCACGCCAAGGTATCACCTACTTCCCCTCTCTTCCCTCGAATCCTCGATTTAATTTCTTGATCTCGCAAGCTTGGATCACCCTCATCAATTCCCCCCAATTTAGATCGTTTTCTTCCGATTTTGTTTCTACAAGAATGGTTTTTGATGGAAATGCCGATCGATCAATCGATTTGTGTGTCTTGCAGGAGGACCAGCCGTGCTCGACGTCGCAGCCGGGTTTGTGCCGGTACGCGTCGTCGGCTCGACACGGCGGCGGTGGCCGGAGCGACGAGGCCACCTCCTCCCGGAACGGCAGTGGTGGCGGCGGTGGCCGATTCCTTGCTTCCCGGCATAGGAAGAGATCGCCGTCGGATTTCCGCCGGTCGGGGTCGGCGCAGTCGGTGAGCGGCACGCAGGGGAGGAATTGCTCCAATGCAGCAGCCATTGGTCGAAATGAGTGAGTTCACAATCTTTGTTTCTCCAATGAATTCCTAAGCACAACAATTATAATTTCACAAAAGACACACACGCACACAAAGAAAAAAAAAACCTTTTGAACAATAGCATAGTGATACAATTGCAAGCATGATGTGGAAATATCAAGATTTGATAGATCAGTATGTTAGTAAGTAATTTATGGAGTTGCTACATAGTAAGACAAGTGAGGAGGAGAAAAAAGGGTGAGTGAAATGATGTAAAAGTTGGATTGAGAGGTTGATAACGACTTCTAGGTTTACTGTCATGAAGCTTCTACCAGTGAAAAGATGGCTACATCATAAGGTGATAGCTTTGCTTGCCTTGGTGAGCGCTATCATATGATGCTTGGAGTGCTCTGCAATCCCACTGCTGTAGTAGTTGATTGATAGCAAACTAGCTTTTCGGTTCCAAGAGCATTGCAATTCTATTTTTACTTCATCTAGTTTCAGTCTATTTCCATGTAGTAGACAGCAGGTGAGTTAGTATGGTGTCAAAGTGGTGGTTCTTGTCAAACAGTATAGCCCTGTTTTAGTGCTTATCTTTCCAACCTTTAACTTGAAAAAAAAATCTATACATGTATCTGTGTTACGATTGGCAGTTTTTGAAGGTTGAAAGATTTCCATGTTCGCCTTTTGGTGGCAAAGATTGAGCTACCTTGATCAGTCAGTGCTCTCTTGTTTGAACAAAGTTACTGATGTTATCCTTTTTGTTATGCAGCTTTTCATGAGGCCACTGAGACGATGATGTAGATGCTGATGCTAACTACATTAGAAGGTCACTTTTAGTGTATCCAGGCATTGGGGAGATGTGGATCACTGCAAGATCAAACCTCCACCAAGCTCACACATCTTTCTCATCGACAACTTGCAGAGTCGAATTATCACGCAGCCATCCCAGAATATTGGTACTATCCATAATTGCGATGGCTTTGCTGTAGCTTGTATATGTGCCCTCACTGCTTTCATGTGTTTAATCCATTTCCGCCTTCTTGTTTGTGAATGAGGCGTGTTGACTAACTTAAGAAATGATATAATTTTGCATGTGAATTTCTTCCATGGTTGCACTGTCAGAATGCTTCCGTTCTGACTTATACTCAATCACAAAATTGTTCAGGAATCACAATCTTGGCTGCAATGTGTTGAAATCTGTAAATTTAAGGCTGTCGAATTTCTGTATTAGTTCTGGTTTTATGGAACCTGAAAGAACATAGTACCCTACAATTTGCACAAAATGCCATGTATATTCTACAAACTTATCTCAAATTCCAGCCTTCCAGGTAGGATTTGTGGGATTAGGATGAGATTTTTGTACGGATCCTTATGTGGTCAATTCAGTGTTCTTTAATGGAAAAATCCGGCTTGGTGAGAAAAATGGATAAGTAACCTCTTTTCAAAAACTTTGTCCAGGTTGAACTCATCAGGTCAGTGAAAGCTACACATAAGTGTTAATAATATTGGAGCTAAGTCTCTCCTTTTCCTTCTTTGAGGGTATCAAATTCTTCATCCTGATCTTTCCATCACCCATGTCATTATCAAACATCACTCACCACAGAAAAAAAAACAGAAAGAAAGAAAGAAAGGAGAAGATGCATCTGTGCTTGCTTTGTGGTGTGAAAGTAGTAGAGATCCATTGGCGTCTGGTACGGGAACATCATGCATGCCACATGCTTTGATCAACTGATCTGAAGATTTTGCTTGGAAATGAGCCACTTGCTGAATAAGATAAGCATGGTTTGCATAGTAGATTAGGTCCTCCCATTGACCTGGCTTCTCATTTTAAAAGACCTCTCATTTCACATGGCTAACTTGTCATCTCATCTCATTCAGCTAATAAACATTCTTAACTTACACGCCTACACAATTAATTTAACAAACCTCTATATTTTAAGAAAAAATTACACGAATTATAGTTATACTAACCTCTCTATTATTTGGCATACACTCCTCACACGCCATACCATTTACCCGAATTTATCAAGCAGTACCGTTTTCACACAATTAATTCGACATGAACATCATAATTCAATAAAAATTATACAAAAACCATACCACCCCATAACTTGAGACGCAAACTATCTAAACCAGGAGAATCACGGGTTGCTTGGAATGTGTGGCTCCAAATAAGTGTACTAGAACAAGGACTGTCCTAGCAAAAATTGGTCCCCCTCAATTCATCCTCACCGATCGATCAAGCTGCCAACTGTTGGAAGATGCATTGAATTGAATTGAATTGAAGGAGAAGAAGAAGAAGGGTGGAAATCCTAGGGAATGTGGTCCATGCAAAATATATGAACCATATCAGCTGCCGATCAGAAAAAGATCTCTGCACAAGGGAGCAAGAAAATGTAGGCCACTAGATATGCACACACGCACACGCACGACCGGGTTTATTCTCTTGTTGTGAATAAAGGCGTTCCATGACAGAGTTGCTTCGTTTCCATTTGCTGCTCTCTCCGGCACTAGTAAAAAAAAGTCGCCTTTGGACGTCAACCCGATAAAGAAAATGTTTTTCGAGGTGAACACATAGGGAATTTTCATACATCTAAACTGAATATTCGTATGAGTTTTCCTCGAATTTATTTTACACGCTATAGCTTAGTACATGTCAAAAGGACATATAATTTCGAGATTAGGAGCAGAAAACCACAAAATAGACCTTCTACATATTTACACTATTTTTTTCAGGAGTAGAACATTTCTTGCTTGTCCCTTGGTTTAGGTCCCCTAGTGGGAGTAAAGGAGCTGGTGTCCTGGTGAGGAAAAATGAAGGTTTGAATGAATATTTTATAGTCAAACAATGAAACAAAGGGTAGGCAGACTTCGTCCAGTGAACTTGGCAAGCTGAATGGGCTGCCGGTGGTTGGGCTGGCCCAGTAGATTCTAAATTAGTGGGAGATTGTTAAGTAGCTAACGATAAATCCATAAACCTTATAAAACGAACGAAATTGCAGTACTTGATTCTCTGTAATGGTAGGAACAGGAATTTTAATCTTAATCGGCGGGGCTATGTAACTATAATTCTAACCATATCAAAATATGTTTCCTCCATATGAAATATATTACTGGATTAAACAGTAAAATAATCTTACTGGGTGCGCTAACTAATTGAAGTCCATTTTCCAATGTATAAGACAAATATACATGTATGTATACTAGTAATGGCATGGCTCTAATTTTTCCATGTATTGTATATGTGTATGAGCACCGCTAGATACTAGGCGATGAAATTTAAGATTGATGAAGTCACTATAGACATTGCTAATGATGAATGCATTGTCTGTATTCAAAGGTTGCCTACATCCGTAATGTTTCACAAAAGAATATTTGACTATTCGTAAAAGGTGAAAATTGTGTTTGGGCTAGAGAACAATTGCAGACACAAGGGAAATTAACCAAAAGAGAAATTAACTCCTATCACAATCCTTTTTGGGCTTGTTCGGCACCGCTAGCTGCATCTGCAGCAAGGCTAGCACAAACAGTGCTTTGTGCCTTCGGCTACTGCAGCACAGCCGGTGTACACCTGTAGACTGAGCTACCAAACAGTCTCTTCATGTTGTGAGGTTTGGTTTGATGAAATTTAGAACAACATGGATAAACAATTTCTTCACGTTTTGGAGGAATTTATTCCCACTTCACTGCTACAAATTCGTTTAAAAACTGCAATGCATTCTCTCTTTCTCCACCTTTGTCTCTCTCTCCCCATAAATCTTATACCTGATTGCAGTTAGGGCTGGTTTAGTTCCCGAAAGATTTCGGAGTGGGCCAAAAAATTTAGTCTTTTCATCTTTTCCGTCTTGTTGGAACTAAACGGGTGGGCTGAAATACCTAGGGTTAGGTGACTCTGTGTGTGGGGGGGTGTTGGGGGAGGGTGTTCTTTGCCACCTCCTACCCCAGCATTGAAGAGAATGGAAGTTTCATTATACATTTATTAGGGGCAAGGTTGGAATTTTATACACTGATTGCATGCAGTTTGAACCAACATCTTTTGGGTGTTTAGTTCTCAAAAGTCTAAAAAGTGTTCACAGCCAAAATTTTTTGGCTCAGCCCGAAATTGTTGGGGGGAACTAAACGGACCCTTACCTGACAAATGCAGCTTATATAAAATAAAATGGTTGACCTTAACACTTGCACATCCTTGCTCCTACCTCTGTAGTTATCGTGTTCGTGCCCTGCAGACCTCGACATTTGTAAATTTTTACGGAATGCGTAAAAGCTTTGCACATCATTTATATTAAGATTGCGCAAAAGTTTTCATCTCGTGACATTTGTAAATTACAAACGTGGCTAATCATCAAGAAGGATGATTCTTATACAGAACTAAACAGAAACGGAAACAACCAACAAAAGCAAAGCTGGGGTTACCAGCTACAGATAACAACGAAACAGAACTACTCCCAGGTCTACTATCTAACACCCCAAAGCAAACACCTGGAGGACTTCGATCACCCGTCGCCTTCTCTTGGAAAACTTCAGAAAGGATCATAGATTGTCAGGTGTTGCATTACTCACGCGCAGATCACCGAGTTTTTTTTAGGATTGCCTCTCGCCAGACGTCCAGCTGCTCCCGGTCCCCCTCCCTAAGCAAAATTCTCCACTTCTGCACAAGTAACATTGTCCTGTAAACCACCTGCAAAGGGGATTTGATTAAAATATTTTCAAACACCTAAGCATTTCTAGTTAACCACACTGCCCAGCACACACAAGCAACTTAAAAAATCCAAATGTGTCCTTTTTTCTTAACTCTCACGAGATGAAAACTGTCAAAAAGGTCGTTGGGACATCTCATAAGAAGGATGATTCTCGATGAGCGGTGGCTAGAATTGGGTAAAAACAGATAAGCTAGCATCATCACGCATAGATCATACGTAAAAATTGCTGCGTGAAATTTCCAGAATAAAATATAAACCACTGTCAAGGTTTCAAAGTTTCTACACAGTTTGATCCTTCGAAGATCAACTCAAATTCTCACAAAACAGAAGACCATACGTGTAATGCTTCTATGCATCTAAAAACCCTATTTGCTGTACACTAGTATGGTTACCTGCCCTGGAACTCACAGGCTAGACTGTCAATGTACCAGATACACACCCACCATCTTAGATTTAATTATTAAATTATAGAATACACCTGACGTGCTTCTCATCATCAGATTAATTGCAAAATTAATATTGTTCATCTTGCAATCAACTTCGCTTCACATGCCAAAAGGCGACAGCCTTTATGGCTCATACAAGCCACTTGATATTCTCGATTTCTCATAACAGCACATAGCCATCTGATGATGACATTATAATCATAAAATTATAATTTGATCATCAATACGATTTCTTGAAAGCAATATCTGTACCAAAATCGCTAATGATTTTAGATAAAAAAATTCCCTCTTTGGTGCTTTGCTAAGTCCAGCCACTGCTCCGCCCAATCCAACGGCCGATATTTCGTTTCATATCTGGCCAGCAGTTATATTAATTAATCCATATTTTTTGGATTAATTAACGCTAATTACGTTGGTCGCCTCTAACTAACCACTCGCGCCTCATCCTGCAGAGAGAACTCTTCTCCTCCTCCGCGTCGCGAGAGCAAATCGCTCCCTCCCTCTCCACCACTGATCCCCTCCCGGAGAGCGCGGCCTCCGCCCGCCGCCGCCGTCGCCGGCGATCTGCTACTGGCGCCCGCTCCGCCGCCGAGAAGGGTATGGTTGTTTCTGTTCTTTCCCCGTTCTGTTCTTTGTCTGAAGAACAAATTCGAAAATTTCCCCTTCATTCTAAGCCTCTCGCGGTTTGCGATTTGTGATGTATTGTTGGATTAGCCGACACGAATTACTGTAGATTGGGTATGTTGGAATTTGAAATTCGCTGCTGTTGGCAATAAATTGTCTCGGAGAATTTGTGGTGTGCGCATTTGGATTGGGCGATCGAATTGAAATGTTCAGTGGAATTGATTTGCAGGATGGAAGAGGGGATGGAAACGGTGGTGGGTTCTTCTTCCAAGCCGTGCGGATCGTTGTCGGATTACTGCATTCCGGACTACATCCTGAGGCCGGACGCTCAGCGAGTGGTTCTTGATCATGCGCCCCCGTGCCCTGTGGTAGTGTTCATCAATTCTGGATCTGGTGGCCAGCTTGGGAGCAGTTTGATCAAAACCTACCGTGAACTTCTCAATGAAGCACAGGTATATTTGTCTGAGTCTTTGGAAATGGGATTCCTTTTTAGCCTTGTGGCGTCTCAGGAATTGAGGAATGTGGTTTTTTGTTGTCACTTGTTCATAGCTGCTGCGTTTCTTTTCAGGTTTTCGATCTCTCGGAAGAGGCCCCGGATAAAGTTCTGCACCGTTTGTATGCTAATCTTGAGAGGCTCAAGATTGAGGGGGACATTCTTGCTGTTCAAATTTGGAGAAGTCTCAGACTAATTGTGAGTGATGATGCTTTGAGGTTTATATTGTACAGACCAGGGAGTCCTTTTGGCCCAACAATTTTATTCTTATTGACTTAAGAGATTTCAATTAGGTCGCAGGTGGCGATGGTACAGCAAGCTGGCTGCTTGGGGTAGTCAGTGATCTCAAGCTTTCACACCCACTTCCAATTGCTACTGTGCCTCTGGGAACTGGAAACAACCTTCCCTTTTCATTTGGATGGGTAATTGCTCAACAACTATTGTGAACTTAACAGATTATCTTCAGATTTTGTGTGAATTGGTTTTTGAGTTTTGACGACAGGTGGCAAAAGTGCTGTGATTACTGCTTTACCTAGACTAGAGTATATGATGTAAAAGTTGTTGTGTTAAATTATATTTATTAATGATTCTTGCCTGAATTTAGCTTGTTCCTGATCATGGTCCTCTGTACCTTGCCGAATTCAACATTGCAGGGTAAGAAGAATCCTTGTACTGACCAAGAGTCTGTAAAGTCGTTCCTTGGGCTAGTGAAACATGCCAAGGAGATGAAAATTGATAGGTATTGCCTGTACTGTGGCAGTTTACCAAAAGCATTGAATTTTCCCCTTTATCCTTCTCATAATTATAAGAGTGAAACGGCTGATTAACTTTTTTAAGCCCCGCAAAAAAAAAAAACTTTCAATCTAAGATATGGAGCCATTTTGTGAACCTTAAGCAGTTGTATAATTATCTAGCTGTTTGCGCTTTCTCCCAGTCTAAAACATGCTTTGCCCTTTTATACCTCATTTGAACACAAGACTAATTATCGTGGGCACATAAATGTTTCAGCTGGCATATCATTTTGAGGATGCGAGCTCCAAAGGAAGGTCCATGTGAGCCTATTGCTCCCTTAGAGTTACCTCATTCACTGCATGCATTTCATCGTGTGTCAAGCAGTGATTCCCTTAATATGGTAAGACAATCTGTCTAATTTTCCTATTTTATTATATTTCTTGTTGAATAAAATTGCTATCTGTCAGGACTCAAGTGTCACTGAATTTAATTCAATTTCTACATTGGTCTTTCTTTTTTTTTTTCCTCTAGGAAGGATATCACACATTCCGTGGAGGATTTTGGAATTACTTTAGCATGGGTAAGGCTTTGTATGTTCATAGCTACTTCCCACTATGGATCCTAAACAGTTTTGAACTGTGTGGTTTATATTTTTACTCTGGTGCTTTGTCTAATGAAGATAAAGACTTCGATGGTGCTATATAGGGCAAGTATTGTGGTCTTGCAGTTGTGGATCTTATGATCATTAATGTCATAGCTTATTATATTTTTTGAAAAGGATCCCAAGCTTCTTCAATGAACCTAAAGAAACTCAGAAATTCGAAGTAGCATACATGATCATGGCTTCACATATTGCAGGTATGGATGCGGAAGTTTCTTATGGATTTCATTCTGAAAGAAAGAAAAATCCAGAGAAATTCAAAAACCAGCTGACGAATCAGGTTTTTTATATTAATTATATTCTAACATATGCATGGAGACAAATTTGTTTTTCACTAGTAAATTCCACAAAATGATGAGCATATTGGCTTAATTATTTAAGGAGTTAGACATTTAAGAACTCATTTTAAAGAACTGCAGATTTAGCATCCTTTTGTTTCACTGCGCTGCAGAGTTTGATTTCCTCGTTAGTGTTGAACTGTTCCAACTGAAATGCCTCTTTGTTTGACATGCACAAACTTGGTAAATGCAATTCGATCCTATATGGATGCTCTATGCACTCAACGCACGCCATTTTTCCTTCTGTGATATCTGAATATACAGCCCTTAATGAGCTAGTGAGAACTGAGAAAGTGTCGAATGAGGCCAATACCCATTGCATGTTACCGGAGCTCTTAAACTGTAGTTGTTGCAGAAACATTATGCTTATATCTGTAGTTCCATCAAATTGATTCTTAAATATTTAAACCCTTGATAATTAAGCTAATATACCTGTGAATATGTGAAATTTCTTTCTTTATTGGTTTCGACAAATGGTCTGCTAGTCGATTTCAATTTAGCGAACTACTTAATCTTGTCAGGTGTTAATTCATTTAATCTATGCAGGGTACATATGCTAAGGTTGGACTTAAACAAGGATGGTTTTTCGCTTCGTTAAGTCATCCATCTTCAAGGTATCTTGTTGATTTATCATAACATATTTCATGGCATACCTGTTATATTATTTGTATTGTGTATTCTTTACAGTCTCTGATTTAATATAAAACCACCGAATTCCTGTCAGTATCTCTGGTTAGCCTGAGAAGACAAGGTAGGAGTGTACTTAACAAGACCAGGACTACTTTGGGGTGTTCTATGTACATTACAAACTACACAATTGATTCATTTGTGACTTTTTCATTCCTCCATAATATATGTTGTCATTTGCCAAAGCTTAAACCTGTAATACTTGATAATTCTAAATTAGATAATTGATAAAAATCTATTCATGTGTGCTGTAGTTGTTTCCTTCTTTTCCTTTTGTTAGTAAGCTTGAGTGCTTTATTTCCAGGAACATTGCTCAACTTGCAAAAGTGAAAATCATGAAAAGTGCTGGTAGCCAGTGGCAAGAACTTCACATTCATCACAGGTAAACGTTGCCCCTTCTTTGTGTTGTATAATTTTTTCCCTTTCGTACGTTATTCATCAGCTTGGTGATGGAGGATGCAACTATAATCTGAGCAAAAGTTAACCACTGTTCCTCTTGCAGCATTCGATCGATCATCTGCCTCAACCTGCCTAGTTTCTCTGGAGGTTTGAATCCTTGGGGAAGACCTGGCCAAAGGAAAGTAGAAGAAGTGAGTTTTCATGCTCTACGCTTGGCAATTAAGGCTTGATGAATTTCGCATTGTAACTATTCACAGATTATTTTCTGGCAATCTTCAGAAGAATTAATAATCAAATTTCTGCCTTGGAAAAACAAAATCTACAGAGAGACCTCACGGCGCCTTTCATTGATGATGGACTTATTGAGGTTGTCGGATTCCGTGACGCCTGGCACGGGCTTGTCCTGCTTGCCCCTAATGGACATGGCACTCGCCTTGCGCAGGTATGAACTATATGAAATGCTTCATTTTGCTCTTTAGCAGCGTAGAACCGAAAACCACTTCACAAACATAAATTTCTATATCAAAAACTAGTACGGCCCTCTTCATTCAAACTCATGTAAACATCATTCAAAATCAGGCTCACAGAATTCGTTTCGAGTTCCACCAAGGCGCGGCCGACCACACCTTCATGAGAATGGATGGGGAGCCATGGAAGCAGCCCCTCCCCACAGACGACGACACCGTCGTTGTGGAGATCTCCCACCTCGGCCAGGTCACCATGCTTGCCAACGAGCCCTGCACGTCCAAGAGCGTCCATGACGAATCTCCCCATGCCCAACAGGACGGTCATGGTGAAGGCGACAATGACAGCATTGGTGATGATGATGAGTGGGAGGATGGCAGGAGGAAGTTTGGAGCCGCGGAGACGTTCAAGATCCCTGACGAGGTCGACATTGCTCACCTCAGCTGAGCTTTATCGGAATCTGAATGTTTTCTGGGTTGGGTTCTGGATGTTCATAATCTTCAGTTAAAGTGATTTTTGCCGTCGATTCCTTCAGTTGTGAAAATGAAGTCCTTTTTAGTAATTCATTTACTGTAAAATTTGGTACCAATTGACATTGAATGCATAGCTTATAGTTTGGAATATCTGTAGGAGAACCGGCGACATTTGTTCGTCATTATTATTATTCTTTAGACATTTGTTCTTTATATATATAAAATAATGTTATTAATTGATGTTCTTTCAGTATTCTTGATTATAGTACTCTGTAGAGTTTTTTTTTGAGAAAATAAGTAACAAAAAGAAAAAAAACAAAGAACGGCAATCTGTTTGGGCGGACCCTTAGTCTACCTCATTCTCACGCCTGTCTCATCTCCATCCTTTCTCATTCCTTTATGCTCCCCTTCACCCCTACCTCTCTCCTCTCCCCCTTCATCAGCTTCATGATGGCTTGTGAGAATGTGAGGTCTGCGATGAGGATTTTTGTGCAAAAGGAGTGACGGGAGGTGACGACGGTTTTTCTGCAGGAGTAGCGTGGAAGAAGGTCCATTGCAACATACGTCTATTCGTAAACGGTGGTGGAGCCAGCGGCGCCGTTGAGCGTAGGCAGTTAGTATTATTTACCGGTGATCGACCAATTTTTTGACGTCGGCTATAATATTTTATAGAGGAGATACAAGCAGCGGAGCCCAAGCGGATGACCAACCTACCAGGCTACCAGGAGGTGGATCCGCCATTGATTCGTAAGTAATGCCATTAACTAATTATTTTACCGTTGTTTTATCAGTGTTGATTTCTTTTTCTCGGTTATTTGTTTCTGTTCCATTACAAATTTCAAAAAAAAAATCGAGAAGATATATTGTACAAAAAAAAATCTGGTCCACGTCAGCAGCTAGCGCCGGAGTGAGAAAACAGTGTGCAGGACTGCAGGTGTGGTTTGACTAGCCCGCCGTTTCGCCGGCATCGTCTGCCAAAACCAGCAGCACCTACAATACAAGTACGCACACACTAGCTGAGCCGTGAGGTCGCCGGAGATCGAGTCGATATGAGCGTGAGGTTGGTGGCCGGCCGCGCTAGTAGGGTGGCGCCGTCGCCGGCGCCGGCAGGGAAGAAGCGGGACGGCGCCGCCACGACGGCGTCGACGACGACGACGTGGAGCCCCAAGGAGAAGGACAGGGTGGCGGCGGTGGCCTCGCCGTTGTCGAGGCCGGCGGCGGCGGCGGAGGATGAGGAGGAAGGAGTCGATACGGGAGTTCATGTTCCTCTCCTTTTGGGGACCAAATTCCTGAGGCCGGAGAGGAAGATGTAATTTATTTTTTGCTTGTTTGTTCAATGAAAAAAATGTGGAGTTTCTCTCTCTCTCTCTCTCTCTCTCTCTCTCTCTCTCTCTTCGTTTCTGAATTCAGAGTTTCTGACCTGAAAATTATGCTAGTAATTCATATGTGTATATGTCCGTTCTATGGTTTATCCATCATCCATTAGATGAATGGATGCTTGGCTGCTTGCTTGGTTTATTGACAAACTTTGCGGAAACTGAATTTTCTGTAGAAATGTTGTAGCCTTGATAACTGAATTCTGACCTGAAAATGATACTGAGTCAAGTGTCTCGTGTTTTTAAATCGGACAATAGAAATGTGTAGCCTTGAGTGAAATGTAAGAGCAGGTAATAGCATTTGTCATACTTACAAGTTACAACAACACGGATGATCATTGTTAATACCAAACCACACACTTCATGTGCCAAACATTTCTCCTGGATCTAGCTCCACAGGAGCTGCAAGTGCATATGCAAAACTGAACATTCTTCAGGTCTATGCATTAACTTAACAGCCCAACATATTAACCAAAAATTCCCTCGTCTACAGGGACAGAACCTAAAACTATGAATCTACGAAAGGTAAGCTTCCCACAACTCCAAATAAGCTTTGTAATTATCCTAGTTTTATACTTCTAGTTGCAGTCTTGCAGAGGCAGTTCTTTTTTTCTGCCAATATTTTCAGGAAAAAAAGAATCATATTCTGAAACTGCACACGCACAAACAACTGCGACTGCATGTTCTTCAGGTCTATCTCTGCAGGATCTGCACAAGTGCATATGCACAACTGAACATTCTCGAAATCTCTGCACTAACTTTGGCCATCTTATACATGTAATCGAAGTTTTCACGCTCTACATAGACAAAGTCAAAATATCCTATTTTTAATTGCATAGGCAGTTCTCCTGCCAAGATTTTCAGTGAAAAAAGGGGATCTTCAGCACCTGCATATGCAGATATGCAGAAATATCTGAACTGAACTTAACTGAAAATTCTTCAGGTTTCCCACTAGCTAGGTCCCCAGCAAACGAGATGCATCACCTTCTCATCCTTCTCCGCCCTCCTCCTCATCCTCCTCATCCTCACCTTCTCCTCCGCCGCCGGTGATCCACCATTGGTGGTGGAAGGTGGCCGCCGCCCGCCGTGCGGCGGCGGCCGGCGGTGAGTCACCGGCTGCTCGGTGCGGACGGCGGCCTGAACCGCCCTTGCGCACAGCCTGCTCACGTAGGCCAGGCTCATCGATCACTCGATGCTGGTGGATTGCTGATCAGATTTTCAGAGACTGAATCTGCTTGGTCACCTCCAGATTTCACTGCCGCATCTGAAAGACTGAAACTTTATATTTTATTTTTTTAGCTGCAACTGAAAGACTGGAATTTTAGGGATCTTACTGTGTTCTATGCAGCTATCGATGCAGCACTCCAATGTGTGGCATTTTCTTGATTTTTTTTTTTGGTGGTGATCCAAAATGGCTTCTCTGATCTGAAGGTCGTGGTGATTTATGCAGTCGATCACGCCTGCAACTTGTTGGGCAAGAATATGTATAAATGGAAGATAGGCTTATCGTTCAAGAAATCATTAAACGACATAATCTGTGCTGTTTTCCATTGTAAGGAAATAAATGCTACTTTGCAGAAAGGAAGAGGGGGATGAAAAAGAAAGACTGAAACGAGATAGCTCATCACGGCGCCGAATAAGTACTTTGTCCTGTTAGTAAGGTGTGGAGAAAGTTAATGTAGCTAATTACTTGATTTTTAAGTGGTAAAACATTCTACAGAAAATTTAAAAGGTTATATGTTTAGTAGAGTACTATCTTGTTGTCTGTTTGAAACACGAGAAAGTAAACCTGCAAAAATGTGTAGTAGCAAAATTCAGGAATATATGTCAACGAAAGAGAGGTGCAAAACATTGGACCTGAACACAAGCAGATGAGTGGGTATTTCATATTTGCACGAAAATTCAGGGGAAGCAAAAGCAACTTCCCAAAGAATTGAAAAAGTAAACAATCTTTCTTTTCCAGCAATTATCACGAAGGCGCTAGAAATTCAATAGCTTTGGTGAAGTAGTAACGCACTAACGCAGAAACCATAAACCGCATGCCTCTTTTCTCTGAGGATACTTAACTGTTCTGAATAACGAGATCAGACAAATATCAGTTTTCTTAATTTGTTTTTAATTTCATTTTACAACTCAAAGTAATCATCATCATCATCATGATGGGACATTTACATAGACTAATCAGCATCTTGATGCCAAGTAAAAAAAAACTAACTACAAAATCAAGAACCAAATCAACGAAGCAAGAGAATGATGAGCTATCAATCTATCAATCAATCTAGCTAGGGCCCCAGCAGCAGCTGAGGTACATGACCGTCCTCATCCCCTCCTCCTCCACCGCCGCCGCTGCCGCCGGCGATCCGTCGCCGACGCCGGAGTGCTGCTGCTGCTGCAGCAGGAGACTGTCCATGGCGGTGTGCTGCAGCGACCGGAACGCGTAGTTCCACCGGCAGAGTCCCGACTGGTCCTTGAGCCCCTCCACCGCGCCCACGCTCATCGCCGCCGTCCACCACGCCTTCGCCGCCGCCGCCGTCGCCGCCGTGCTCGCCATTGCAACTATTCTATCTCTGGATTGAACCTCTCGAGCTTGAATTCGAACTTGCTGTTGATGTTTCGATTTCGAGATGGATTGTGAAGTGAAGTGGTTAATTTGTAAGTGGAAGAAGAGTGGCAGCTTGAAGCTGAGTTTATATAGAGTTTGTGGAGGAAGGAAACAGGAGGCGGCAGGCGATGGTTTTTGCCGTTTTTCTGCATAAACCGGAGGCTGGATATATCTGCTTGTGTCACCCTTCTGTTCTCTTCTTGTTTGTGTATGCTTCAAATGCAGAAATCCTAACTAAAATGATATAGACATTTGGGTCATTGGGTGACGGTTGCATAAATTATTTAATTTATACTTTATATATTTTTTTTAACGGGTAACACTTAACTCCATGTATTGGTACTCGGTACTCCTATCATTTTAGACGTGATAAGAAAGACTCATAGATCAGACAAAAATTGCAGCCGGCCATCAGCCAGAGCCACCGACACTTGGTTATTGACTGCAGCCGGCCAAAATTAACTTTGCTAATGCTGAACTTAACCACGTGCTCTCAAACACGAAAGATTCCATTCATGCAGGACCGATGCCCGGCGCCGTGCAGGTGTCACCCTGCCCTGCTTTCATCGCACACAACGGTCAGTGACTCAGAGCAAGAATGTGCAGTAAACTAGTACTATATACTATAAGAAATCACCTGACTTGTCATCTAGATAATGCATCCATCCTACAACTTGTTGCCGGTTAGATTTCTTAATTAGTTCAGAGACAGATTATGATGCGTGCCACATGTTTGGGTCAACCATGAGGCCATGGGATGGATTAAATGAGTGGATAAGGAGCAAAGTAATGGGAGACTGAGATACCTGTATATTTGCTGTGACAAAACCAGTGGCGGCAGGCCATGGTTTCCAGGATACCAGGGCCAATTTCTTGGTTATGTGATTATCTTGATTGCATCCCCGTGTGTAACACAAGGGTTTTTAATTGCTTGTTCTTCACTACCCTTATAAGCTAAGCAGATTGTTTGGCTTTATTTGCATCGAGATAGGAGTAAGTCATTGTACCGTCTTATTATACTTCAGCATTTTTCACATGTTGTCAATTTTAGATTTGCCGTTTGATTGACAGCAAAAGAATTTTTTCCCACTGTCATTGCAGCAGGGTAACGCCTAATCATGCTTAACTACAGCTTGACATCTACTAAGCCAAACCACGGGGTAAATAAAATCCTAATCTCCATAACTCCATTCTACCCATAAGGCCATAACAGAAGAACGGGAGAACTCAAGAACTCGTGTTACTTTCCAATCTATCTTTCGGTGATACCAAATACGTATACCACAACTTCAGAAACAATGCATAACGCAAAACTTTATGTCCGAATAACATCTACATAAACACATGCGTCTAATGCATTTTCTTTCTGTAAATATTGAAATGGCTAATGGAAAATGCCCACAATATCTCAACAAAGGCACAGCAAAAGTTATACTACATTTGAGTTTCCATGCCCATTGTGCTATTCGCACATCGGTTTTCCGCTGATGACATTACGCCAGAGGCTTTTGCTTCCTTCCACACACTTGCAGTAGTACAACTAGACTTCATCAAACAAAGCACACAAACTTCCTTGCCTTCAATGAACAGCAGCTCAATGGTTCACATATCTGCCACAGACCAAAGGTAAGCTTCTTGCTCCGTCGCTTGCTTCTCGTTCTTTAGCTTAAACATATCCTTCTCAAATCCTGGGAAAACACGGGAATGCTTTGTAAGTTCTCACGGCCAGATTTAAGGTTCAAAATGCAAACAAACTTCTAATGGGCACAATCTAAAGTCTGGAACATATAATATTGGCCAGAAAGTTGCACAAGTTGAAATATATACACAGGACAAGTTGTTTGTAATTCATGTATAGCACCAATATATACCAGATAAGTCATAGCAAAACAGTAAGGATATGATGGCCTGAGAAAAAAGAATGTGAACACGTTTCATGTTTTCATTCTCCTGCCCAGCTATCTTTTCCGTTGCCTTATAATGTGAGTTCCACCAGTTCCTTTACAAGTTACAACCATAAACATGTTTTTGAATATTCAGGAAGAGAAAAACATATGTTGCTTGAAGTTGGATATTCTGCTGGGTCCATTCAGTAAGAAAAAAAATACTGTGATTGGCAGCTTCACTGTTATTCTACTCATTATTTTAACAGTTGTTGAGCAGGTTAAAATCACTACAGTGGTAGACTTGTAAGTAGTCCATTGTAACCGAAAAAGTGAAGACGAGCTAATATTTTGCCATTCCAAGGAACATGATGTTGAATAACAAGAAAAGAAACTTAAGAACGAATTTAAAAGGAACATACCATTGCTGCGATCCACTCCATCCCAGTGACGACCAGGTTTTATACCGTAGCGGTTTGGAGGAGGATCTACGCCACGTTTCAGCCAGCTGTGATTAGGTATATTTTGGGGAACAATGAAGCCGGATTCTTTCATCTTTTCATCAGCTCCCAAGTCCTCCAGAAGGAGGTCTGTATCATTTCTCTGCAACATATGTGCACACAAATCAGCAATTAGCAAGGCCAAAGTGTTCAAGGGTTCAACTGAACCATTCCAAATCAAAAGTGGCAACTACCTTGACAAGATGGGCCATAGGATCACCCCATCGAAGTCTGTTTTTTAGCATCTTGTCGAGCTCAGGATCATCCCTGCATACAAAGCAAATTCAAATTATAAATGCATAGTGAATATTTACACACCTTGACATTTGACAAAGAACTGATAAACAACACAGACATTAAGAGAGATTCTCAACTTAACGTTGCTAGTTTGCTCAATGTAAGAACTACACTACTAATTAAAGAAACATACTATGTAGAATACCTTGTCCGTGCAAATGGCTTACTCTTCTCAGCTTCAAGCTCCTGTAATCTAGCCTCAGCTTCTCGCTTCTGCGCCAACCCTTTACCCCATTCTATATGCATTTCCTGCAAATATGTAGAGCATTAGTTGCGAGCTGCAAGCAGCAGCATCGAAGACAGACTAGACCATATGTTGAATTGAGCACAAAGGAGTCACAACATAGGAATAAATATGAAACGAAATGGAGCCAATATTCAATCATCATTCTGTGCAATGTGTTCCATGCTACTTCTGCAAAAAGTGATCTGATTATGATAAAATCATATATCTCTTAACTCCAACATTGTTTTTCTGGACTAGTAGCGTGTAGTACAAATCAAATATTCATCACCCACACCCACACCTAAAAAGTCCTCATTTGCTATGGCAAACTGTTAAACCTGCTGCCAGGAAAGTTGTAAAGACTGGAAATTAAAAAGGACCACAAAAATGGCGGTATAAGCTTAGTGTTCTTTGATGTAATGTTTATTAGTCTTGGTAGCATCTGTTAATATTTCATAGTTCTTGCACACCACACATCGTAAATCTTCTATTCTGGCAGTTTCATGGTAAAACTTACATATAGAACATACTAAGAAAAGGAACAAATGTTGTTTCTTACAAAAACAAGTTGCATGAGGTGCTCGAAAAAGTAGGAAACAACATGTCCCTTTGAGAATCATTTCTACAGTTTTGCAACAACGTTCTCCCAAGCAAAGCAACATCCAGGTAAATAATTTGCACAATATTCTGTTCAGCCAGAAGCAAATTTGAGCTTCCATGAGCCAAAGAATATTTAACCAACGAGAAATTGGTTACTGAAAATTCGATAAGAACATTTATTTACCTTTGGTTTGGTGTCTTCCTTTGCCTTCCTCATATCTTCTTCACTTATCCGTTTTCCTGGAAATTATCAGAAAGCACTGTTAGCACAAAAAGTAGCATGATTATACAGGTAAATTGCTGCAAAAACAGTCAACATAAGCCATGCGTAGTGCATACCTTGTTTATCTCGGAATACTGCTTTTGCCCCTTTCCCAATCACTGAGGGATCCTGTGCAGCAAACCTAAAATCCAGATGAAGAATAAACATTTTACTAATCTAAGCAAAAGAGTAAGCATCTTCGCACCAAGATGTGAAGTACTACTCACTTGAGCCTCTCATCCTCCTTAATCTTCCTAATGTCCTCTTTAACTTCATCTGCTGTCATCAACCCGGCTCTCCTCACCTCCGTCGGAGCTACCTCCTTCCTACCCTTCCTTGGTGGTGAAATGTCACCATCATCCAGGTTCTGAGCCAAAGCTTGCCGTTTCTGTGATGGCAACTTATCCTTGGGCTCATGAGAGTCATGCCGAGTCCGTCTGCGTGGCGGCGATAGGTCTTTGGGCTCTTCTGAATCATGCCTCGTGCGCCTCCGTGGTGGCGAGAGGTCTTTAGGTTCCTCAGAATCATGCCTTGTGCGCCTCCGTGGTGGCGACAGATCTTTGGGTTCCTCAGAATCATGTCTCATGCGTCTCCGTGGCGGCGACAGATCTTTGGGCTCATCAGAATCATGCCTCACACGCTTCCATGGTGGCGAGAGGTCCTGGAGCTCCACTGAATCATGCCGCCCCTTTCGGCGCGGTGGAGAGAGGTCCTTCGGCTCCTCCGAGTCATGTCTGGTACGCCTCCGAGGTGGTGAAAGGTCCAGGGGTTCCTTGGAGTCATTGCGAGCAAGCCTGCGAGGAGGAGATGGGTCTTGTTGCCGCCTAGACTTCCTCGGTGGCGACAAATCATCATGCCCTGCTACCTCATTCCCCTTAGGCGACGGCGTATCCTGTCGCCTTCGCCTCTGCCTCGGTGGCGACAGATCCTTACCCGCAGCATCTCTCGGGTCAGGCGAGGGTGTGTCCCGGCGCTGCCTCCGCCGCGGAGGAGACAGATCCTCCCTTCCAGCACCCCCGCGCTCCGGCGAGGGCGTGTCATTTCGGCGGCGGCACCCAGCTAACCCACCTTCGTCGGCATCCTCCCGTGCAGCCACGGTGACCCACCCGCTGCCATCCTCGGCGATCGCGTTGTACGGCCGCGCCGCGCGTATGGCCTCCAGCCGCCGCATCCGCTTCACCTCGATGTCCTCGTCCACCAGCGGCCTCTCGTCCCCTACACACGCGTTGCCCCCAAATCCAATTCAATCAAAACCTAAATCACAAAACCGACCAAACCCTTGGAAGGGGAATCAGAGCAGAGCTAGGGTTTGGAATGGAGGTTACCGGACGAGACGGGCTCCTCCTCGATCTGCACGGGCTTGTGCCAGGTCGGGTCCTCGTCGACGATGAGCACCCCTCCCCCAACCGAGGCGGCCACGGCGGCGGCGGGCTTGGGCTTCTTCTTCTTCTTCTTATTCCCCTTGCTCTGGGCGTCATCGGATTGGTACCTCTTGAGATACTCCTTCATCGACATCGCCGCGCCGGACGTCGAAGCCGCCGGCTGCTTCGTCGCCATCGCCGGCGAGGGGAACCTACTGGGAAGGAAGTTGGGGATGGACGACGAGGGTTAGAGGCGGAATTCAAATTGATTCCAGAAAAGCGAAGCGAAGCGCAGGTGCAGAAACAAAATCGATCTGGATTCAAAATTCAGACCAAATCGGGTAGCATACCTGTGGCGTACTGGAAGCTTGGAGGGGTGGAGAGATGGGGGGAGATTGACGTCCGGGGGTTGACGCCGGCGGGGGGAGGGATGGCGGTGGGTAAGTGCTGGACCGGGCTGGTGGGCTGGACGAGATGGCCCATATGGCCCGTCTCTTTTTTATTTAATTAGAAAAGGGAAATTCTATCGCGCGACTTATTGTTTTCGAGTGACGGTATTAGAGGCCGTCGTAACCCCGGCAACAATTTAGAGTTCGGGGGTGGGGATGAGAAAGATGGAGTTTTGGCTGTCGTAAAGGGGTGATTTTGGGCGGCAATCAAACCGTCGGCGGGTGAAAATCACTCGAGGGTGGGGAGGAGGGGTACTGAGCCTCGACGATGGAGGTCGACAGTGCATAGAGTTGACGGCATGAGCAACTAATGTCATCATTGGCAATGGCTACTCCCAGGGACGGATCTACAGTGTAACAGTCGATGTCAGCCGACACTGACGACTTTCGGTAAATCCTATAGGTAAAATGTTTATATATATATATATGATATAACATTATGGTATAAATAAAATTAGCATGTTATGACACCTACGATTTAATTTTCTAGATCCGCCGCTGGCTACTCCAATGGCATGAGACCGCTGGAATAAGGGATGAAGAGAGGCCAGGAGGGGAGGGGAGGGGGCAGAGGCTGGTTGGCATTTTCCGATAGTGGTGAGCCATCGAATTAGTCTATGGTGACTGGCAGGGAAGGATGAAGGCGGTGGTGTCGAAGTGGCAAACGACAATCGCTTGTTTAGCCTATAGTACGCGCGCATAGTGGGAAAGAAAATAAGTTAAAGAAGGGAAAGAGAATATATTGAAGAATTAGAGTTTTAAAAAAAAGCAAATAAATTCTCTAAAAATCTATAATGGACAAACTCTAGCTTTTTGGCAAAATCCTTGTCACAACACGTTCTTTAAGGGTGTGGCAATATTTTTTCATGCAATGATATGGCCAAAACTTTTGGATATGAAAATAAGTTTTGACTGGTCTATTTTTAAAATTTAAATGACAATTTTATTAAAAAAATATTTGAATGGTAGCTTGATTCTTGGTAGAGATAGAATTATGTTTGTGGCTTGTTATGTTTTTATTAAAAAAGAATTAAGAGGGATAATCATGTGGAATTTTGCTTATTTTGTTGGAACTGAGTTGATTCATTATATTAAAAAACATGAAAAATTATGCATTCAAAAGGAGCCCTTAAAGTATTTTCAAAACAAATCCAATTGTTTTTATATATTTCATCTAAACATTTAGAAATATATTGAGACTTGAAGCTTCGATTTTGTTTTAAAAAATAACATGTATAGTTTATGAAAGTAATTCTCCTAATGTATATCAATTATAACCTTTACAATTCTAACAAAAAAAATATCTACAACAAATGTCATTGTATTAATCATAGATAAATAAATCAACCAACCAGGAATATTACATCTGATTGCGCCTTCAATACAAAATTAGTGAGGTTAGAGAATGATTTATCATTGGCATCCGTCTTTTTTAAGCATGTGTTAATTAGGGACACGGATGTGTGTATATCTTGTGCGTACGTGTGTGTCTTCCATATAACGAAAAAAATAATTATTGCACATGGATATATTAATTTCTCTCCAAGTCAAAGAATTTAATTACTACAAGAAAACTTTATAAAGAAAAAAAAACACCTACAAATCCAAACCTCTACAACAAATTCCTGAAACCTGCTGCGATGACCAAATTCTAAAGCGCCCCTGAAATAAATTAAAAAGCCGTTCCTCGAACTTAATTTAATTCTTGCATCAACTAATTACACAAGCTGCAATTAATCTATATAAATATATATGGAGCTAGCTAGCTGCAATGCACGCTAGCTATCTTGCTAGACGCCGTGGCTTCTGCGGTTGCCGGGAAGATCGACGTAATTTCCCCAGAACCAGTGGCGGCTCCAGACGAGGTTCATCTCCTCGATGGGCACCCCCTTCGTCTCCGGCAGGAACAGTGCCACGAATGTCGTCATCACCAGCATCCACGCCGCGAAGAAGTAGAAGAGGCCGAACCTAAGGTGGCAGAGCAGGGTGAGGAATGCCTGCCCGATGATGAACGTCAGAAGCATGTTCACGCACACGGCGATGCTCTGCCCCGCCGACCTGATCTCCAGCGAGAACACCTCTGACGGGACGAGCCATCCCAGTGGGCCCCACGACCACGCGAAGCCGGCCACGTAGAGGCAGATGAAGAGCACGAGGAGGATCGCGTAGGGGCGTGACATGTCCCCAACTCCCGACCAGCCGAACTGGAGCGCTATCAGGGTTCCGACCACTATCTGCAATGATATGATACACATACAGTTATATCATCTTGATGTAATTGGCCGAGTTCAATAAAACTTAAAAAAAAAAAAAGACGGCAGTCGACGACACGATGCGTTAATAACAAGATGTTGCATCTCTCTAACAAAACGACTTACAATATATTATAACGGAGTAATATATACCTGTGAGATGAACATCTGGGTGCCACCCTGGAGGAAGAGAGCACGCCGCCCGAGGCGATCGACGGAAACAATGGAGACGACGGTGGCGAACATATTCACAAGCCCAGTGATGACGGCGGACATGAGAGACGCATCACCGGCGAATCCGATGGTCAGGAACAACACTGGCGCGTAGAACATGATCACATTGATCCCCGTCAGCTGCTGGAAGCAGGGGATGAGCACGGCGACGGTGAGCTGCGGCCGATACTTCCTCTGCAAGATGTTCCTCCACGGGTGCTCGATCGCCGCCGCCTCCTCGCTCGCCGCCACCATGTCATCATACTCGTCGTGGACATTATCGGTGCCACGGATTTTCACGAGAATCTTCTTCGCATCGCCGGCGTAGCCACGGGCAATGAGAGAATTCGGCGTGTCGGGGAGCACGAGAGCTCCCAGCGTGATGATCAGAGCCGGCACGCCGGCGAGCCCGAGCCCGATCCTCCATCCCCAACCTCCGGCTATGCTCGACGTCGCGTAGTTGATCAGATTCGCGCCGAGGATTCCGATTGTTGTCATCAATTGGAAGCCGATGTTGAGCATCCCCCTCATGTTCGCCGGCGCCATTTCTGATAAATAAAGGGGAACGGATTGGTTTGCGAATCCGACGCCGACGCCGAGGAGGACGCGGCCGACGATGAGCATCATGACGTCAGTGGCGGCGCCGTTGAGAGCCGATCCGGCGAGGAATGTGATGCCGCCGCAGAACATTGACCATTTCCGGCCGAACACGCGGGTGACCCAAGCTGCGAGGAATGACGTCACGAGGGCGGCGAGGTAGAGTGAGGATGTGAAGAGGGTGAGAAGCTGGCTGTCGAATTTGCAGTATTGGTTGGTGTCCTTGTTCGCCTTTGCTTTAGCGTAGACTGAAGGGAAGAACTCGCTGAGGAAGGAGTCCATGGATGTGACGCCGCCGGAGATTCCGATGTCGTAGCCGAAGATCAGGCCGCCGGAGGAGGCGACGAGGCAGGTGAAGAAGACGAACGCCGTCATCTTGCCAGGGTACACCTTCCCCCCCACCGTTTGGACCATCGCGCCGCCCGCCATTGTCGCCGCGACGGAGGAGGAGGAAGAGGAAGAAGAGGAGGAGGAGGAAGAAGAGGATGGGTCTTTGTAGGTGAAAGGGTGTGTGAGATCACCCTTCCTTATATGGAGAGGGATGCAATGCTTTGTAACCCTGTCCAATGGCTGCACTGATGGAGGAGAACACAGCTTTCTATTTCTGTCTGGTTGCTCTCTGTGTGTGTTTGTGTGTGTGTCTGTTGGAGAGTGTCCTAACAAGGTGCTAAATTTAGGGGGCATTTTTCAGACAGCTCTTGTTTTTCTTAGCCTTTTCAATCCATTTTTACCCCATGTGATGAGGATTAAGATTGATGTTGTTGTTGCCAGTCTTACCCTTTTCAATCCATTTTTAGACTTTACTATTTCTTTCCTGGTCTTTCAACTCTCATGCTAGGCAGCTTGAGCCCCCCCTTTGCTTGCATTGCTTTAATTGATTGACAGGTGTGTTTGTAATAGTTGTTACAGTTTGACTAATTTTGCAGTGTGCAGCTAGCTGATCTGCAGGTGAAGCGTGAGATAGATGAGAGGATGCATGAGGGTGTCATGTTCCAGTGTGTGCAATATGCCAGTTTGATATGCCACCTGTGACATGATCTCCTCCCATTCTCAACCATTCCATGAACTCAGCATGGCCCTGAAGAGAAGGGAATAGTAACTTGTGGCCTGCAAATAGTGCTTACAATTCGCAAATGTTTCTTGCAGGGTTATAGAATCTTATTTCAGCGACATATATATACTCTCAGTTCACGGTGACTAAATCACAACATTATTATTATAAGTTGAAGTTGATGTAAGAAGGCATGTAGTATCATTGTACAAGTGCCCAAGTGAAGTGCAAGCTGATGTTTCTGTACAGAAAATATGTGGACGGAGCAGACACCGTTCTGGATAGCAGTGTTCTACCCGTCAGGAGGATGATAATACACGAGCTGGGCAATCATAAAAAACCAAAGACAGCCAGCCAGAAAATGGATATAAAAGAGCATATGTAGCATTACAAAATCAAAGACAAACGTGAAAAATTTCTATTCCATCTCAGGTTTTACTATTCATATCATATAGACATGGTCATTGGAAGAATCTTCTGACCAGTTGGTTGCGGTTTGATCTCCCATGAAGCCTTTTCATCAGACTCTTCAGGGAGAACGAAAGGCATTGATATCTCCTTGATCATCAGATCACCACAGAAGGGGCACTCACTCGCTACAGCATCGTCCAGCTGGGACCTCAACTGTCACAACAAACATGATGGAATTAACATAGGAAAGCAGATTGCAGGATATCATAGTTTGGATTTTTCAAACCTTGTCAATTGGTGTCGCACTGATAATAGATTCACCATTCATGTTTGCACCATTGTCCTTTGCTGCTTTCCTGTCCATTAGGCTAAGCCGCTTTTGGAGATCCAGTATCTTTTCAGCCTACAGGTAAATGAATTCAACCATAACTAATTGAGTACAAGAGATCAAAAATAAGGAAAATAACATTAGAAATATTGCATAGACTTACCTGAGCTTGGCTACTACAACGAGTTACATGCCCGATCAAACAATTCGCATGAAAGGCATGTCCACAAGGGAACACATAGAAGGGGGCCATGTGCCCAGCAGATGTATAGCTTCTTCCTACCTGGTGCAGTCCTCCAGCAGTCAATATTTTGCGCTTACACACCTGTTAATGCACAATGAGGAGTTACCACCATAAATTAGAAGTAAAGACAGTTAGCACATAAATCACAAAACCATCTGAATCAAGACGGAAAAATAATTTTAAGTGAACTTGAGAAAAGCTCCGCACAGATATTAAACTATATATAGCAAGGGTCATCATCTCTGCTTGTTTGTTGCATATTTACTTACTTGAAATGAAACCAATTATGTAACACCACAGAAAGAACAGAACAGTTAGAACATTACAATTTGGGTAATTTGAGCAAAGGTTTCTTACCCCGCATTCCTCCTCACGGTCAATCACAGTGTATCTCTGAGCAAGGGCACCGATATCACTTCTGATGTTGTCTGCCCCACGAGTAGCATCATCCATCTCCTGTTTCAGCTGCTCAATTTGGCTGTCATAGTCCTTGAGAGATTTGCATATTTCCTCCTGTTTAAACAATATTTTTCATTGTTATTGCTGAGAAAAGAGCTAATGCGGAAATGTGAAATAATAATAACCGACAATAAAATGAATTCATTCATTGTTAAGAAAATTGCATTTGTGGACCTTCAGCAAAGAAATGGACATTATGAGGAATTTTTCTGTAAAGAAGCTGACTGGATGAACTTATATCTTACTTTAAAGTCATCGATCAATACAAAGTCTGGGAAAAATGGAAGGATATCCTCAATCTTCAACAAGTTGTTAGTCTCTGATAGGAACTCTATAGCTTTCTTTATGTTCTCTCTCTTGACTCCTTTCTCTTGCTCAATGACATGCTTTGCAACCTTAAGCCACAGCTTCTTTCTAAGCTCTTCATCATCTTCAACTTTATCTGCCTCTGCCTTTGCAAGCTCTAAGTCCACCTAGTATGGACCAAATTGAGTAAAGGAATAAGAAAGCCTCATAAAAATAAGAACACTTAAAAATCCTACACCATCAATATGCCAAAGCACAATGGATGCTTATCGGATGAACTTAGTACACTCTTAAAGAAATGATGCGACTTAGTGAGGAATGAGGTTTACCGTCAATGCAAGTGCAACAGCTTCTTCGTGCATGGACATCATGCTGTAAATACGAACACAAGCACGCATTCTCTTCTCTTGAAGACAAAGACGCAGAGCATACTTGGGGTCATAAAAGAACTCAGGGCCATTTGTTTGTCCTTTACCAAACTTAGTGTCCAAGAATTGCAAAAGCTGAGACTCATCCTCCTGCAGAAGAATAAACCATAGTACACATAAAATTCATTAGTTATATGTGTTGACAAATATAAAGTTCACATGTATGGCACTGATAACCTCATAACAAACTGCTAGAAACATGAATGATGATTTGAGTACAAAGCAATTACTGCTATTATAGTTCATGTTTCCAACACATTAAAAAGGAACATACACAACAACATTAGTACATGATTTTTTTCTACTTTGTAAAAATAGAAAACGTGATTTCACACACAGCAAGAGCAACAGATAATGCATTACTGGAAGAACAACCTTCTTGGCATACAGTGAGAGCAACAAATTGTGCACCCCAGGATCCTCATTGTTCAAATCTTTGACACAGAATTCCAAGTACTTGATAACTTCATGTGTTTCATTCCTGCATTTAAATTCATCACATCAACTTGATTATGAAAAACCAAGTTGGCTACATAGAATTGCAGTTTGTTCCAGAGCTTATGAACAAAGGGGGCCTATGCATTTTAGGTTTGATTTAAAGCATAAAAACTGATATGGCATTTAGGTGTAACAGAACTAAATTCACTTCCACCAGTTGCAGCAAGTTCATTTAATGTATGTATGTACTGTAACAATGTTTCTATATATAGCATTCACAGAGTTCTCTGATGTGATAAAACATAGTAATGCTGTTCAGATATTTCATAACATTCAAGGATTCGAATAGCATTACAGCAATAGGGGAATGAGAATTGTATAATAGGCTGTTTGCATATCATACTTGGCATGTGGTTCGCTCACATAACGCATCATTGCCGGTATAAGCTTCCCTGGATTCAACTTATTTCTTGCCATCATCCATGATTCAACAGTTTCGTAAGCATCTAGCATGATTAAATCCGGAGCAAATTTATACTGCACAAAAAAAGATATAGAAGAATGGGTAGAGTTATAAATAAATAAATAAAATGAAATAATAATATTTGTGAAAACAAAAAATGTAACATTAACGTGGTAGAATGAATAACAAACTATTTTAGAGTTCTATAGCTGCAGCATTGAAAGAATAAATATAAAGCCATTATGTACCACAAGGTCTACTAGGACATTATGTCGTTGAAGAACTTCCAATGCTTTTCTTGCTTCTCCTTGCTGACAAAGTAAACAGAAATTGCATTATGACCTGACACCTCAGCTAATGACAATGGGTTCCAAGTACAAATGGTACTCCATGTAATAAGTAAAAAAAACATGCATTTTAATAATATGATATTTCCAATACAACTGAATGCACTGATTTTGAAGCAACTGGCTTCAAAGAAAGATGTGTGACAAAGTCCAGTAATATTATGAATGTTTCCTTTCCAGCTATTCTACAAATAAGAATGATCTAAAAACTAGAGTTGCACAAGGAAAACTTGATGTTTGACTATGGTAAGATGCAAGATCAACCTGGCACTGAGCCTGCCAAAAGCGTAGCCTAGCCTGATCTACATGGCCTGGCACAAGCCCCATCCCAGCCATGTTACATGGATTATTCAACAAAAATCAATTAGTTTGTGCCATAAACAAACTCTTATATTGACCCATAGTAGACTGAATAATCAAGTTATCTGCTCAAACAAATTATAATAACAAATACTACTATAATGTTAATACTAGCTAGCAAGCACTTGGCAGTTTATGGTATGTACTACTGCTATGCTAGACACAAACTAGTGTTTAACACCTTTAAGATGATAAATGCCGAACACTGACCTGAATGTAATGATGAACCACAATTTCATATTGCTCCTTTAAACCAGCAAAATAAACTAGCTCATCCACCCTCCCATAGCTGCAAAAAGGTTTCAAGATTTCAGTCAGGGGCTTACACATATAATCAGCAACACACTTAAATGAATGGAGAGAACATAGGGCCATCTCATTCATAACGAGTCAAAAGAATTACATAAACTAAAGAATAAAATAGTTTTCAGTCTATCCGTTAATGCAACTTGCACAGCATTTTCTCTTTTAAATAAATGGGCTATTGAAGGTTCAAAGATGTTGTCCTTGATAACAAAATCCTACTGGTTGTACACAAATCCCTGAGCTTAAAGCAAAAGATCATTATTAGCTTCGTGATCATCTTAAATTTCTCATGATCAAGCCTTTTTTTTTTTGCAAGTGTTAATCATCGATTTTAAATATAGTATTAATGTATGAAATATTAAAAAGGCTCTATCCTGTAATACATATGTGTGAATGTAAACAAAATAAAATATCACTGAAAAACGACAGTGCACCTACACCATACCTTTCCAACAGTCTCATTGTTGTTGCCTCATCTAATACATCTTTGCTATCACTTAGGAACGCACGAAATTCATTTACTATTGAACGATATTCTGAGTCTTTAGACTCTGCTACACCATTTGAATTGGTTCCTGTGCCATCTTCCAACAGGAGGCGATTAATCTACAAATATTGCACCAAATATACTGGATAAGCCCCACAATAACCAAGTACAAGTATACTGAGACCAAGATTGAACAAAGATTTTCAATAGCAATGGAAAATGTGTTAATACTCCTATGTGTATAACTATAACAATAGAGAGAACCATGTATATTTGTATTAAGAGTGGGAAAATGATTCGAACAAACAAATGAAGATAGGAGACCAGCTCTCTTCTCATGAAAAATAGAGTATTAGTTAGAAGGATGAAAAACAAACAATTGGTACCTTGTCCAAGTACAGCTCAGTAGCCCAAGTCGAGATCATTGTAATCTGCATCTTATCATCTTTGGTTAGGTTATCAAGCCTTCTCAACAAGAAAGTCCTGAGAGCATCCTGTCATGTTGATGCAAATGATTATGTCATACATAAAATCACAATATGTCCATCTCTATTAATGAAAAGTGAATCTCAAAACTAAACATAGATGAGCCATGTAAGCTAGAAATTATGGACCATCGGATGAGAGAAAAGACAAAATGAGGAGAAACAGAGAAGAGCTTTCGGATCTAAAGAAAAAAAAATTATACCCCTCCGATCAACAGAGGGAATGGACTACGGAAGTCTCCCAAAGCATCTGCACCACACACACAACACAGGTCTTCAGGGGAAAAGAGCAAGGAAAAAAAGAAGAGGACAATCACATGTAGAGCAAAACTTTATCAGCACTGCCAGCTGAACTGCGGAGAAGCTATGGGGGTCATGATGCGGTGGAAATAATAATAAAATTACGTAAATTTAGTTTAACATGTGAAGATAAAGGTTAAAAAGTTTGCAATAAATAACAGTAATGATTTGTTGTGATGATAATATTGTTTATTACATACTACTATTCAAATAATTTTGTTTGTATTTAAATAAGATTTTCATTCTCTAAAACAGTAAATAACATATCAAAGCTAAATAATATATAGAGAGATGTTACAGTTGCAACTGTGACTAGTTGACAACAAATTATTCGCACCTCTAATATTATTCATGTATTTCCATAGACATAACCCATAAAAAGGATGCCTGGTGTCGCGCGAATGCACGACTTCATAGACTATTCTATCATGCAAATAGTACACTACAGTGAATCTCAGCAAAATTGTACCAACGCATGACAAAACACTTCCTCTATGTTCAAATTTACAATATTGATATCATTATATTATATATCTCATTAGCAGTCTTGGGATTACCAACACTTGAGCTTTGCATCAGTGACAAAGATCAGGAAAAAAACATTTGAATCAATAAGAAAAGATATCTCACAGAAGTTCTCGACAATATCAAACAGCAGATAAGTACTGTAGAAAGATATCACTTGCACAAACATGCAATAATACATTAGAAACTTAAGAATAAATTACCTGCTCACCGACTGATATAAATTTTAAGCTGATCTCCTCAAATGATAGGATATAATTCATCTGAAACCAAGAGAATATTAGTTTAGTATCAATGTGAACATGACAACAACAAAGAAAAATCAAGGAACAGAAACTAAAACAGTGCGGGTTTAACCTTAGCGTAGAAAGAAGCTGCTATATAATACTCTTTTGCATTGAATGCAGTATCAGCCTACAAAATAGAAGTATTTTATACAATAACAGTCATTGATCATCAGAAAACAAAAGGTCCAGATTATCATCATAGAGGGAAAAATAATAAAGAACAAAAAATAGTGCATGGGATCAATGTGCAAATGTGCTCATATGTATCGATATGTGTGAAACAATAAACATCACCTGCACTAGATAGACTTGGTCCCTCTGGAAGGGGTTACGACAATGTGACAGTGCAGTAGCGTATTCTTTCATGTCCAGGAATACTTGCCACATATCACGGCCCTCATCAGAAGATGAAATCTAAATCATAGATACATCAGCAACATTATTCTGGACTCAGAAGGCAACTATTATATGACTCAAAGCAAGAATCAGACCTGGAATATAGAATTTTCATCGTATGCATAGAAAAGCCCAGTTGATGCATCACTACAAAGTCCAATGATTCCTTTTGTAATTTCTGGTGAACTATCAACTATAAGTTCCTCAACTATTTGCTGGCTGATTCTGTTCACTACCTAAAAACCCACAGGTTATGCTTTGGCTTTGTAGAGAGATACATAAAACAACTGGGAAGATAATAGTGAAAGAAAGCAAAACGAATCAAAGTGAAAAGAGTGTTTTTTTTTAAAGGATTAGGCATTGTACCTTAATCTTGTCCCTGATCAGAAGCAGAAAATGGAATTCAGACAATGCAAATGACCTTGGTTTGGTGCCAGATTCTCCCAATTTTGAGTAGTCAAAAAAACCTTTATTTTCGACAAAGTTCTCATCCCCACTAGTAGAGCTGCAAAACTAAATTTAGTTTAAGAAATTACTATAGAAAATACAGAAAAAAGGTAGTTATATGATTATTATAGAATGGAAGACAAACTAATAGTAGTGTTGCAAGTTACCAAAAAGGAAAGAAAGAACAGTGTTGTATTAAGATACTGAGGGTGCGTTCGTTTCAATGTTTTAAATAGCGGGTTAAGACATTTAGCAGTTGATCCCTCAAAACAGCTAATAGCCAGCTAAATGAAGCTATAGCGGCAAATAGCTGCTAAATTGCACATGAAAGCAAATAGCGGCATCGTCCTCAATCAGCTATAGCGGGGGATAGCGGAGACTATAGCTGGCTATTTTGTACTATGGTTCGTTTCCACCAAAAAGAGCAAATTGGCTACTAGGCATAGTACTTTTTCTCTTTGGCATGCTTCCCGAACTACTAAACGGTATGTTTTTTGAAAGAAAATTCTACACAAAACTTGTTTAAAAAAATAAAAGTAATCTATTTTTAAGTTTAAAATAGTTAATACTTAATTAATCGTATGCTAATGATATTTCTCGTTTTACGTGTAACACTATTCTTTTTCGACACCCTTCCAGACAACAACAAATGAACACAGCCTGAGAATTCATTGGTCTAAACTTCATATAACTGTAAAAGTATCACCAATATACAATTAAGAAATAACAAGGTGCAAACATGTAGTGTGCCAGTGCCAACACCTGAACCAGTGAGTTGACGTAAGTTTTAGGCTAAATTTTGTCTCCAAAGAGAAGTTCAAATGGCTAGCAGAGAATTATCAAGTTTAAAGTCCACAAAGGTTTGGAATTAACCCTGAACATTCATTAGAAATCAACTTCTAATGTACTCACACAGTCCTATAGTTCTCTTCATAGATAAAATGCACTGATATGAATGACAACAAGTTCTCGAAGGTGCAACATTGACCTAATTCTTGTAAGGTTGTCATTCTACAACAATTTATATTCATATTATTATTAAGATGACAATTTGAAAATTATCTTGATGAGAACACTACTTATATCTTTCTCCTATGGCCAAAGTAGGCAGTTTACATTTCCCTAAAGAACTTATGACTAGGAGTGGAGGATTACACTACTTGCCACAGTGGAGGATTATACTACTTGCCACATTTCCTATAAGGTCAAATGGCAAAGTTACAACAAGGCTCAGTCTGCTGAGAGCATGCTAACAATTTAGCAGTTCATTAATGACAATGCGATTAGATAACAAATAAAACATAAATTAATAATCTATTTCAGTTACATGATACATGATGAAACCAGCTTAAATCCAAAAACTACAGTTCACCTGTGTTGAGCACCAAAGTTCAGTTCACCGTGGTAAATTCCAGCTCCAGAGAGCCATCCAAAATGCTTAGCCCTTCTTTGCTTGATAAAGAAATGTAATTCACTGGATTCCATGCAATGGATACATTGTCACAAGCTCACTAGAAGAAAATATTATAGTGCGCAGCACAAACTGTAAGTTATAGGAGCACAATATGAATTATCCAGGTTATACTTACCTATTTGGAATATCTCCTGGGAGCTCCATAAAGTGTATTGCACGACCAGTATAGTTAGCAAAAACAGTCTGCAATATAGTTGTTATTAGAGATCACATCATGAGAAAATGAGTACATAAATAAAAATTGTAATTCTGAAATTTTGAAATTATGATAAAATCTTGTACAGAAACTGTTAGCATGTGATTCTGCTCTCTAAAATGGCAAGGCATTACAAGCTGTTCTAATCATGCACATCTCTCTGTAAAAGAGACATACTGTTTTCAATTGCAGCTTACATACTCTAGCACTTTTAAGGTAACTGAGACATGTTGTCAAATCAAGCAATAACACTGGTCAGGACTTTGATACCCAGACTGTAAAAACTAAGTCTATTTCTTTTTCCACTAAATTCGGTCTAAATTGCCCAATTGCATTCAACAGTGGTGTGTGTGTATCTCTGAAATTTGCAGCTGATAAAATTGAGTAATTGCACTTACCTCCAATGAACCAATGCCCGTGAATGAGTATAACCGTGTCGGCGTAACAGCCATCACATAGAACCTTGTGGCATTCCCAACAACAGCCGTCTCCATCTGCACATCCATATTGCTCCATCAAGCTCATTCCAACCAAATGACACCAACGCAAACACAAGTAGAACCATGGCGCTCGATGCCCGTTGACAACAAATCAAACCTGCAGGCCCTTGATGCCCTCTTGCAGCTCAGAGAGTTGAAAGAGATTCTTCACATACTTCTCCTTCTTGTCAGCCTCATCTGCCGCAATCTCGATGATATGCCCATCCTCTGTCCCCAGGATCACCTCCTTCGTCGACGCTAGAGCCCCAAAACCACCACAACTCGACAATCAACAACAAAATAACAGCAAATCGAGACATGATTTGATTGAGGAACAGTGTATACAGTACTAGGTGCTCACCTTCAGTGATGGTTTGGCGGTTCCACGCGACGGCATTGACGAGGGCGTTGCGGAGGCGGGGGATCGGCTTGGGTCGCGGCCACCTCGCGTGGTGGTAGTACGTCTCGGCGCCCCCCGGGTAGACCACCGTGGCGATGCAGTGCTTCCCGCCAGGGTCGAGGAACACCCGGTGCACGGAGTGCTCGCCGGAGCGGCCGATCCCGAGGTCGAGATCTGCAATAGCAGCAGCAACAGCAGCAGAGATGAAGCGATCAGCCAAATCGCGAGGCGGAAGGGGTGGGGGAGGAGGGGAGACTTGCCGTGGGCGTCCTCGAAGGAGAAATCATGGCGGACGAGCCAGCCGCGGGAGGTGCCGAGGACGATGACGTCGCTCCCGGCGGCCATGGAGGTCACCACGCCGTGTCCCCTCGCCGCGTGCCTCTCGAGGGGGTCGACGGAGAACAGCTGCCCTCCGCCGCCGGCCTCCATCACCGTCGCCGTCGCCTCCCCGTCGCCGGCGAGCTCGTCGGAGTCGATGCGGTTGCGGAGAGAGAAGACGACTCACTCAGCCCGTGGGCTAAACAAACGAGAGGTTTTACCGTTTTACGCATGACACCTTCATGGGCCGAGGCGGCCCATTTTAGAAGCCCCACAATTCCAGCCCAATTAGATAAGCCCAAAATTCCGGCCCAATTTGAGAAGCCCAAATGCGGCCCAAATTTAATTATTTACGGATAGGGACAAGGGGAGAATGGAAGTGGAGCAACCCTACTCATCCGCCTCCGCCGCCGGCGCCACCAATTTTTCCCCAACCTCGCCGCCGGCAGCCGTTCGCCGGAATCGATAGCGAGCGGAAGCGCGGGAGGAGGGCGGCGGGGAGGAGGAGGAGCGGGTGGTGGTAAGCTCCGCTCCATCCATCCATCCCCTGGCAGGTGGTGCTTAGCTACCAATGAGGAGTTGCGCTTCTTCTCTCTGTGGAATTTCTAGAGTGGCTTGGAGGAGGCACGCGGTGGCCGCCGGAGGAGGAGGAGGAGGAGCTCTGAACAACCACCACCTGCGCTACTTGGTGTTCAGGCCTCCCGCGCCGCCGCCGCTGCCCATTGGCCTTGCTCTTGAGAGATTCTTCTCGTCGTCGTCTTCGTCGTCATCCTCTCGCCGCTCAGGTAAGAGATCCGCCGCCGCGAAGCAGAGCATCCAGCCGACGCCGACGCCGACGAAGCCGATGGAAGAAGGAGGTGAGCCGTTCTATGTCGTCCGCAAGGGGGACGTCATCGGCATCTACAAGCGCCTCAGCGAATGCCAGGCTCAAGTCAGCAATTCGGTAAAGGCATTATCTTTATGTGCATTCACCGTCTCTCCTCGCGAATGCTCTCCGTCACATTTGCTATTGGATGTCAACACTTGCTCAGTTGCTCCCTTGTCATATTTACACTTTGCTGTAAACTCATTTGTGTTCCGGCAACCAAAAGATGTTCTAGTATTTTATATGCATATGCAGCGTCATCCATGTGTTTCGCAGGATACAAAACTTATCATTGTGGTAGTGGGTAGAGAACTAGGGATTAGGAGACAAGTGTGATAATTGGTTGCTGCAAGACTTGACCTTCTGTTGCTGGCAACGTAATAATATGAGAACAGATACTTGTAGTATTTCAAAAGTCATTGCTAATGTGAAACTGTTATTTCTAGGTATGCGATCCTTCTGTGACGGTGTTCAAAGGTTATTCCTTGCGTAAAGAAACAGAAGAATACCTCGCTGCACGAGGTTTACGGAATCCTCTGTACTCCATTAATGCGGCAGATGCAAGAGATGAATTATTTGATGACCTAGTACCCTGCCCTTTCCAGGTAAAGACGTTGTATGCTGTAATGCCTGATGTTTGCACTTGCCAATGTTGCACGCATATATTAATGTGTTTCCTATTGAAGAGTCAGTCTGTGTCCCATAGTGTATTGTGCAATGATAATTTGTTGGTACACACCATTTTCAGCACTAATAATGTGTAATGAGCTTACATTTCCGGTTATCAACTTACCATAGTACGATTTCCTTAACTCTATTCATGTTTTTTATATTTGTTTGACCCTATTACCATCTTAGTCCATGTTGTTTGCTGTTTGAGCTGCACCCTTACGAGGCATCATATAATAAACTAAGAGAGGCATATATGATTGACATGATTTATATAGTACTCCCTCCGTTTCAGATTGTAAGGCGTCCTACCTCTCTAGTAGGGCGCCTTACAATCTGAAACAGAGGGTAGTATATACTTAAATACTGAATGACAAACTACCCCTAATTCTTTAGTTTTTTCCACATTAATTCTAAGACGAACCTTGAATGTTGAGTCGGTCATTAAGTTATATCCACCAATGGTTGCATTTCTATTTGATTCTGCATTTTCTAACGTACAGTTTGCCACCATTTGTTTCAGCAACCTGATGGAACTGGGACTTCTACTTTAAAAAGGCCACTAGAGATGGTGAGTATCATTAATTTTCATGCTAAACGTTAATATATGTTGTGTAAGTAGTGTCAGCTGTAGAAAATACATTGACTACATATCACATTCTCTCACCAACAATCATTTGCTGAAGGAAACCGGACCGTCACAGAAACAGCCCAAAGTCGCCGAACAAGAACCATTACCTGATAGTTCTGTGAGTATGAACAATTCAATGTGCTTGCTATGCATGCTTCTGCCTTCTTGATTATTTGTATGTCCTAGATATTCAATGTTAACATTTATACTTGGGCACTTGTTCTTGGCTCTTTGCTACAAAGAAATGCTGACTTGTTCTCACCAGTGGACTTCATCCTTTACAGCTCTCCTGCCTTCTTGAATTTGATGGTGCTTCTAAAGGAAATCCTGGTAAAGCAGGTGCTGGAGCAGTAATTAGGCGACTAGATGGCACTGTGGTATGTACACCAACTGTACTATGCTGGGGTGCTTTCTTAATCTTCAATTATCATGAATAACTGGTGATGTGTTTCACTGTTTGACTGGAGATTGCTCAACTACGGGAGGGTTTGGGTATTGCAACCAACAATGCTGCTGAATACCGTGCATTGATCCTAGGGCTAAGATATGCCGCCAAAAAGGGATTCAAATATATTCGGGCTCAAGGAGATTCTAAGCTTGTCTGTAACCAGGTTTGTGTTGTGGTTGTACCTTCCTACTTCTGTTTTTCATGAGCACCGAGAGATAACTGAATGTTACTGCAGTTTTATGACTATGCTTAATCCATCATTCTACTGAAACAAAAAATTTTCTGTAAATATAACTCCTTAAAGTAAAATTTTTCATTTGTGCTTTACTTGATCTGTCATGCTCTTCTGTTTTCCCTCACAAAAGGAATTTTTATTAAATTATTTCTGCTGCATCCATCAACATAAGCACAAGTTAAGGTATCAATACATATTGTTGAATCAAGGCCTTTCCATGCATAACAAACTATGTTAAAACTAATCACTAGAGCTCTTTGAAGAGATTTTCTAGCAGCTGCCAGCTCCATCAATTTTAACGTTTCTTAACATAAGTAACATGTTGACTTTCTAGTGCAGGTCTCAAATGTGTGGCGTGCTAGGCATGATAATATGGCTGACTTGTGCAAAAAGGTTAAGGAAATTAAGGGACGATTTCATACATTTCAAATCAACCATGTTTTGAGGGTAGGTATTCGATACCTTTGCTGTCTTCCCAGCTTGCTTAGTTTAATTTTATATCAGATAGCATGGCAGTGTGGCATATGAAATCCTGGTGCCACATTACATTATCAAGTTAATTCTTTATTTGCCATTGGAAATTGGTCCTTAAGTCTTTATTTGTCATTGGAAATTGGTCCTTTGTTTGGCCCTCTGAAACTGCATCTCCATCCATTTCCCTAGTCCTCATTTCTCTATTTTATCTCCCTTCACACCACCTGACCGGTTGACCCAACACTACACTTATCTTGATATGTTGAGTATCAGTGGTGCGAGGAGAATAGGGGAGAAGATGAGGTGAGCATGACAACCGACCAGGCTTAATGTTAATGGTAAGGTATGTGCAAAAACTGCACAAATTGGATGGCCTTAACAGCAATTAATAACATAGGGGCAAATTTATAAAGGATGAGCATTGAGGACTGGAGTTGGCAACAGTAAGAGAGACAGTCTCAGAGAGGCAAACAAGGATGTCACTGCATTATTCTGTTCTCAGTGTTAGAACCTACGGTTTTACATAGTTTGTCATGTTTGTGAGTTGCTAATTGGCTATACTAGTTTACATGCTTACTCTTTGCTAATGTGTAAAAATGTCAATGCATTTATAATATAGTTCTAATATTTTATCTCAAATTGTCGAGAACAATGATTTCAGCGGTAGTGTTTATTGCATGTGCCTCCTAAAGGCCTCTTCAATTAACTCATTAAGCACGGGCATTTATCAATTGCTGCTTCTTGTACTATTTAAATTCCATTAGTGCTGGCTTGAAAATCGCTCCAATCTACTGGTAGATATACCTTCAATCACTGTGCCACTCACATTTACTTATTGTTATGTAGGAATTTAACACGGATGCTGATGCTCAAGCTAACTTAGCTGTCGAACTTCCTGGTGAGAAATTGCTCAG
The DNA here is from genome assembly GCA_000325765.3 of Leersia perrieri. NCBI lineage: Eukaryota > Viridiplantae > Streptophyta > Magnoliopsida > Poales > Poaceae > Leersia > Leersia perrieri. The sequence goes on along the minus strand of CM002486.1, from coordinate 3,616,050 downwards.
AATTTCACTTGTATGATGTTACAAACTTACAATGCAAGTGTTGCGCCTGAAGTCTTCCTTTCTACAGTTGGTGAAATTCAAGAGCAGGCGAACTTTCCATGACTTGGTGGTCGTGTGTTTGAGAGTAATTTCTACATTGCGACTTGTTTTGGAGTGAAGCTATGTGGCAGCATTTTTCTTTCCAGTAGAATTGGACCCAACGACTCGAATATAGAGCAGGTATTACCATATTTACAGTTGGCCAGCTTGGTTACTGGCTTAAAACTGCGATGCTGACATGGTAATTTCAGTGAGGAAATAGTTTCTAGATTTCTTGATAGAGCTGAATGAACTGGAGGCTAGCAATGAAGCATGCCACCCAGTGACAATACTGCGTTGCTCACTGTTTTTTCTTTAGCCAATATGAAGTGTGCAGCGACAGCGAGTAGATCCGTGTAACGAGGTACAGATGTGGAGGATAACACAAATTCAATGGTTTATTGCTATGTCTGATGCCTGTTCATCAGGCCCGTCGATGACGGCGTGCGAGCTAGGCGAGCGCTCAGGGCCCCCGATTTTGGGGGGTCTCCAAACCAGCTAACGACACATGCAGGTTGAATGTTTAGTCTGAATGTGCCGTTGTAGGAATACGACCAGATAGGCGTTCAAGAGACGAAGGCTCAGCCAACGTTGGGTGACCCGCATAATCACATCGAAGCTGTCGATTCCATTTCCCAAATCTGAGCGGCAAGCGTATATGCATCAGCGGCGGCAGAGTACGACGCCAGACATCTTTTAATGGCAGCGGGAGCTACGTACCTCATTGTGCTGATCAACAATATGAAAGGTGTGGTGATTTACTACTGATTTTGTGCAGATGTCTCGCAGGAGATGAAACACGGACATGGCTAAAAAAGACATCGTCACAGAATTATTCTTCTCATATTTCCTTATTTCCTTCTTGTTTTTCCTTCTCAATACAACAATAATGCAAATGTAAGAACGGAGTAACAAGAAGATGCAGCCATGCAAGCAGTCTCTCATCTTCTTCTTTCACTTCCTCTCTTCGCTTAATTGATTTCTTATTGGCCGAGGATGGTGAGGCGGGGGTCAAACGACCTGTTACCATGCCGCCACTGCCTGGCATGAAAGGCAGCCTAACGCCGAATTCTCAAGTCGGAGCGGTGAACGACGACAATCAACAAACGCGATAGCATCCCGACTCTAAGTGGCCTGCATGCGAGTGGCAGCTTGTTCTTTTTGGCTCATCCTCATTAAATTTTAGGGCCCCGATTTAAATATCACCCGGGGCCTCTAAATTCTGGAGACGGCCCTGCTATTCATTATGAACTGAAAGAAATAAAAATAACACTGGCAATTTTGTTTGCAGTGCAAAAAAATATGGAGATTGCCATTGCTAAAGGTTTAGATATTGATGTCGTCTGTTCATTATGAATGGAAACGGGAAATTTAGCACCAGCGATGCGATTTTGTTAGGGCAAAAAAAAATAAAACAAACGAGTGTAATTGCTAAAGGTTTAAAAATAGCACAGGAAAAAAGTCAAAAATTAATGTTGAGAGTGGGATTTGAACCCACGCCCTTTCGGACCAGAACCTTAATCTGGCGCCTTAGACCAACTCGGCCATCTCAACTTGTTTACTCACGACTGTATTGTTTCTATTTCATCGAGTTATTTCTATTTGATCTAACTTTCAAAGTTAATCACCTTACGCATAAGGTTAACCGAAATATTTTGTTACAAACTTCGAATTGACATAACTTTTGGGTTTGCTTTTCTATAATTCGTCTTCTACAATATGCATAACTAGATAAAACTCCTTGCATTGCTATGAAAATATTTGTACGACAATTTGACTTTATTATATTCATAGTATAATATGCACACTTGTGAATCTAATATAAATCATATATATATTTATGATGCAAAAGCTAAAATAAATAAAGCGATATGGCTATATAAGAAATAAGGCTCCTCAATTATTGAATTAGTCTAAAACAAGACCATTGAACTACGAAACACATACTTTACATCATCAGCTATCAAAATCAGAGATAATTTCCCCCTGAGGGCAATACAATCTCATTTAAATGGTGGTTTTGATGATTATAAAATCCAAGTATAACTTTTTTACTTATGTGATACTTAATCAGCAAGAATGTAAAAACAGTTTAATGTAACTAAAAACATGTATTTGATATCATACTAATTAAAACAACTATCAAAACTGGTTGTACTATCCTCAGCCCTGACAACTATCAAAACTGGTTGTACTATCCTCAGCCCTCAGGGGAGGTATTTTGTCCTGTTTTAGTAGTTTAGTGGTGTTTCACAGTTAAGGGGTATTTGTTTTTACTAACCTCTATGAGGGTTGTAAATTGTAATATGGGTTTATCCCTTTATAATGTTGTACTTGGTACTGTTGATTGAACCAGGCACGCAATTAGGAATGTTGTCCTTGGACTTCACATGAACGAAACAGAAAGAATTCATTAATTCCAAACAGGGCGGAACAGCGGAAGAATACGAAATCCTATCAAGCTTCACATGACTGCTTGTTATGACCTCACGCAGGAGCAGGAACAGGCACCAAACAGGAATGGTGCCTGTTGCAATGCAGTTTATGCAGAACAAACTAAGCACACATGGGAATGCGATGACTGATGAATGTAAGTTGCACCAATAAAAATGAAACCAAGCCATGAACTACCGAACGTGTACCCAAAGAGAAGCACAAATGCACAATGCGATTCATATCATATCAGACACAAAACAAGGGTCTAACGAAATCAGAATGAGTGGTTCAGAATAGACCACCGCCTGATTATAGGACAAGTCGTAAGAGACTGGCAGCAGATTACATGAGTTAATACAAGGCCTCTCTACTGGGAGACCAGCATCTCCATCCAGGTCTTCAGATAGCATGGAGCTTGAGTAGAGAGAACCTTCAGCGCATGCAGGATTATGCGCCTGCGCCATCAGATTGGAAGGGGTTAGCGATCTCATCCGTTCCATCAGTTGGCGAAACAAGCATTACCGCTGTACCCCTACAAACCTGCAGCAAACAGTCGTTGGAGGCGAGGTGTCAGGACGATGAAACCAGCCAAAGCGCAACAAGTAGTTAGCAGAAACCATGGAGAATACTAGTTCTTCACTTGATATTATATTTGTTTAATCACTGTTCGTTGCAAATCTGATTGAAATAACATTTCCAGAAAAAACTATGGTAGAATCCAGCATAGTGCAAAATAATCATAGATGATGGCATTAAATACTCATGGAACTACAATAGTGTAAAGAAACTTACAATCAGACCAAGCTGTCTGGTTTTCCCCGATAGTTTCAATGGATCATCTTGCTCTACAAAATACGACAACATGTGTGAAGAACTTTGCCATAAAAAAGAACAATAACAAGGCATTTCTTATCTATGTGTATCACACCTACATGAGCAAGTAGTACTACTCCCTCAACTCATGATTATTTGACATTGGGAGAACTAAAACTTAGTTAATGTGTTATTATTCTGCTGTATTTCAGCCCAGTCTACTTTGCATACAACAGTAGTTAAGCACCATATAAACATACAAGATGCATGAAGGATTGAAACTTCTTCTCAGTCAAGGTTAAACATCACATACGTAGATTTATAGTCCAAACCAACGGAGATCAAACAAAACAATGGAATGTATTAACATATGCAGCCATACCTCTTTCAAATTCAACCGCTTCATCAAGCACCAAGTTAAGAAGCTGATCATAGCCCTTCAAAGTCCCTGTAACTGTAGATGTAGAAACAACAAAGTTATGGCCTGTAGTATGGTATTAGTGTATTGGAACAAACAGCAAGATAACAAGAACGATTCTAGTCTTCTGGAAATTGGAACCATTCTACTGTCAATCAGCCTAGTAAAACTTGATTATTTCATCACAGTGCAGAGATATATTACCCTTATCAAAGCAAACCTTTAGAATGCTGACTCATCTTTGTAGTGAACTAAAATATAACAAGAATAAAGAACCCACAGCTAAATGGTGTAATCAGATCAGCAGGGGCGAGAGGAGGAAATGTCAGACCACAGTGAATTAGAAAATTTGATCTCCAGAATATGCAAGCGGTAGGGCAGGTGACTCTATTTTCAATGTTTCTATCTTAATATTAATGTGTTAGGCTAACGTTGCAACTAACATAAAACTTGAGATATTACATAAGGATTAGATCACTCGTCTGCTCGAAGGAGTTTCTATTTCAATATATAGATAGTGCACAATATTTTGCCACTGGTGTATGTAAATGGTGCTCGTAATTCATATTAACAAAAGGAAAAAAAACAAAAGAAAAAATTAAAACTCACAATACAGTTATATGGATAGGTAACCATGAGTGATATTTATTATCTACAAGGTGTACGTTCAAACTGCCTTGACATGCCGGTGCTCAATTGAACAAATATGCAATCACAGGATTGGTATATGTCAGTATAAAGGATTTATAATAAAAATTGAAAGGGCATGGGAGAGAAATATGGAAGATGGTAAGCTTCTAGAAAGGTAAAATCCTTTCTATGGCCATGGGAACATATTGGTGCTGTTGAAATTCTTATTGAATGCAAGTGGAATGCTGGTTTATATATGTATGGTGTTATATAGAACAACGAAATCAATGTTCAAGAGATTGAACTGAGCTCATCAAGACTTATTCATTGTTAAGGGATATTTAAGGAATTAGGAAGTGTCAATTGATAAAGTAGCCACTCATCTGCCAAAGACAAAGATTAAGGTGGTTCTGGATTGGGAACATTTTTACTTAACTGGGTAGGCCCTTGAACAGTAGGGTCTGTGGCAAGAAACACTAAAAGAGGGTCAGTTTGTGACAAAACCTTTTAGAGTAAATTTCACTTTGGGCCACCTTTTATTACCGTTGTTTCGCTTTGGACCCCCTTTTAACCGATGTTTTCACTTTGGACCGGGTAATCTTATCTTTGTGACATTTTAGACCACCATTAACTCTTTTGTACATCTAAATTTGATTTGGCATATGTTAAAGAAATGGTCTATATACATCAGTAGGAGTTTATTTAAGAATAGGAGCCAACATAATCAAAATCGTTTATATATTTCATAAGAGAGCCGGGTAGTCCAAAGTGCAACATAGGTAAGATTATCCGGTCCAAAGTGAAGTCCAAAGCGAAACTTCGGTAATAAAAGTTAGCCCAAAGTGAAATTTACTCAACCTTTTATTTTATCAACCATCATGCTTAAAAACTCATAATCATGTGCTATAACCACTCACTGCGATCGACATCTTAAACCTTCCCTGGACACAGTGACTAAGAATTACAAAATGAATTAGAATTAGCAGCTTGGCTTCGAGTTGGCTATGCGTGCCCTACCCTAAGATTTCACTGGAGACCTAGGTTTTCCTGCCCCAACGGCCATGCCACCGTGAGGTTTCTTGGCACGAAACTATGCCCCATATCTACGAAGGAGGATTCAATAAAAACTGGTGAAAGTTGTTTGACAAGCAACCCACCTTGCCTGCCGCCGGTGAGCTTGACCTGGACGCCCTTGTCGACGAACTTGGCCAGGTCCAGCACCGTCTCCTTGCGCCCCGACTGCTCAACGAAAACACGAAACATCATCAGTCATCCATAAACCAAGAAATCGAACCGGATCGATCCAATCGAGCAACCGAGACCGAAAGTGGGGGTTACAGGAGCTTACCATCCTAAACCCCGCGGAGGTTCCTCTTGTCGCTTCAAATCTGCGAAGAGATGAGGGAAAAGATATCAAATTTGGCAAAAAGATCTGAGACGGCGACTGCAAGAAGAATAAGAATAGGCGGCGGCGCCCGCCGGCGACGGCCGCGGCAGCTTACCGGAGTTAGGCGTGGTGGTGGCGGCGGCGGATGCGGGTGCTGGTGTTTTTTTTTTTCTTTTCTCCCTTTCACTTTATAGAGCAAGGATGAAGTGGGCCGGTTTTGTTGAGCCTTCAGCCCATTACAGATGAGGCCGAACTATTGTGATGAACAACTGAACTTTTTTAGTTTTGCTGCAACTGAATATGAGAATTTCGTCCCTAATAAGAAGACATATTTGTCCATTCAATATGCCTTCAAAAATATTGTAGGATTAGACTTTGCCTATTTTAATTAGATATACATGGTAAACGTTTCTCTTCATGCTTACTTGGTCTTACCGGAGGGCCCTATATTAAGGGAATCATCATAAATTTGAACGAAGAGCAAATTTAATTAAGGGAATAAAAAAAAAGAATCCTACAAGAACTCTATCGAAAGTCCGAACCATCATAAATCGAAAAGCGCATGGTATTATATAAAGAAACTTTGTACTACTATCTCCGGTTTCATAATGTAAGGCGTTTTGACTTTTTACTTTTAATATTTGACAATTCGTTTTATTCAAAAAATTTATACAAATATAAAAGGTAATAAGTCATGCTTAAAGTACTTTTGATAATAAAGTAAATCACAAACAAAATAAATGATACTCTCGTAAATTTTTGAACAAGATAAATGGCCAAATATTATAAGAAAAAGTCAAAACTCCTTACATTCCGGAACAGAGGGAGTACTACATTGCTTAGTGCTTTCACGTACATGATTCTAACAATTTATTAAATGCATTTCTAAAAATTATTTAATTTGTTCTCTTTTATACAATCAAATAGATAATCCACTTCATAATCTGTTTCGAAATGGGCCTCTTCCATCTTAGAACTTTAGAGTATCATCATCTTAGAGCACTTGAGTATCTAAATTCGAACGGCAGCTGATATGCAAATGCAATTTGAGCCAACTTCCTGGCTAGAAAGATTAATAAGTTTAATTGTATCTCACATGTATAATGGATTGGTTGTAAGGTTGTATATAATTTTCTTCTTCCATCATTTTCACATATGCATGGAATATACTCCCCTATCCACTAATGTAAGAATTTTGGGGTGTGACACATCGACAATCAATATGGACAGAGGCTCGTCCAAATTTGTTGTTATAGGATGCGTCACATTTAACCCCAAATGCTTATATCTTGAATGGATAAAGCATATGTAGAGCTCGCTCTTACATGAAAATCAATCTTTTTTTGTTTTTATTGTCTCTCTCAGTTTATAATTAAACTTACCCTTATATGCAAAATTGTAAATGCAGTAAGCCAGAAGCCATGGCTAGTTTAAGTTGTGTAGGTAGAGTAAACCAGTTACCGCCAAATTAACCAGTTACCGCCATCTCGGGGCGTGTGTGTAGCTTGCTGTGGAAGCCTGACTTGTACTATATTACTTACTCTTGCTAGCTAGCTCTAGTTCTTTCTCTTCTTCATCAGCTCGCCTCACCTCAATCGATCGCTGCTCGCCGTCGCCGGCCTGAATCATCGTGTTCCTCGGTCGCCGACGCCCACAGCAACAGGTAACCCGTTCGAGAAACTGGCCGGCCGGCGGCGCGCAGATCGATCGCCGCCGTGCGTCGCCGTCGATCGATCTCTCTCTTTCTCTTTCTCTTTCTCTTTCTCCTGCAACATGCTAATTAATCGCATCGATCGTTTCTCTCTCGATCCCTTCTCGATTTGCAGCCATCAAGTGAGCATTCGATCGAGCGAGCGAGCAGCTGACCAGCCACACAAAAACGTTGTTGTATCGAGGATACATAGATCTATCGTTCAATCGATGGATCGATCGCTGAGCTAAGGCTTAAGGATCCATACATCGATCGATCGATCGATCGGGTTGCAAGATATATACAGAATGTGAGCTCGATCTATTGCCGGAACTATTTAAATTAGGAGGGCTTGGGTTTGGTTTTCTCTTGCTTTTGTAAGAGACCCCCTAATTTAATTTGGGAACAAGTTAGATTAGAGTTAGACCACAAAAGTACGGTTGGGATATTTCATGGTGTTTTTTTTCATCATATATGTATACAAGAATTTCATGAATATTTGTCACGTGCTATCTATCTATGTACACAGCTAGCATGCAAGCATATATAGCAAATAATGTATTTTTCTAAAAGATCCAAAATATCGATATATGTTATTAACAACTCGATATCCAGTGGATCCATATATGGATATATACAAGAGGGCGGGTCACTTCATTTGATGCAATATGGTGATTGCATTTAAGTTTTCTGTATATATGCAACTAGCGTAAAATAACGCATACTTACCCATCCCAAAATATAGCTATTTTTACTGGTTAAAATTTATCAAAAATACAAGAAATTACAAGTACTAGTCCCCACCTCACCACGCTTAGCATTCTGAGTATTAATTTTCTTTTCTTGTATACTTCCGTCAAAAAACTAATTTCGCATGACTATATATACATAATACATAGAGTATGCGACCATAATTTTCCCATGACTGTAAATATATTTATATACCTCCGCAAAGTCATAAATCCTAAGGAGCTTGTGTCCCAAAATGTAATTATACTGGATGACACCCATGCTTTATTTGATGCGGAAATTGTATCAAGCATATATATAATTAAGAACTTTTTGTAAATACCTACAAGCAATTGAATTTGTAAATAAACTTTCTGTAACTTCCTTTAATAGAACTTACATCAATTGCATATATATAGAAGGTTGCTAGAACACAAGTGCATTGCCACACTTCTGATCAGGTTCCATTCCAAAGATTCAGCAGAAGAGCAGCCATATCCAAACTACCATTGAAAATGAGTAAATTAAACTTTACACAGGGTTAGAACGTATCTTGTTTGGTGTTACACCGGGTTTAGCGCATACTTTTACTTTGCACTGGAATGCCAAAAAATAAGTTTCACTTTGCATGAACTTTTTAAATTCTAAATCAAACTTTGTAAAAACTAGTTTAAATTTAAATTATTTTTTAAGTTCCATTCATATATTTTATAAGATTTTCTTGAAATATATGGTACAATCCGGTGCAAAGTAAAAATATGTGTTAAACCCGGTACAAAGTGAAACTAGGTACATTTACCCGGCGCAAAGTGCAGTTTACTCATTAAAAATATATTTCAATTAAACCTAGCAAAGGCTAAGCCAAGGATCCATCAAAACTAACACCCTACTACATCATTACATCAAAGGAATTTTCATGAGAAGCTTAACACGAAACTTTCCAACAAAGAAGCTTCTAGATAGTGCAGCTAGGGTTTAGTACTCATGTCGTCCTGCATTTGAGTCTCCAACCATATCTTAATCCATATACTTCCTGCCCCCCCCCCGGTCCCCCCTATCCCCCCATTGCAAATTCTTTGGTTGTCTGTTGCAAAATCTGTTAAGAAGAGATATAGAAAGTGCGCAGTGTATTAGTTCAGTTGGATCCTTAATTTGGTAGTGCATTTCTAGAACATGCTTCATTTCTTGAAAAAGTTTTCAGGATGGACCAAATGATTTCCATCACACGTACAATCATCATTTTCTGTGTTTATCAAACTATGCATCCATGCCCCCAACACATGTGAGCTATATATATTAATTATTTGCTGGTTTCAGATTATTGGTACAAGCTAGCACACATTCCAAATAAATCTTGCCAGAAGACACTAGAAAAAAGGTTTCTCTTATGGTACCCAATACAAGTTATAGATATGGAGTAGTAAGGATAAAATATATTTGTTAATCTGTATGGATATTATAATAATTCATCTATTTACTTATGTAATTTTCCACCACACCATCGACTTAATAATTATGTCATTGTGAATTCATGACGTTTTCAGTTTTTTTGCCCAATGAGGTCAAACAGATAGGACCGTCATTGCTCATCAGTTGTTTCATAATCAGCACAAAATTGGCATTTCTTTTCCCTTCCTTCCATCCTTTCTTGAATAAGTTAATCTTTTGTTATAATACCATTATCATGCATGATATATAAATGTGTTTTTTTCTTCTTTAGGGCTGAAGAAGAAAGCAGCACGTTGCGCATATTAGTGGCTACTGACTGCCATCTCGGGTACCTGGAGAAGGACGAGGTCCGCAGGTTCGACTCATTTGATACTTTTGAGGAGATCTGCTCATTAGCAGTGCTAAACAAGGTATATCTTATTGAAAATTATCTTAGATTGGTTTTTTGTTTGTCAAGTTGAATATCATCTTCTGATCTTAATGGTCAGGTATAAGAGTTTGATTTTTCTTTTCGTAATGGAAGTACTGAAACAAACAGTCGCATCAAGAAAACTTTATTCATACACAGAATGCAGAATTTTAGGTTCATAATTGAATGTAACAAATAAAACTAAAAGCCTCTGTCTTCTAGCTTTTTTATTTTCCTGGGAAGTCTTCTAGCTTAAATATAGTGATGTTTGGTAATTGATATGATGACTGGAGGCACTGTTAAATTTGCAGGTTGATTTCATCCTTCTTGGTGGAGATTTGTTCCACGAGAACAAACCTTCGACCTCTACGCTGGTTAAGAGCATGGAGATCATAAGACGCTACTGCCTGAATGACCGGAAGGTGCAGTTTCAGGTGGTCAGTGACCAGTCATCTTGTCTAAAGAACAGGTGCAACTTGCAAATTAAATTGATCGTTTCATGAGTGAAATAACTTTCACTTTGTTATTTTATCTCAGTAGGTTTTGTCTAATCATCACATAATTTTTTTTGAGAAATAATCATCACATAATTAAGAAATCCATGCCACTATTAATTCCTAGCTAGTAAATATTCTGATTATTCAGGTTTGGTCGAGTGAATTTTGAAGACCCAAATTTGAACATCGGTTTGCCTGTGTTCACTATACATGGGACTCATGATGGCCCGGCAGGAGTGGTATGGATAAAACACAATGCCATTTGGCAATAGATATGGATCTCTCAAACACTTCTGCATTTCTACTCACTAAAACTATTTTTTTTCCTCAAGTTCCTATTTAATTCAACTTCTAACGATTTTGGTTTGTCTTTGTAGGATGGCATGTCTACCATTGATATCCTTTCTGCTTGCAATTTTGTGAACTATTTTGGGAAGGTCGATGCTGGTAGTTCTGATGGTTGCCAAATATCAGTTTGTCCTATATTAATTAAAAAGGTCAATTTATTTGTGTTCTATACAATTCCAAGTTAGTAATGATAATCAATTCTAAAATAATAATTATGTGACTTGTGCTATTTGATTCAGGGTACAACTTCTGTTGCGCTATATGGCCTTGGTAACATTCGGGACCAGAATTTGAGCAGGATGTTACAGGTACTTATATTGAAAAACTTATGATTGCATCTACGAATAATTTCACATTAATCTGCATTGTTGCTCTTCAGACACCTCATAAAATAGAGTGGATCAAAGCAGAAAGTGAAGACGACTGGTTCAACCTTTTTGTTCTCCATCAGAAAAGGCATGCAAAGTGGCTAGTGATTATATAATTGTTCTGTGTTTTGTTTTGCATTTATGCTTCCTGACTAACAATTTATCTCTTGAATTTCTTTAGGAAAAAGGGAAGCTCAACCACCAATGGCATCAATGAACAGCTCTTGCCACATTTCCTAGACTTGGTAATATGGGGCCATGAGCATGAATGCCTAACTGATCCTCAGGTAACACATTACGAGCTAATCAAATTTGATGTTTGTGAAGTGATATGTTTTATTTTTAATCTAGCTAAACTCTGCAGGAGGTTCCTGGAACGGGTTTTCACATCATCCAACCGGGCTCTTCAGTTACCACCTCACTAAGCAATGCTGAAGCAAAACAAAAAAATGTTGTATTGTTGGAAATCAAGGTCAACACTAATGCAGAATGATAGACTAATCATCCTCTTTTATCATTGTTTAATCAGTTATACATGTTTCCCTTGAATCAGGGAAGGCAGTACAGGCAAACCAATATACCATTAAAATCAGTTAGACCTTTCGGATATGCTGAAGTAGGCCATTTTCAGTCTCTACTTCATGTGTATTTTCAGTGAGATGATTCTCATCATTAGCATGACATGTAGATCTCGTTACATAATCAATCGGGTGTTGAGCCCAACAATGAAGCATCTCTTTATGCGCATTTGGATGAAATTGTAAGTGTCGAGCCACATAGTTTTTGTTCAAAAAATACATCTTCAGTTTCTTGATAATCATGGCCAAGACTTTGGTAATTCAATTGCAGCCCAAGAATAATATATGTAGAAAAATTATATTGGCAAGGTTATTTTAACAATTGAATGTTTGTACAGTTGTAGTTTTCAGCCTATGTTGCAGTACTATTGACCTACTGAGTTACTTCAGGTGAGCAATCTTATTGACAAAACATCAACCAGTGGATCAGAGCCCAATCTTCCATTAGTCAGAGTAAAGGTATATCAGGTGCTCTTCAGAAAATGTTACCTTACTTTACAACATTGTAAAATGCCAGATGCCAAATTTGTGCAGGTGGACTACTCCGGGTTTTCGACAATAATCCCACAGCGATTTGGTCAGAAGTATGTTGGAAAGGTACCTCAATCATTAACTTGAAATTTACTGATGTATGCCTCCTTTTTCATAGTACTTCACTGGTTTATTCTTTACAGGTCGCAAACCCCAATGACATTCTTCTGTTCTCAAGATCAATTCAAAAGAATCGGGCACGAGGTATTGTTCATGTTTCATGACAAATGGGAATACTTCAGGTTAACTGTACTAAAACAGTGAGGAATTAGGAGCAGTTTTGGTATTAGTTGACTGGAAAAATGCATCTTAATCCTTGTTTATCAACGCGACTGTTATTCGCTCTCTCTTTGTATTGCAGAAAACACTGATGGTTCTGAACAACTTGAACCAAATGACCTAGATCAGCAAACTATTGAAGAACTAATTGCACAGAGTAACTTGGTACCTATTTAACTCTCTTGGTCCAACTTTAGGAGTGGTAGGATGAGGGTGTCCTTATAATCCATGATGGCCTTCTCTATTTTGCTTCATACATCCATTCCTTTAGATAATTCCAGTTTAGTGGAAACAAATAAAAAAATATGGTCACTACATTTAAGCCACGTTTTTACAGAAGATGCAGATTCTTGATAAAAATGACCTGGACAGTGCACTGCATGATTTTGTCAACAAGGATGATAGTACAGCGTTCCATTCTTGTCTGGACAAAAATATTGATGCGGAAAAAGTAAGAAATTACCATGATATAGTGCAAATTATCATTGTGTAATGATTCGGGATGTCTCGTTTCCAATGAGAAACTGTTTGCTTGGAATTTTCAGAAGAAACTGACTTCTGCAGCAGAGGATTTTAGAGCCGGAGAAGACATACTACTTCAACTGGATCAGTGCATGCAGGTACATAACTCTATTTTTTCAGCTACCAGATATGATTTAAGACAAAAAAAAAAAAGACAGAGTAAAACAGTGTAGTTAATTCTTAATCCATAGGAGCGCATGAATGAATCTTCCCTCACCTCCAAGGAAAGATCAGAACCCACATCGAGCTCTCAGAGCCTGCCAACTAACGCTCTCAGCGCGTTCCAGGAGTTGAAGTGTTCACCAACTGAGGAACAGGATGGTCATGAATCAGATGAACTAATCGAAACTTCTGTATGCACTATTTTTTTTCTCCTGTTACAAATGTCACCGAATGGTTGTATCTCAATTAACTATGCCATCCTTGTGAAATGCCATCTTGAACTGCTTTTGTTGTTCCATGCTCAAAAGGATGAAGAGCTCTCTCAGCTAGCACCACAGAAGAGACCGGCTCCTGTGGATGGAGGTTCTGCATCGACAAGGAGGAGAAAAACAGATCTTACTTCTTTCTACCGCCCCATGTCGAAGAACGATGGTGATGGTGCCAAGAAAGACAAGGCTCCTGTAAGTGAATACTCTGAAGCTTTGCCTCTCAATTGCCACTAGTTTGTAGTCAGTTAATTGCTATATTCAGATGGATATCCAGAGCTGCTCTGAATTCTCAAGATGTTGCTATCTAGCAGGTAGCAGGGAGGTATGGAGCCATAAAAAGAAGATGAGATTGGAAATATTAGATCAATGGCCAAATCCTCAACTTGAAGCCAACATCTACATGATGTAAGTTCACTATTTCGCACTTTTTTCTGTCCATTATTCCTTTATTGTCATCAACTTGATTGTTTATTGACTATTTATTGACTTGCTGCAATTTATGATTCAGGTTGCTGTATTCTCCCGGCCAGATTCAGGTTGCTGTCTTGAAGAGTTGAAAGTGTGGATGGATGGCTGCTTGCTGCTGCTGGCTGCTGGGATCTCAAACTGCTGCTGGTTGCTTGCTTACTTGCTGCGACTTTATGTGTTGACGTGTTGAACTATTAATTGGAATTTTGTATTTGCTGGCTGCTGTGCTGGCTTTGGAGCTCTATTTCCTGGGTATGGTGTGTAATAGATGTAGAACTCTTTAGCTTGTTCAAATATTAAGTCGGAACCTGAAACTTTGTAAGTTATGAACTTATGATGCTATCAACTTCGTGAGTTAGTTAAGAACTATTGTCTGTGATGGTTAGGACTTCGAATTACTAAAGTTGAAGCCAATTTCTACTATTATCTTGTGTTATTGTACTGCCAAAAAATGTCATAAAAGAGGGGATGTTCTGTTTCAATCTGAACCTGGCAAATTTCGGTCATAACCGAGACTGAATTTCTCAGTCTTGCTTTTGTGAAGACAACTTTGGGCTGTGTTCGCAAGTGAAGGATTGGCCAAAGCACATGCAAAATGAAAAACGCCATTAGTACATGTTTAATTGAGTATTAGCTAATTTAAACTTTTAAAAAGGGTTAATTTGATTTTTTAAATAACTTTCGTGTATATTTGTTCTAAAAAATACACCGTTTAACTGTTCTGAAAGCGTGCATATGAAGAAAAAGGAAAAATACTGTTTAGAACAGCCAAACCCATATGTCTGACGTCCGAACTTATCAAGAAACCAAAATACCCAAAAGACCGGATGCCTACCCCTGCAGGGGCGGATCCAACGTGGGGGGCGAGAGGGGCTCAAGCACCCGGATCCCCATGGAGAGCATTAAGAGAGGGAGAGGGAAGAAGTGAGGAGGAAGAAGAAGAAGAGAAGAAGTATCCCTGTAGCTGGATCTACCCTTGCCCTCTGTTCTAGTATGGGCGTGGGTTGGACTATAAGTAATGGATGGATGATCAAAATTTTATTTTGGATTCTACTGCAAAATATCAATTACATACATTCCAGTTTGTTGGATTAGGGCAAGAACAATGTATATTGCCGAAGCAGTAAATAAGGTCGGCCATTTGTGTTGGTAGGTAGTAATAGATATAGTTGTCACAATATATCTATACAGGAGTTGGTAGTAAGGTGGGACCATAATTATAAGCAAGAGAGTTAAAGGCATCAACAATGTATATGGGTGGAGGTGCAAGCCATATGCTTGTGGATGGCTAGAAGCTTAAGACCCTTAAATTCTTCTCACAATGTATAATGTCAACCATAGGGCCTTAAGACCCCCTATATTTCTCACATTGTGGATGCCTATATAGAAAGAGATGGTTGTTGTGTATGGAGAAGTGAAGAAAAAGAATTTAGTATTTGTCTAATTCTTATTACCAAGTAGTAGTGCTCTTGTGGGGTGTTACTACTACCCACATTTCTATCATCTCTACAATGTTGAATCAGATAATAAGTTCTTACTATCTGCCTTTTGATACATTGTGGATACCCTTAGTTGATCTTTTGTTGACTGACTTTTTTGCACAATGTGAGTGTAACTCTTTTGTACATCTGAATCTAAACATTATACAGTATATTATCAAGTTCATCAGAGTAGAGATTACTAATTTTCAATAGTAAAACACCAATGTGATGAATCAAACAATCTTGTTAATGAATCAAGCAATCTTGTTAATTGTATTCCTAGTTCTAGCATCTACTATGGGCTATGGCAAACTCACCGACAAGGCAGCAGAATGGACGTCTCCACCATCGCTGCCGCCGCCGGCGGCGGCCTTCTTCTTCACCGCCGGAGCGGCGCTGATCTCGCCGGAGGCACCTTCCTTCGCGTTGATTTAATGGGAACAGACGGAGGGCCACTGTTTCACCGGATCCTAGGTAGAAGCGCGCGCGCGGCGGTTCTCCGGCGAGCGGCGGCGGCCGTCGGAATGCTACCCCGCCTTTGGGTTATCCTCAACCGTTCGATCTCCTCTCCTACTGAGCGTGCGGTTCAGATCGAATCGAAAATTAATAAGAAAGGAGGAAGAGGCATTTTGCACAAGGGACCCTCCGTTTATTTTACGTTACAAACTAATCCCACTCTTGACGAGGAGGGGACAAAGGGGCGGCGGCGACCATGGCGGCCGCCGCGCGGCGGAATGCGGCGGTGGAGATCCAGGAGGAGAAGGCGGAAGCCCATCTGTGTTCGAAAGGCCAAATATTTCCGGGGGCTGTATAACAGTCGATCCACAGGTTTGGTTTCTCCTAATTTCTATCGGATTAGGGATTAATTACAGTGTGCTCACCAACGGGAGAGAGATTGTGTTTGTTTCGCATTTGAGTTGGTTCTAAATAAGGATTTTGGTTTTGTTGCTGAAACTTAGTTGTGTCGTTGTTCTTGGCCATGTTCCTGGCCTCACCTAGGCCCTAGCTGTGAAGAAAAAGCAAATGCCGACCTGATTTAGTTGCTGAAACTTAGTTGTGTCGTTGTTCTTTGTCATAGTATATTATGCTTAACGACAGCAAGTAGTCTTCATTTGAGGAAGATCACGCCATTATAACGCCATTATATCCTCATTAACATTTGAGATTGCATGCTGCTTATAACAACTAAAATAATTTACTATGCTTTTTCTTGTACACTTCTTTTCTCTTTATTTATCTAAGTGTCCATTGGTTTCATAATGTTATCTGTAAATCTGAACAGACATAGCTAAGTTCCTTATGTTTTTATACATCATTTCAGCCTAAAACATCCATCCAATGCTTGTTAGTCACGTTAATGTTGGATAATTTGCATTATAGTTTGTTCCATATGTCAAACTAGTCCTCACACTGATACTTGCTGCTTAACAAGGTTTGTATGTGCCATTTCAGTAGTTTTAAGCTACAATATTGCTTCTGTGGTTAGAGTCATTAAGCAATGAAATTAGTGGTCACAAAACTTGCCTGTAGTTTTCATGAGGTGCAGGATGATGTTTCCAGTACCCAAATGAAAAGCGTCAAAACTTTATGATGAGATATACTTGCGAAATTTCTTTTTTCAATAAAATAAAGGTAAAATCATTGTATTTCCATGTTCAGAAAACACAAGCAATCATGATGCTGTTCAAAACATGGTATACACTACTCTGAGATATAAATTCACCAGTACAATTTCTCAGCTACTCCCGGCCTTCGTTTCTTCGAAATATTTCAGCATATCAAATTGCATTGGTTTTATAACTGCTATCCAATATTCTAGGGTAATCCTTCACCCGTGGTTTCTATCATTGTAGTGCATGGAATTTTGAAGTCCAAATCTCACTCAGGGATTGATATGGCATCTACTTCCTTTTGTTTTGTAATCCCACCATCATCATTAATAGTTGTAGCATCGATGATCTTCTTCTTGGATCTGTTTTTTTTCTTCTTGTGTCTCTTGTTTTGCTGTTGAGCTCCATCATCATTTACAGACATATTGAGCTTCACACCAGCAGCACCTGCCATGTCTTCCACAGCTTGTTTTGATCTGTTTTTATTGGCATCACTTAAGCTATGTTTGGATATCTTTTCCAGGTTACCATCAATATTCTTTTTCTCCTTGGTCTCACCAGAAACTTTCTCATTTTCCTTCTCCAACAGTTTATTGTACCTGACGCGGTCACTGTCCTGGTCGAGGGAGTTACCTGAGTGTCCTATCCTATCCAGTTCTTCTTGACTGTCTACTCGACTGTTAGTCAAAAACTTTTTGCTCTGTCGAGGAAATTTGGGCTTACTTGAATGACTTTCCCCATAGATATCATCTATATCTTCAATGACATCATCTGTTTTATCTTGTAAGCCATCGTCTTCTGTGTTGGTTGTGGACTTTATTTGCTTTTCTTCTAACGATCTGTCTTTTGGGTGTTTACTTTCTGATGTTGTTGTATTCCTATAACTCTCTTCTTCTGATTTAGTGGGTGTAGCATCACTAGATCTTGTAAACTTTTTGACTGCATTGTCAGGTTTTGCATTTGCATTGTTTATCTGAACAGGAGTGCTCTTACTGCCAACACTTCTCTTCTCTGGTATCTTGTAATCTTGGAACCTGACCTTAATCTCTTCAAGCTCCGCTTCCTTGCTCTGCAGGAGCTCCATCAGGGCTGCCATCTGGTCAGGATTTGAACCTGTGGCTTTCTCTTCCATTTGGTTTATGCGACTATTCTTCTCTTTGAGAGCTGCTTCCAGTTCTTTCTCTTTGTTCTTTAGATTTGTTGCCGTGGCTTCTAGTTGGTTTTTCTTCTCTACGAGAGCTGCTTCCAATTCTTTCTCTTTGTTCTTTAGAGTTGTCATCGTGGCTTCTAGTCCTTTGATCTTTGTTTTCAGGTCTGTCTTCTGAGTTCTTAGGGAAGATGTTGTGGCCTTCAGTTCTTCCAACTTCCTCTTCATCTCTTTGTTGAATGCCTTCTCTTTCTGGAAAGATAGCGTACCAATGTTCAA
The DNA here is from genome assembly GCA_000325765.3 of Leersia perrieri. NCBI lineage: Eukaryota > Viridiplantae > Streptophyta > Magnoliopsida > Poales > Poaceae > Leersia > Leersia perrieri. Next base: position 3,597,472 of record CM002486.1, on the reverse strand, counting down.
GCAGTTAGATACTGATGGACCTTGAAAAAAGGTCTTGGTTTTGAATAAAAAAAGCTGGCCAAATGATATTTTACTACTTATCTCTGTCTGCTGCAGGCTATTACCTATTACAGTCTTAACATTAAACCTTTTTCCTGGAAGATATATATTGCTTAAATGTAACAAGTCTCAGTACTAAATTAAGAAATGTTTGGAACACTGATTCTTAGTTCCATGGACCCTGGCAGCACTAAAAAAGCGTACCTTTTCATTGTTTTTTTAAGAGAATCTATTCTATACCTCTGAGTTTGTTCCACTTGAACAATTTGCCATGGACATTGCCACTTTCTATGATATACCGAAGAGTTTACCTATTGTTCTACAATATGTCATTGAGCCATGTAATTTTTTAGAAATACCCTTGCAACAATACAAAACTAACCATTGATTTATCTCATTAGAAGTTTCAAAATATTATGAAATTGTTTGTGTAGCCTCCTTACAACATATAAATTTGTCAAAAAAAATTGCAAATCTTTAAGATTCTAGCATTTCTATTTTGTGTATAAGTATAATAAAAAAATCTTGATGAAGTGCAAAAATCTTAAATTTATACACGGAATCTCATATTGTGTAAGGTGGCTACACAAAAAATTTCATAATTTTTTGAAACTTAAAATGAGACAAATCAATGGTTATTCTTGTATGGTTACAAGGGTATTTTGGGTATTTGTAAAACATTACCCGGCTCTATAGTATATTGTAGAACAATAGGTAAACTTCTCGGTGTATCATAGAAAGTGACAATGTCAATGGCAAATTGTTGAAGTGGGGAAAACTCAGTGGTAGAGAATATATTCTCTCTCTTTTTTCTATGCAAGGTTTCATACATATACATATTAGTTGGGGATAAGTCACGTAGTGTGTAATGCATAACTTTCTAATTTACATAACCTTGAAAAGAAATAGTTTTGGCTGGCCAAGGCTGGGACTAGCTGTTATAAGTCTAGCACCAACCAGAATTTCACGTAGCATGCTCAATGGTAAGATCAAAACAAGCCACCTAATTGTTATAGTTGGCAAACCTAATGCATTGGGAGTTAATACATATACTATGCTTTCTAGTCCAAACTTTTGCTGTTAATATTGTTCAATACATAAGTTTTTGCATTAAATTCACAAACATAATATATATGTATGCATTTCAGTAATGTTCACAAATATAAAATAAGTACGCATTTTACAGTCAGAAGATGTACTTGCTGGTATGTTATCTGCAGTAAAAATGGTATTTAACAGCATAATTTTGGATACTGAAGTTAAATTTTGTATTCATGATCAAAATTTGTGTTTTAAGGAGAACATAAAAAAGAGATATCAAAGAATGGGTTATTAGTAATGCTTTAAACTTGTACAATCAATTCTTTCTTTATGATATTATTAAATACTGTTTTCAGGATAAAATATATCCTTTACTTGTACTTTTTATTTGGAATTTGGTTGTGCGGAAGAATGTTTTTTTTTTTTTTTGCACCTTCTAGATACAAATAGCAACTGAGATATGACCATCTGCTATCCTTTCTTCGCTTAAACAAGACACCTCAGAAGCTAACAGGTTGCAAGACATTGTGCAATGCAGATGCATGGAAGTAGTAAAGAGCATGATCCATCACCATACCTGTAGGAAGATCCGCGTGGAGATGAGCTGCCGGTCACGCTCCCGGAGAAGGACAGCGAAAGTTTGGCGCTCCCTGACCTTGTGCAGGACAACGACGCTCAGGGCAGCAGCGGCCAGGGCAAGCAGCAACAGGAGGACATAGGCGAGCTTCTTGCTGACACCGGCCATTCCGGCGCCCTTTGGTCTGTACTTGCTCCCATCCATCTCTTACACCTTCCTCTGCACACTGCAGTTGCTCTTGTTTATACCTTCTCTCCGTGCTCCTTGCAGGATCTTGGAGATTATCTTGTTGGTGCAAATGTGAAGGAACTGGAGCTGCAGTTGCAATTTCTTTCTTGGGTTTGGGAACTATAGGGCTTTGGAGACTACCTTGTGCATGGAGGAGGGAACAGAGATGAGTCTTTGAGGTGATGCACTCATATGCTGATGCACATGACCTTGAAGTACTTCTAGTACATATTCTGAACCATGGCATCAACAATAAAAAAGATCATAGCCTTAATAAAATAATTAAAAGATGTTCTGTCCATTGACTTGCACTTACTTGAGAGTTTTGGCCGTAGGAGAGATGACCACTGATTACTAAGTACTTATGGAGGGAATATTCCAATTTTGGACCATCTAATGATGCATCGGATGGTCCAGATTGAGCTAGCCATCTGAAGGTTCAAACTGTGCAAGTGGAAACTGCCATTTTTCGTTTGAGGAAGTTGATTGGCGGTGTGTCAAAACGACTGTCTTGTGGTAATGTAACTTCTCCACCCAATCTTGTAAAAGTCAACATTGATCGTAATTTGGCAATAAATGAGATTCTTCTCCTATGCTTCTCAGATCTCCAGGCAAAGAATTCAATCACCTCAGGATGAGTAATCTATTCATGGAGCAGCAGAACTGTTAGTGCTCCACCATGAATATATTAGACCTAGGCAGATCCATCAAAGGACGTGTGGAATTGTTAACTAATTTGGTCCCTACCCATGGCTATCTAGGAGCTAGTCCCAAAGTCCAAATGGAGTTGCCAAGAAGAGATGAACACACAATTGCTAGTTGTAGTACCACTATTAGCTTATGGATTTCCATGTGACTGTGATTGGAAAATTTCCTTTTTACAAGATGACATAGTGACTTCAGATGCAGCATGTGCAGGCTCCATTTTGCACTTGCAGATGGGTAGCAGTAGTAGTAGTAGTAAAATACAGAGCAACAGTTTCGTGGAGTATGTCAGAAGTAGCCATAATGGCATGAGCACAATTGTAATTTGCAATGGAAGAAGGTGAATGCTGATTGCATGATCATCTCTTTCAAGTCAGCTGATGGGCTGCATGTCGACGATGCCTTGGCGAAATTAACCCAAGAGATCATGGCAGGCATCAACGTTCCGTATATCATGGACTGGCTGGTCTTGACGTCTTGTGGTGGCTCTACTCGAATTCCAGATGTTGAAGAAATTAGTATAACAAAGGCCAAGCCTAATCTTTCTTACTCGACTAAATATTTGTAATTGCAACAATGTTCAAATTTCAGTCCCAATTTGGTTGGAGATTGAAATAAAAAAAAAACTTAAATGTTGATTGTTATGTTTTCTTCATGTGTATCTCAATGGATGCTGCGTTGCTGAAATGTACTTTCCCTGCATATCACAAGTCTAGGAGTTGTAATTCATCAGTGGCCAGGCATGGCATGAATAAAGTGATTTTAGAAGCTGAAAATGTATCTGCCAGTTCTTTTTTTTAGCACTCTGCCTGAAATAATATTATTCCAGTTGCGTTCACGAAATTTGTCGGAGTACTTCTTTTTCGTTTTGCAATGATTAATATTTCCGTTTATGTCAAGCTTAGTGAAAAAGGAGCACATTTCTTTTGCTTGTTCCCTAAAATTTTAATCTGAATTTATAACCGGGGGAAAGAGAAGCGAAGCACACAAAAGAACCAAACGTGTCAAACTGCAACTCTGAAAATGATCAAAATTACCATTTATCAGAATCATATGTATGCACTTGACTCCAACTGACTGCAAATGTTGTCATAGCCTCCAGTCTTTCAGGAAGAGGCCAAAAGATGAATTTTCTGAGGGTATTTCTTATCTGGTTTGTGGAATGAGTCATACTTTGACTTAACTCCACCAGAAAATCAGAATAAGACACATGTCAGTTTCAGTTCCTTGGCTGCCAAGACAGCTATTCCTTTCTACTGCAATACTGCATCATCAACCACTACAAATACTACCAGACTTCACCACCTGAATTTTCAGTCACCTGAAGCAGCCAATCAAGCTGACACTCTGTTCTTGACAAGAAAGCAGTACAAGGCAGCAGTTTAACTTTCTCTGCAGCCATGGTGTACGAAGCAGCTGTGGCCAGTGCTCTCAAAGGGCAGCAGCAGCAGAACGGAGGACACAAGGGCACTGCAGCAAGAAGGCATCAGCATCAGGTGAGTAAAAAGAAGCAGCAGATTGGGTGCAGCATCCTCTGGGCTGTTAGGAGGATCTACCCAGCTTCCAGCACCTCAAGGAAGAAGGGATTGAAGGTTATCTCTATGAAAGTTGCATCATGATGTAAATAACTAGGTTATAAGACACTTTTTTTTCTTCTCTTTACTTTTGTGCAAGTAAAACAGTAAGCATTGCAACTGTAGCTGCGGATGAATATGATATGGTGTACAATGAATTGTTCTGGTCATGAATGTGTTGATACTTGATACATCCAGGTGATGATGTATCATTTGGAAACACTTAAATTACAGTTTTTAATGATAGTGTACCACAGAAATGAACCACCTACTATGTTGATTGCAAGGAACCAGATGGCTACTCTGCCCCAACCTTAATAAAATTGGTCTGCCTCCTTCGCCGACCCGGCTAAAAAATGGCTACTCTGCATGCAATTTTATGTTGATTTCATACTAAGTAAAAACGCAAGGCTTTATGCTACAAATGATGATGAAAATCCAATTATACTATCCCATCAAGAACCCGTTTTTATGTATGAAGATAGGTAAGTACAGTTCTGCAGGTGAAAAATATAGCAATTCTAAATACATGAGTTAAAAAAAATATTCTAAATGCATGCCTCATTCTAAAATTAAGCCAACCATCAACTGAAAAGCTAGATAAAAAATTGAGTTGTAGAAGTGTTTCATTTCTGTTATTGGAAACGGGAGAACTTTCCCTCATGAGAGAGAGAGAGAGATGAGAGAGATGAGGATTTCCAAACTCTTTTCCTTGTGGACTCGTGGTGGTGATCAACTGATCATCCGAAATGGCGAAAACCACATATCGACACGCAGAACAAGAAAAGGGCGAATAAAAACCAAATGAACAGTACATAAAGAATAAACAAATAGATAGAGTTTGATTTTAGATGAATTCTGCAACTTGAATGGATTAATTTGGACTTCATAAGAATCATAGAAGCTTTAATCTATTTTAAGTGTATACAGAAAATCTATTCGATTTATAATGTGATTATGATTTATTATCGAACTGAAAAAGGAAGATTTTTTTTGAGAACCCTAGACAGATCGGACCAAGTAAATGAAAAGCAGGCCCCATATATGGGTGAAAGGAAGTGCGCTAGTCTACCGTGGACCAAGTCCACCGATGTGGTTCACGGTGAACCAATGGCACTTTGGGTATTTCTGCATATCTCTTGTACACTTTAGGCCTAGGTCAATGTAGCTATTCATTCTCCAAATTCCCGAAACAGTTGTCTGGTGCTCATGCTATGGGGATGATGACAGAACTTTGCAGGGCTTGGTTCCTCTGGTCAATAGCCACATCAGATGTAAGCATAAGTAAAAATTCCCAACAAGCTCCAACACTTCATTCACCATTTCAATTGGCTACACAACATCAGCAGCAGTACACGGATCCGCCACGATTGAGATTTCTGGTTTTATGTCTCAATTTTCTCTTAGTGATTCTGTTCTTTTCTCTGTGTGTGCTGTAGCGTGTCTGGTTTTTTTGCGGTGGTATGCCATCTGGGACTGGGAATCGTCTACTGCAGTGTGTGTCGCGAGGTTGGCAACCGAATCAACAGCAGGTAGAACACTTTTAATTTTCTTCCAAAAACTGTCCCCATTGTCGCCTGAACCAAATCGGTATATATTCGCTCAAAATTTTCCAAATCATGCAAAAATCGTACAAAAAAATTCTGACACTTTTATTTCGAGAAATAACAGTGCCTAGGCATGCCGGCGGGAAGACGAATATTTGAAGATTGCATAAATCGTGTCTACTCCAAACAGCCAGGAGGATATGGGCCGTATGGGCCGGATGACGGCCCAACGCTGGCACAAACCGGGCCAAGTTGGTCTGCTCCTCACTCCGATCCACCACCTTGCGGCCCACAAGCACTAGTAATAATCTACTCTCTCTTCTCCTCCTTCCTTCCCCCTCTCCAAGTCTCCATCCCGCGAGCAGCCGCGCCGCCGATCTCCTCTCCATCTCGCCGCCGGCATCCTCCTCTGCTCGCCCCGGTGAGCGCCCCCGTACCCGCGCGAAGATCCGGGGTTCAGTGTTTTTTTTTTCTCTCTTTGGGGATCCCACTTTTCTTACTGATTTTGGATTTCCCAAGACAATTTTAGGGTTAGTCCCTGAGTGGATGAGTTGAGTTCCGAGGAGGTGGGTGGGTTCATCGTTAAACGGCCTGAGAGTGAACGAGTTAGGGTAGTCTCTTGTTCGCGATGCATCTAGCTGAACTAGTTAGGGTACTAGGAGTGGTAGTCTTGTACTGCTTAGGGAGTACTAGCTATTTTTTTTTCGAACATGCAAGAGATCTGTACATCATTTCATTAATAGAGAGAGAAAAGATGGAGGGAGGAGGAGTAATCAACTCCAACCCCCTCCACCAAGTTGTTACAAACGCACCCCAAAACCGAAAAAACCACAACCCCGACCACTCTACGGCGCTAGAACCATTGCCATTGTAAACATATCTTGAAGCTTTGAGGCTCCTGCCATACACCAAAGTACACCCTCAGCAGCCACCGCATGAAGAACATCGGAGACGCAAGGGAGTACTAGCTATTATTTCTCTTTTATATATGCGAATTGATTAATAGACTGAGATTGTGGCTTCGTGCATCTTTGATGCAGCGTCCCGGTTTATCCATTATCTGAGATAATAGTACCCTGTTGAGGATTTTTTTAAATGTGTTAATACTTACTATTACCCTGATGAGGATTTCCTGGGTAATTTTGTTCAGGCAGGTGCATCTATTTTCTGTGAAACATGCAAATTTGAGTGACAATTAAGGAAATTAGTCTGGCAGTTTCCACATTTTGCATTGTTTACTACTATGCGTGTTATTTTGGATATTTTCACCTTTGTTCGGGCTATTTCATTTCTGATTCATTTTTTAACATGTTTTCTTATTTTACTGACAGAGTGATCATGTCATCTTCAATAGAATCATCCTACCTTCCTGCAACCACTGAGTCAATAGCAAAGGCTCAGGAAGCTAAAGATGCATCAGAGTCCATTTCCATCCTTTACCGTGTGCTGCAAGACCCGTCATCTTCTGCAGAGGCTCTGAGGACGAAAGAACTCGCGATCACAAATCTTACAAGCTACCTGACTAAAGAGAACCGGGCTGAGGAGCTGCGGAATCTTCTGACCCAGCTCAGGCCTTTCTTCTCGCTGATTCCCAAGGCAAAGACTGCAAAGATTGTCCGTGGAATTATCGATGCTGTCGCCAAGATACCTGGAACATCTGATCTTCAGATCTCACTCTGCAAGGAGATGGTTGAATGGACCCGCGCGGAGAAGCGCACATTCCTCAGGCAGCGTGTGGAAGCAAGGCTAGCGGCCCTTCTTTTAGAGAATCAGGAGTACACTGAAGCCCTTACCCTCCTTACTGGTCTTATCAAGGAAGTCAGGAGGCTTGATGACAAGTTGCTACTTGTGGACATTGATCTTCTGGAGAGTAAACTCCACTTTTCTCTGAGAAACCTACCAAAGGCCAAAGCTTCGTTGACTGCTGCTAGAACAGCAGCAAATGCCATTTATGTTCCACCAGCACAACAGGGTACCATTGATCTGCAGAGTGGAATCCTTCATGCTGAAGAGAAGGACTACAAGACTGCTTACAGCTACTTTTTCGAAGCATTTGAAGCATTTAGTGCCCTGGAGGACCCAAAGGCCATCTTCAGCTTGAAGTACATGCTCCTGTGCAAGATAATGGTTAACCAGGCTGATGATGTCGCAGGAATTATCTCATCTAAGGCTGGTTTGAAGTATCTGGGTCCTGATGTTGATGCTATGAAAGCTGTTGCCGATGCCTACTCAAAAAGATCTCTCAAGTACTTTGAAACTGCCCTTCGTGATTACAAGTCTCAGCTAGAGGAGGATCCAATTGTGCACAGGCACCTTTCATCTCTGTATGATACCCTCCTGGAGCAGAATCTCTGCAGACTGATTGAAGCCTACTCAAGGGTGGAGATTGTGCATATCGCGGAGATGATTGAATTGCCAGTTGATCATGTTGAGAAGAAGTTGTCGCAGATGATCCTTGATAAGAAGTTTGCAGGAACTCTGGATCAAGGTGCTGGCTGCCTCGTTATCTTTGAGGAAACCAAGACCGAGGAGATTTTCCCTGCTACGCTTGAAACTATTTCAAATGTTGGGAAGGTCGTGGACAGTCTTTACATGAGGTCGGCCAAGATCATGGCTTGAATGCCTAAAAGTCTTTACAGTCAGTGTGTTAGTTTACTTGTTGGCCTCAGATTTCATCTTGCTTCAGTTTTGTTGGTCCCACATAGGCATTTAATCCTGCATATCAGCATTTTATTCTGCATGTTGATCTCTCATTACTAAAAAAGGGTACCCTTTCTTGAATGCGAACAAAGGCAATTTGTTGTTTCTGAATTTCAATGCTGCAACTGTGCTAGTACCATAAACACCACCTGCTGCCTAGCTTATATCTGTGTTATGGTAACAACTTTTATCAGGAATGATGTGTTTAGCTTCTTATTTATGATCTTATAATGCTTAGTAATGCCTGACTGTCATTTGATCATTCGCTGGAGAGATATATTGACATGGTTGGGTTGTGCATGAAAAGTGTGTTGAACTATCCATGCCTGTGTTTTGTTGATGGTTTGGTCTTCAAATAGATACATGTATAGCATGTCTTTCCTTAGGACCAGTGCTCATCTGGTCGACAGTGAATTATATGCTCTAATTAGTACTGTGAATCTTTCCTCATTTTAAAATCTTGTATAGATAAGAATGTCTTCATGAGCCTTGAGTTCAGAAGTCAATGAAGAATTTGCTTGAAATTAAAAATATGGTCAAGTTTAATGGTAATCTAACACATCTTTAGTTAGCCGATCATCTGCACTAATCAAAATGTGAGATTCTGGGGTAAGATAGCTTGGTTGCTGCAAATCTGAATCTTGGTAATGATTACAAGGTATCAGTCTGTTACACAATATAAGGCGTCCTACATCTCTTGTAGGACGCCTTATAATATGTAACGGAGGTAGTACCTTTGAAGGATTGCTTAACCAAACAAGGCTTCTCTGGTTTGCACTTGAAACTTTGCTGACTAGGTTAAGAGGAAGTATACTTTAAACTATGCCTTTCTGCCTAATTACAGAACTACTTAGCTTCAAGCTTCACATTATCAACCAGAGTTTTGCAGTGTGAGTCATCAGGTGCCAGTAGCAATGTTAACTAAGGATTATTTAGTTGCATGCATCCAAGTGACACTTGCAAAGCCACCTTCTTTTATTAACTTTTACCCACCAAAGTTACACCTTTCTGGTATATCTGAGTCCTGCATCTCCTTTTCTACCCCTCAGTAATTTGGTGACCATGCATTATATTTGCTGGTAACTTTGGACATGTGCACCTGACTAATTTACTAAAAGGACTTATTAGTGCATCCTAAGCTATCATGAGGCCCTGGTGACAACATTTGTCATCAAAAGTGGCTCTGCAGTTGACTTCCTTTCTGAAGCAAAAGCAGGTGGCTCCTTATATAACATGGTACATTGTTTCACGTGGGCAAGTGGTGTGTAAACTTTGGACCTCAGCCAGAGGACATATGTATATGGGGAGCTCTTGAGCCATTTCTTCCTGCTTGATTGCATACTCAGAAAAAGGTGAGCCACCTGTTGTTAGTTCTCAAATTGATGATTTATTTCAGTTTAAACTTATTTGTTGACTTTTGTTTAATTTGTTCAGTTTACACTTAGTTCTCAGCCTGTTTTTCATTCACTTTACTCATAATATATTCTTTTTTGTACACCTTAGCCACAAAAACTGGTCTTTAAGATTTGATCAAATATCAGGTTACCAAATTTGTAAGATTTATTTATTTATATAAAACATGAGGTAGAATCTTCCTCGGAAAACTATATAGTGACACATAACAAACTATATCACACCATCATGAGCTTTAGGTTATTTTTTCATGATAGAAACAGTTCTTTGAAGATAAAAGGAAAAAGATTCCTCATCTATGTTTCTATACAGGTACTGCTGCACTTTTCAATTACCAACAACGAAATTCAAATTTCTCGTGACTTAATAATTAATAACTTTGTCAGCTTAGAATGCAGTTCCCATCTCCACAGTTAGTAATTATGTTTATGTTCCTGATAGGATGAGAGTGAATCACACATTTAAGCTCTTTTAAGGATCATATATCTTCCTATAGGGTAATATACTAATATCCTGGGAGCATATCTTCTTTTGTCATATTGATGCATCACCACACATCCTTAGTCCATTGGTCACAGATAAAGTACTGAAAACTTTTTTGCTCTTATGTCATTCAGAAACAAGGGAAAAGAATATATCCTCTCTTCCTTTTAAAAGAGAAATCCTAATCTTTGTAGAATTTAAAATCGTTTAAGAATTTACACTTTCAGAAAACATCATTCATCCTTGAAGCAATAATACAAATTATAATCTACATTAAACACATTATGCTTCAGGACGATGTATGTGGTAATCTATTAATCTTCTCTCCCAGAGAAAAAAATATATGTCAGATATATGGTGATCATCTAAAGAATCATATGGAGCTTTACCCAGAATACCTTGAAGGTTATTACAACAACCGCAAACTTAGGTAAGCATTTTTCAACTGGTGTTCCATTTGTTATCACTCCATTATTAAAAAATTGGTGTTCTATTTGAATTTGCACAAAAGGTGATTCTGAAAAACCTTAGACATGGAGAACAGAGTGGAAGCTTATCATTTGATGCCACATTATATACTAAATTGTAAAGTTGGTGATAATAGTTCTTTAGCAGAGCAAGTGGACTGTTTGCACAACAACAAAGTGACATCAGGTCCACCACAGTGTTGGGGCTGTGCCCTTCTTTTGGAATCTCCATCTAGTGGTACAACATGACTACATCTACATGGGAGTGCATGGAGGGAGATATTTTGTGTCACAAGTGTATAAATTCACCTTACCTTTGAAATTTAGGACACTTCGAAAAATTGATCAAATTGATAACAAAAACCTGCTCGTGGGGTCTAAATAGTTGATTCACCCCACCCTGTTCGGGAGAACTTTTAAGCAGCCACCTACTTTCAAAATCCAGAATCTCCTGCAAACTGATAAGCAACATTTAATTTCTTGTAAAGAAAGCTGTTACAAAAAGGTCTACACTTAGACTACTTGAAGAGACTGAAAGAAGGCAACACCAGTCAACTTTCATGACAGCTGTTTCTAAACAACACATCAATTATTACAATTAGAAACAGATGATAAATCAAGGCATGCAGTTTCTTCCAATAAGATGCCAAATTTCTGTCCCATCATCCTTAGGAATTTAGATATACTTTCCGGTGAAATGGTGAGGATGCCGTCGAATAACATCTTACGGCTGAAATTTCATGGCAGATAATGCTGATCCCTCATCACGATAATTTGGCATAAAATCTTTAGGTACCTAACTGAAGTCCTCAATAGATAGATATACATAGTTTAATTCACTAGCTGGAATAGAGCCTCATTTGACCAGAATAGTGCAGAAAGCACTAGTTGTGAAGGAGATCCTGATTCCATGGTGGCATGGCGTTGGCCCCACCCCAAAATAGTCAGATTCCAAGTGCTGCTGGTTTGCTGACTATGCACTAGCAGCTCATATATTGTGAGGGATGCATCACCGCCAACTAATTCAGCTCACTAACCAAAGTTGGTCCCAATAAGAAAAGGATACCTTTCCTATCTATACTATGTATCCTCCATGACAATTATGTTGCCTTCCTGTCTGACGAAAGGGCTATGTTTATGACTTTGGAGCATGCAGTTAATGTGAATCTTTATTATTTCACTTTGTATTAAGTTATATTATACTTCATCTGTTTCATATTGCAAGGCATTTTAGCGTTTAATAGATTCATGAAGGTTCTCAGAACATGGATATATCATGAAACGCTGACCCAACACCAAAAATGCATGTATCTATTAAATGTTAAAACACCTTGCAATATGAAACAGATGAAATAGATTCGTGCATATATATCGATGTATATGCTTCATATATGTGTCTATATTCCTATGGATGTTAATGGATCTAGACGAGAGATGAAGAGGCTAAAACCTCTTGCGATGTGGAACGGAGAGAGCAGATTGTTTGGAGTTTATGAATTTTATATAGAACAATATATATAGAAGTATGATATATCCATGTTCTGAGCAACCTCTTAGTGTGAAAGAAATACTTCCTTTTGAACTGGTGAATTACGATATAAAATACTCCCTAAATTCTGAATTTTTGACATATATTTACCTTCATAAAATGAAACACAGATCTTTTGCTTGTTGCCAAAAAATTCATAGGATTTTATTACTGAAGGAAAGAGGAATGAATCACATGAAATCCAAACGTGTCAAACGAGCTGCAACTCTGAAGGATGCACAAAGGCACCATCCATCAGCGTCATCCATGCACTTGACTCCTTCAACTGACACTGTTCTTTCAGGTAGAGTTCAACAGGCTGAATTTTCTCAAGGAATATTTTTCTGTTGGTTTGTGGAATATGAGTCATATTCTGACCTTTGACTCCATCAGAAATATTCAGACACATGTCAGTTTCAGTTCCTTGGCTGCCAAGACAGCTCTTCCCTTCTGCTGCATCATTAAGCACTACAAATATACAGACTTTCAGGCACCTGAAGCAAGCAAACAAGCTGACATTCTGTTCTTAACAAGACGGTAAGAAAAAGCAGCAGTTTTTCTCTGCAGCAATGGTGTACGAAGCAGTTATGGCAAGTGCTCTCAATGAGCAGCAGCTCATAGGACACAAGGGCACTGCAGCAAGAAGCCATGAGCATCAGGTGAGCAAGGAGAAGAAGCAGCAGATTGGGTGCAGCATCCTCTGGGCTGTCAGGAGGACCTACCCAGCCGCCTCCGGGACCTCAGGGAAGAAATGAGTGAAGGCTATCGCTGTGACAATAGCATCATGATGTAAAAATATCAGGTGATTAGAAAGATTTTAGTTTTCTTTCTGTTACTTTTATGCATAGTATTGCGATAGCAACCGCTCATGAATATGTATAGTGTACATTGTGTACTATTGTAGTCACGAGTCTTTTGGTACATTAAAATGATGTATTATACAAAAGGGCTAATTATACAAAAACACCTGCAGTTTTCAGTGCTAGCGTGCCACTGAAAATGAACCGCCTACATCTGTTATTTGCCAGTGCCAGCAGCAACCACTCCGCATGAAATTTTCTGTTGATTTCTTGCTAAGAAAAATTCAGGGCTTATGCTACGATTACGATATAGCAAGATGTAGGATGATAGGCCTTGATGATATGATGATAATACATTTGCATTATATGTGAAAATACACAAGCAGTTCTGCAAGTGGCAAATATAGCAAATGTAACTACATGCCATTATGCCAAAATCAAGCCAGGCACCAACTGAAAGCTACATGAGAATAACCAACATTTCTACATCGTCAAAAGCATCGCATAGTGAATCTTACTACTTCCTCTGCACTTTGGTGAGTTGCATCCTTTTTTCCTGCAAGCTCCAATCAGCTTAAAGCTTCATAAGCAACTAAAAGCCATGTTTATTGAGATACATAACAGTGTTATTCAGTTACATATTCCTGCACAACTTTAGGCCCCTTGGTTGATACAGGCTTGTGAAAAAGCAGTGTCCCTTTGGGGTTGGGGTCCTCCATATATGCATTTGTGGCACAAATTGGCACCTAGCTGCCACCCAACCTAACCTATGCTTGTCCATGCAAAGGATCAAGAAAGGGAAGTAAAAGGTGAGGCAGAGATGACACCTTGACATTGCCTGCTGCATTATATTTGCTGATTAATTGCTTGTATTCTTTGGCCAATTATTGTCTTGTGAGTGGGACAAAAGGCTCATCCTATATGGACCTGTAAGCATACTGTTTCATCCTTCTCTGCAGCTACAGATGAAAGTTTGCACTTTTTTCAGCAAAAAAAACCACTAGAGCCCCCAATTGGTTGGTCATTGGTGGTTCAAGCTATGGCATCATTTGATGATCACTAACAAGTCAATGCCTATCTCATTGACATGTGCATGTCACTGCTACTCAGGTAGCCTCTGATCCTGACTGTATATTGTTTGTTAATTAATGTTGTGCACAATAGTATTATCTTTCAAAGAGAGATGCAAACATAGTCTTCAAATCTTTGCAAGTAACCACTTCAACAATAAAAAATAGACCGCTTCTTTGATTTTGGATGACACACAATTGGTCTTAATTATTCTTCTGGCACGTCAGCACATGTTGTCAAAAGTTTGGCTTCAGGCTTGAGTGTACGAAGTGTTCTCCTCCTAATGATCAGTGTTTAACTAACAAGGTTGAAGCTTTGCAACTGATAAATTTTTATATTGGCAATGAGGTTATCCAAGACTTTGCCTGCCTGTCGGATATTTTCTCTTCCAGCTGCTCGATTCGACAAAGTAGATGTGTGAGCCAATCTGAGTGTATTACGTGTTGCGCTCTTGGGTAATCACAGATCGGTGATAATAAATGGCAATTAATTACAGTGCCAAATGCAATTGTTATCCGAGTGGAAGCTGATGTATGAGTTTGATGACGTAAAGATGTTTTTGGCGAAATACACATCTTGTGTCCAGAGCATGTTTAAAGTATTCTTCTGAAGAAAAAGGAAACTTGAATATTAGGAGAAACAAACATATATTTTTGCCTATCTGTCCCTACAATAATGCTAACTGACGTATCACTCGATATAAATTGATATGTTTAATTCACTGAATCTGCCACTGGAGACTGAACTTTTTAAGGTTAATTTAGCAGTTTAATTCATGCGAGATTTGCAAATTTCCTTGATCTGTCACTTGGTGCCTCTTCAGTAACGCAAGTTGCAAGGATTAGAGCATCAAGGAATCGCCGAATGGTGCATGAAATGGCCAAATTCCATTGTGCTCAGCACTTGCCCTTTTGCACACGAAATCATTACCACAAAAATCACAGCATAATGATAACTCTCATGGTCAGTGTGGGTCGGCTTAAGAGCATCTCCAGCAAAGCCCCTAAACAAAGCCTCTAACTAATATTGAGGGGTTAAGACAAAAAATTAAGGTCCAACAAAACCCCTATTAAAACCCCCAAAATAGAAAGGCCCTCAAATCCTCTCCCTCAGCCCTTAGTTCTAGGGGCTCTACACCCAACCCCTATTTTAAATAGTATGTACATATGCAGTAATCTTGTATATATATTGCATAAAAAACTTTGTGTATTATGTCTATGATATTATTTATATATATTTTTACTATTAAATATTCATGTGGTGTCTATCGTAGCATATATCATTTTTGTTTAAATGTTAAATTTGAACTCAAACAATGATGTTTTAAATTAAAATTTAAATATGGTTGAGTCCTACGTGTTAGAAATATCCATATTTAAATTATCACGATGTTAAACTAGGTATAACATGTGTATGTCTATGTTAACATAGAAGATAAATAAATTAGGGGCTAATAAATAAGGGTTATTGCTGGAGTTGAAGACATATTTCGGGTCTATAAAAAATAGGGGCAGCCATCATCTAACCTTTAGGGGTTTTAGTATAAGGGCTATTGCTGGAGATGCTCTTAGGCTGCATCTAGTCATTGATCAATAAACCGTCACAAGGAAATATCCAGCATTATCTAAAGACCTAACTGAGTAATTGATATGTTTAAGTTAAGTAGT
Organism: Leersia perrieri; assembly: GCA_000325765.3. NCBI lineage: Eukaryota > Viridiplantae > Streptophyta > Magnoliopsida > Poales > Poaceae > Leersia > Leersia perrieri. Next base: position 3,581,632 of record CM002486.1, on the reverse strand, counting down.
TGCTTTCTATGTTTATTGCCCTCTTGTTCATTGTATGACACTTTTGATCCTACGATTGAGGCCATATTTGAGGCGGTCCCTACTCCATGGTGATGACACACCAAACTGCACTACTTGTTTTCGATTATTACATGAAAGGAAACTGCATGCAGTACGTTAATTTTGTACACATAATAGTAAAATATCATGCTGTTGGCTACTCCCTCCGTCCCAAAATACAAATATTTCTAGCTATGTTTCTGGGTGTCCAGATTCATAGCATCTCCAACTAATCTAGTCAACCTTTTGTTTAGGTTTATTTAAGATGCTCTGAACCTAACAACTAGCTAGAAAGACTTGTATTTTGGGACGGAGGTAGTATTTTATTTGAGTGATTTTATGGTTATTGAGAGATACATACTACTATTTGGTGTACTAATATAACAGGACACATGTACCAAAATCTGCAATAGAAAATATGTGGTATCATTGGGTACTTCCTCAAGGATCGTCTCATTTTCCTTTGCAAAACCCAAAATCAAAGACCCTGCTATTTGTGTACCTTTTAAGTATTTATAATAAAATTTGGTCGGCTAATCCTTTAGCCGACCTAGCAAAAATACATACCATTGAAGTACTTATCAATTTGAAGATTCCCCTAGTTTCACTGGCTCCATTTGAAATGACATAATATATTGGGCCATTCATGTAGGAATTTCTCTAGTATTACTATGCAACTTTTGCTTATTTTGAATTTTCTCAAAATAGAGAATTATCATGTAAATATTGTATTGCTTCTTGCAAAATATCTATGTTCCAAGTAGGCTTGTATGTAATAGTGTCTTTATCGAAGTTTACATGTTAGATACTTAGATGGACATATATGGTCCAAAATCTAGGTGTGTCAAAGTTATTGATTCCCTAGCAAGTTGCAAACACACACATATATGGTATGCGTATGCATCTGCATGATGCATGTATGGATGAAGCCATGCATGTTTCATATATGCAAGTGCAATTGTGATGTGAGAATCTTAGTCATGCAGCGCCACTCTTTCTCTCTAGTACTTTCTTTCACAAGTGCTTTCGAAACCTTTTTCTCTCTTGGTCCCATGCAAATTCTTTTTCTCCTCCTAGTCCCTTCTCTCTTTTCCTGCGAAGAATCCATGCTGTTATGGTTAACTTCATGTTGAACACAAGGTACTGAACTCTCTTTTGGACCAATCAAGCACTTTAGTGTAGCACCTGTAGCTGTGAGGCCAGACAATGAAACATGCTGATGTGGCTAAGTAAATTAACTCCATTGTATATCTCAAATTGCAGCAGTAATAAGGTAATGTGACTGCACAAACCTCAGCAGCGATTGACCGATTGCCAATATCTCTAGTCCTACTAAAATACTAAACAAAAAATCAGATACACCAAATTCATTTATTTGTATATAATTTTTAGATAATAGATAGAAATATGGTCTATATATCCACATGTGGATATACATAGTCAAAATGTTACGAACAGAAATAGATCTCATAACTCAGAAAAACACGTACAAAAAGAGAGAAGACAAAAGGCTAAACTTTTCCCTCAAAAAAACAAGCAAGAAGACTAAATTTCACATCTTCTTCCGTCTTGCTTCAAAGTTGCTTCTCTCCAGTGTGGCAAGATAGGTTGGGGTGTGCTAAGGCTATCCGAATGATTAAAAGGGGGGATTTCAAAATTATAGGATACCTAATTCTAATTTCTAAGAAATTTGATCGATTGATATAGGAGACTTAGTCAGATTGCCGATGTGTTGTTCCACGATTAACAAAAGGATATGGATGAATAATCTTTCCTAGCAGAAAAGAGGAGAGAGTGAAAGATCAAATACGAAAACAAGAAGAAATTTGGGGGAGGGGGGATACTAAGAATCCTCTAAAAAATCCCCTCTTCCTATATAGTTCATCTATTAAGCTAAGCTCCTAAGAGGCCACATCATCAAGAATATATCAATGTTTGATCAGTACATATTTTTGTGAATCAACCGTTGGTTCAATTAGTCAATCCATGCAAACTCATCCAAATAACATATGCTTTGCTTTCCTTGCTCTCCGAGAACGAAACACCCCCTTTAAACACACATTTGCCTCCTTTAATCACACTTTATTGTTCTGCTGCTTTGATTCTTGTCAATCTCAGTATGATGTATAAAATGCACATTTCCAGTACCATTTTGTTTTGTATTCATATAAAGTAACACATGGTGGCCAAATAATATGCAGTGAAACCGTTAGACTCTCCGGTCTCCACTACCTGGCTGCAAGACCATTTACTCAACATCTTCATTGGATATATATTGATATCTCGACGCTAGGATTCTCAACACACCCATCTCAGTTGGGAGTTTTGGTCAGGCCGGTCTAATCCTGATCAATATCACCTCAAAGGTTGATAATTCGAGATATGTTCCTTTGAAAGTACGTGTCCAACATGGTCATTTTTGGAGAGAAATTGCTCCTCATAAGATTGACAGAAATAATCTTGAACTTTGAAATTTCCCTATATCTTTTCGCAGGTATCTCTTCTCTTCTCTCTCTCTCTCATGCAAACTTATTTGTATTAGTCTTATTTTTCAAAAAAAAAAAATGAATGATTGGCATACAGAAATTGCAGCTATGTAGACAAATTACGTTATTGCACATTGGATGGTGTTTATATCTCACATTTGATCTTAAAACGTATATTTCACACACTAGGTAGCAATAGTATCGCTACAATTTGTAAGTCAACTACTTGCAAATTGCATACTCTTTTTACCACCTGAATTATTTGCTTAGGGCTTCTCTATATAAAGTGGCCTATGGTCAGCTTAGCTGATGCGTCACTTTATAATTCTTTCTTCGTTGAGTCTCACGATTATATAAATGATTATTTATTGTCTAAATATGCTTTTCATGTTTGTGTTCTTGGAGGTTCATGGCTTGCACCAATTTGATTGATACCAAGTTGTTGTTTATATTTTATTTCGTTGTGGTTATGCAATCGTTTTTTGTTGGTAAATAGTCCGTCGATCATATCCAATGTTTAGTGAGTGGTTCTAATATCTCACAACAACGCGTGAGGTATCATTTAGTTATAGTAACTATTGGAACCAGAAAGAAATGTTGGATGGGGACACAGGCAAACAGCTTTAGATGATGCTGCAATCAGCAATAGGCCCATTACATTAGGGCCCTCATAATAACAAATGATTGTGTCTTAATCAACTAATCAATGTTGATGAATTTGTTAATCCTTGTGCATGCTTTACATCAGGGTATCTTCTTTAATTAGGTCCAAAGGTTGTTATCTTCTTTGGAGCCTCTAGAGCAAAGGAGAATGCTTTGTAGCCACGCACCAATTTATACCCCCTCTTGTAAGATAAAAAAAATGATGTTATCTCAGTTTTTCAATGTTGACAAAAATGTATCTTTGAACGCTAGATATTCTATTGTATATGGTTTGAAAATGGTAACAAAAGGACAATAACAAAAAAATAATAATTTATTGATGACAAACTTACTCTTTCACATCTATTCTTCCATATAAAAAGGTTTAAAGGCTCAAAGCTATATAGGTGATCATAGTAGTTAATGCTTTGTCTATATGCATTCTAGTACATAACTTCATCATAAGTGGGGAGGAAGTACTTGCTGGCTTGCTGCACCACTCATGGCAGATGGCATTATCTTACTTCTTTGTTTCAGTTGAACTTTCTCATTGTCTTAAGCTAAACAGCGTGGTGTATAGTTTTGTTTGTGTTAATTAATTAGAGAATGCCTCATCTAAATATCTAATTAATAAAAAACAGTAGTAACTACCTAGTTGCTATATTGCTAATGATAATTTGTTATGCCACCGAAGAAGGAAACATAGATGAAGAGCACCAGCAGATGGTTGACAAAAGAGGGTGCAATTCTGTAAAGTGGCCTCTTTGGTGGACATGCTAGAAAGGGAAATGTCCATTGCATGAATTAAGGTGTTGAATCTAGTTAATCCTTCCTTGATCATTAATTAATACTTGCATCATGCATGTATGGAATCAAGTAACATGGTAGTCCATAATATACTAGTACTGATATGACTCTCTCCTCATTTTAAAGTCTTGTATAGATAAGCATGTCTTTATAAGCCTCAAGTTAAGTCAATGAAGAATTAACTTTCTTCAAATTGGAGGTATGGTCAGGTTTAGTACATCCTTAGTTAACCGATCATATGTGCTAATTAAAATATTTGAGTAATTTTACGGTACTTAAAAAGATACCAGGATGTACCATTTTTTCTAGAGTAATTTTGATACCTCTCTTGATCTTAGGTACTAGGAGATATCAGATTTTATACTAAAATTTTGGTATCTCTCGGTACCTACTCAAACTGTAAAATTGCTCAAAACAGTTATATTCTCGGGTAAGATAGCTTGGTTGCTGTAAATCTGAATCCCGGTAATGATTACAAGGTGCCTTGAAGGATTGCTTAATCAACTGAGCTTCTCCAGTTTGTACTTTAAACTTTGCTCAGGCCTTCTCCAACAATAGAGATATATAGCTTCTACCCCTAAGTCATCTAAAAGACAACATCTCCAATGGTGTACTAGTTTTTAGCATATTAGCTTATAATATAAACGATCACATATGTCATACTCATGTAATATTGGGATATGTGCAAAAGACTAACTCTTGATTAAGAGATAACTTTAAACTTTTATTTCATTAAAATATTACAAGAGATAACTTATTATGATCATTGAAAGAGGCCTAAGAGGATGTATAATTTCTTTTTTTCTTGTTTGTCCTCATACATGGAGATGACTTATAGATGATCATTGAAGGAGGCCTAAGAGGATGTATAATTTCTTATTTCTTGTCTGTCCTCATGCATGACTTTCTGCCTAAACACTGTTTATGTGTGTGTTGTCCGTGTATGTCCACAGAACTACTTAGACCCTGTTTGGATCCACAGACTTTTTTTTAAATCTCTGTTACATCGGATGTTTGAACACTAATTAGAAGTATTGAATGTAGACTATTAATAAAACCCACCCCATATTTTGGACTATTTCGCTAGACGAATCTATTGAGCCTAACTATTTCATGATTAGTGAATGTGATGCTACAGTAAACATTTGCTAATCATAGATTAATTAGGCTTAAAAAATCATCTTGCGAATTAGCATTTATTTATGTAATTAGTTTTATTATCAGTCTATATTTAATACTCCTAATTGACGTCCAAACATCCGATGTGACATGAACTTAAAAAAAAAGGTCCCTGGATCCAAACAAGCTCTTAACCTCAAGCTTCAGGTGCCAGTAGTAAAACTAATGATGATTTAGATGCATGCAAATGGCACTTGAAAAGCTTTCTTGTTTTTCAACTTTTACACCCCCAAAGTTACCATCTTTCGGGTGCATCTGAGTCCTGCATCTCCTTTTCTACCCTCAGTAGTTAGGTGATCATGCATTATATTTACTGGTAACTTTGGACATATGCACCTGATTAGTTTACTAAAAGGAAATATTAGTGCATCCTAAGCTAGCATGAGGCCCTGGTGATAACATTTGTTAGCAAAAGCAGCTCTGCAATTGGCTCTTCCTTTCTGAGGAAAAAGCAGGTGGCTCCATATATAACCTTGGTAGGAGTACATGGTTTCATGTGGCCAAGTGGTCTGTATCATTTGGACCTCAGCCAGAGCACATACATATATGGGGAGCTCTTGAGGCATTTCTGCTTCATTGCTTGGTAGATTTCGTTCTTATCTGGTCATCCTCAGAGGAAGGTACTACTTGCTACTTAATTCTCAGTTTTTTCAGTTCACACTTTGTTGTCGCAACTTTTATCTGATTTATTCACTTACACATAATAGTTTCACTGTGTACTCCTTATCCACAAAGAAGTGATGTTTAAGATTTGGTTAATATCATGTTACATGAAATAGAAAATTTTCTTCTCGCAGAAAACAATAAGAAGAAAAGGAAATGTTAGATGAACTAGCATATTTTTTGCCTTGCAGAGAATCTATGTGCCATTTTTTAAGATTTATTATTATTACATTGTTCATCTTCATGCATGGAAAACATAAGGTAGAATGTTTTGGCTTGTAGTAGATTTTCATAATCTTGTTGAAGAAAACTACAAAGTGACATAACAAACTAAATCAAAGCATCAGGATCTGTTGGTGTTTTTTAGAATAGGAACAGTTTAAGTATTTCTTTTTTTTAACTACTACAAACCAAATGTAAATTTCTCATCACTAACTAATTAAGAACTTTGCTACTCTACAAAAATGTTCCCACCTCTACAGTCAGTAACTATGTTCCTGAGAGGCTGAGAGTGATCAAACATGTAACCTCTTATAAGGATCATATCTACCTACAGGGTAATATACTAATATCCTGAGAGCATATCCATTTTTTCATATCCATCCATCAGCACACATCCTTAGTCCATTGGTCACAAATGACGTACCGACAACTTTTTTGCTCTTATGTCTTTCAGAAGCAAGGGAAAAGAATATATCCTCTCTTCCTTTTAAAAGAGGAAACCTAATCTTTGTTGAATTTAAAATTATTTAAGAATCTACACTTACATAGATTGCTACTCCGTAAACTAGACTGAAGCAGGACTACAAATAGTAATCTACATTACCAATAACTATTAACACATTATGGTTTTAGGATCTATGCAGTTTTTTCATTAGGTGAAGTTTGATTGATTTATCAATTTATATCTCTTTCTCTAACTAAAAAAGTTATATGTTAGACACAGGGTGATCAACTGAAGCATCCTATGGAGCTTTACCCAGGATACCTTGAAGACCATTTTAACATCCACAAACTTAGGTAAGCATTTCTTAACTGGTGATTCTATAAACCTTAGACATGGCAAACATTGATGAAACTTAATCATTTGATGCCATAATATTATATCTATACCAAATTGTAGAGCCACTGCTAATAGTCTTTTAGCAGAGCAAGTGTAATATTTGCACAAACAACAAAGTGAGATCAGGTCCACCACAGTATTGGGGCTTCCCTCTTCTTTTGGAATCTTCAACTAGTGGCACAACATGACATTATGGTAGTCGATGGAGAGGGAGTTTTTTTTTTGACAGGTGTACGTGTATGCTCGTGCTTGGAGATCCCCTTACCTTTGAAATTTGGGAGACTTTAAAAATTGATTGAATTGATAACAAAGGTCCACTCGTGGGGTCTTAACAGTTTATTCACCCTAACATGGGCATGTTCGGGGAGCTTACAGGTAGCCATCTATACTTATAAAATCTATTAATATAAAATGTATAAAGCATCATCCAATTTCTTACAGAAAAACAATTAAATCAGGAAAATACTCGACTAATTTAAGAGAATAAAAAAAGACAGCAACACTTAATTTGTTACATATGCTTATGAATGTCTTATTAACTGTTATATTAAATTACATATGGACAAAAATAAATCACGACATACAGTTCCTTTCAATCAGATGCTGAGTTTCTCCCCTATTAGAGTCAAGAATATAGATATACTTTCTGGTTAAAACGACGGCGATGCCCTTGAGTATAATGAGATGGAATTTCATGGCAGATAATGCTGATCCCTCATCACGATGATTTAGCATAAAATCCCAATGCTCTAGCTAGTTGATCAGTCTTAGATATGCATGTAGTTTCACTAACTAGAATAGAATATATAGGGACTCATTTGACCTGAATAGTGCAGAAAGCACTACCTGTGGTTGCAAAGGAGATCCCGATTCTTTGGTGCTTTGGTGCCATGTAAACATAGGCCCCATCCCCAAAGTTGCCAGATTCCAAGTGCTGCTTGGTTTGCTGACGATGCACTGGCGGCTCAAACGTTGTGAGAGATGCATCGTTCCCAACTAACTCTGCTCACTAATCAATCAAAGTTGGCCCAATTTTTTTAAAAAAGGAAATTTTTTGCTCTCTTTACTATGTGTCCTCCATGAGACCATGACGATTCTATATGTTGTTGTCCGTTCTGACTGAAGGAAGGTTTATGGTTCCCAAAGCGTGCGCAATGCATGTGAAAATTTAACTTTTCTGCAAGCTGTTCAGTTAGAGTTGTTTCGGGTTATATGAATTTTGTGCAAAACAATATCGTCATAATCATAATCTTGTGAAATATCCATGTTCCCAACATTAAACTATTAGTGTAAAGGAAAGTGCTTTATTTGAATTGGTTATAAAATACTTCCTACGTACATTAAAAAAATTGACATATTTTATCTTGGGTGTGGAGCAAGAAAAAAATTTAAAATTTTTATATATGCATGTGACAGCTTAACAAAAAAAAAGTATACCCATGAAAAGAATATACAAAATACCAATATCTTTACATATTTAGATTTAGGTTCAATCTATGGGAATTGTATGCTCGATGGAGTTGCAGATTATGTTTTCCTTATGTTATATAAATAAATTACAATAAAAAACGACAGAAGTGATGATCTAAGTCCAAAATGAAAAGTTTTTTTTTGCACCAAGTTATTTTTCTAAAGAAAATGATATGTAAGTGAGTAAAGAAAATGATATGTAAGTGAGTAAGTCACTGCACTGCCTCATGTCAGATGAGCTGAATCGGTCAGAGGGTGTGGGCGTACGGATATCCGGGGTACTGCGCAACACACACACAAGAAGTGTTCCTTACCAACTTATTCTAACAGCCCGCATCAATGCCTCTGCCAGTCTGCCTAGAACATAGGAGCCCCTGGGTTCAAGATCCGTAAACTATACAGTTTATAAATCGTATTCCATGGGATTGTTGCTCAAAATATCTTTAGTGCTGATTGCAATTCGCACGAATAGACATTTTCAGCTAATCAGTTGCTTTGCAAAAGACCAAACTATATCTAAAATTTAAAATTTGATCAATGTATTGACTGAAATATAATGCCTCCCCTAACCTTATTCGAGCGAAACAAGTCAAGTTACTTACACCCTCCATTTTATAATAATGTAATACGTTTTGATTTTTCATACTTAAACGTACTTAGGTTTGACCTAAATTATAAACAAATGTAACAATATTATTAAGACAAAATAAATATACTTAAAATAATTCAAATTTTGATTAAATGGAACTAATTTTATTTTATAAATGTTACTATGTTTTCCTCTAAACTTAATTAAATTTAAATAATTTTAAATTTGAAAATTTCAAAACATTTTGCATTAAATGAAGGAGGAGTATACTCCCTCCGTCTTAAATTATAAGGCATTTTTTGTTTTATTAGGACAATGGTTTTACTTATGATCTCTATATTAAAATATCATTATTGCGATGAAAAAACATAATTATATGAAAGCACATTTGAATATAAATCTAATTATATCAATTTTGTATCATAAAAATAAATTTTTAATAGAGAAATTATTGATCAAATACTTATTCTAATAAATCAAATCATGTCATATAATTTGAAATGGATAGAGTGTTACAGACGGTTAGTGTGCTCTTTGTATATGTGAGCCCACTCGAGCCAGCCAAACCATGGCCATGGAGCCAACCTAACCGGACGGGCCCTCCTGTGTGCTGATGCGGAGTGACGCCAGCAATGACGACATGGTCCCGCCACGTCACTGTCACCTCCACCCTCAGTTACGTCCACTCCATATATGCGATAATCAGATAAGCTTTTCAACATCCCTCTATATACATTGGGTGACGTGTCGATCGGCCGGGGAAATTTTATTTCTAGTGCTACACCGTTTGTTTGTCACGGTGGCTGTCGCCTTCAGGCTGACGTGGACACCGCCACGTAGGATCATGTCCCGTTTCCATCGTCTCTCCTCTTCACTAGCGAATCATGTGACTTCGCAAACGGAGACAAAATGGTGTGTTTTGTTGTCCTTTGGAAAGCTAGTACGGTAGTTAATGTGATGAAACCTGAACTTCATTGCTTGTTCTGTGGTCTGAGTAACGGTTTTGCGGCTGGACCTGCTAACTCTCAGTTTTACAGTTAGTGGATCGATTTATTTTATTACATGAGCATACATGCATAACACAGTGCTCCCTCTTCTTGATGAAATTGCAATATAAAAATTTATCATTTTAAAAGAAATTAATGTCAAGCATATGTATACCTTTCGAGAGTAAAAAAAAGAGAGAATGGGTTATTTGTGATCATACATTATCACAGTCACGAAAATATGGTTGAAGCCGTGTCTCTTTCTAATAAGGCATGAACATGGACCTTGTCACAGGAATATCAAGTTAATTATATTTTATGGTGAATTATCACAAAATTATTCGCTAAAAATACACATTCTTAATGACCGAATGCCATGTTGAACCTTACTTACTTCTGGAAATGAACACGCAGTTTAGAGTATGTTGTCTGTATTCTTTTTTCACATGATATATCTAACAGAGTGCTACTATATATAAAAAAATGGTATGATAATTTTGCGTGTACATAAAATGTGCATATCCCCTAACATCAGTCTATTAGTCGTTGTTGCATCATATAACCAAGGAGCACAATTTTATCAAAACAGTAAGTTAACACTAAGAAAAATTTAGTATAGACTATTCCAATAAAAACCCTCGTACGAAACCTCTTATACTAAGAAAAAGCCAAACCTTTTCATGTTAACTAGCCTAACCGGTTTATATCAAAAGAAAAAAAAACTAACCTAACCGGTTGACAGCAAACATTGCTACAGAATTACCGAACACACACATCGGATCTACTACGCGCAGGCGCCGCAACCGCCAACTCACTCACCCATCACTACTACTCATTGCCACGTGGCCCCACGCCGCCGGACCCACCAGAACGCGGGCCCCACTCGCCAGCGAGGCAGGCAGGCAGGCGTCGTCTTCGTCTTCTCCTGTTCGCTGACGCCATCGCCGCGTCATCGTAACGGCGACGGCGCCGCCGGATCGAGACGGAAGCGAACAAGGCGACACCTTTCTGTGCCCCCCGCCCAATTTGTCGTCTTTGCAAGCGACGACCATGACGCCATAGAGAGAGAGAGAGAGAGAGTGAGTTGGTCCAGGCCAGCACGCAACAACGAGCAATCAAATACTCGAGGAGAGAGAGAGAGAGAGAGAGAGAGAGAGAGAGAGCGAGAGAGAGGCGTCGCCATTAGCGACGAGCTCGTCGGGATTCCGAGCTCATATATCCATCGAGCTATTCTCTCAATTTGAAATCGGAGCAGCAGTGATTTGTGTTTCTGTTTCTTGATTGGTGGTGGTGTTTGATTTGCTGTTTGATTAATTTCTTGGTGTGGCGGCGACGGCGAGCAGCGCGCCGAGGTACATGACATCGGCGCCGGCGGCGCAGTTCGCTGCAGCGCCGGCGCCGGCGGCGATGGGGATCTACGAGCGCCGCCACCCTCCCCTCGCCGCTGGCGTCTGGGGGGATCCCTTCCTCCTCAGGCAGCACGACGCCGGCACCAGCAACGGCGCCATGGCCATGCAGGCCGCCGCCGCATCCTTGCCGGCGGCGGCACCACCGCCGGCGACGCTAGCCGAGCCCAAATTCGAGAGCCAGGTAAGCTCAAGACGATTAATTTCATGGATTCCTTAATTAATTTGGGTGTCAATTTGATTTTGCTCTTTGGACTTCGTGTTCGTCAGGTCGTAGCTCTGCCTCTGCAGCCTGTAGACAAAGACGATGCTCTTCTGCAAGAAGGGCAGAGGCTGTCGCCAGATAGCTTCGAGCATGAGCCATCCAGGCCTAGAGACAAGGTGATGACAAATCTCTGACACAAGCTAAACTAATCGACCTACTAAATCAGTTTTAATTAGCTTAGAAGTAAACTATAATTCGATTGTTCGTCCTTTTCTCAATTAGATCCAGAGGAGGCTGGCGCAGAACAGAGAAGCAGCCCGCAAGAGCCGGCTACGAAAGAAGGTGACAACTGAACTGACAAGTGTTCTCTGAATTCTCATCAGATTAAAAATTGAACCCCCCACTATCTAGAGATTAATCAATTCTTATTAGCTAATTTGAGTTTTTGATTGACAGGCGTACATCCAGAATCTGGAGACGAGCCGGATGAAGCTAGCGCACCTAGAACATGAGATCACCCGAGCCAGACAACAGGTACAAACAATCACAACCATGGTGATGAACACTGAACAGATTGTTCATATCTTAATCTTTCACTAACTTCACCTGCCATTGCTGACGATGACTGGTTTTCAGGGCGTGTATATCAACAGCAGCAGCAAACATTCCTCATTACCATCACCCATCGATTCAGGTGAGCATCATCTCTCCAAAATCAAATTCCCAAAATCCCCAAACAATTTCAGTCTCAATTCTAAACTCTAATTTTTTTTCTTTCAGGCGTCGCGGCGTTCGAACTTGAGTACGCGCACTGGGTAGACGAGCAGAAGAAACAGACTGAAGATCTTAGGGCAGCAATCCACTCAGGAGCATCAGACACTCACCTGCAGATCCTCGTGGAATCCGGTCTAGACCACTACGACAAGCTGTTCAAGTCCAAATCGGCGGCGGCGAAGCGCGACGTGTTCTTCGTGATGTCGGGCGTGTGGCGCACGCCGGCGGAGCGCTTCTTCCTCTGGATCTCCGGATTCCGCCCCTCCGACGTGCTCGCCGTGGTTGCGCCGTGCCTGCAGGAGGATGCGGCGGCGGTGGACGAGCGGCAGGCGGCGGAGGTGGAGGGGCTCCGTCAGAAGGCGCGCCACCTCGAGGACGCCCTCTCCCAGGGCATGGAGAAATTGAAGCAGACTCTCGCCGATTCGATCCTCGCCGACGCCGTCCTCGCCTCCGGTGACGGAGACGGAGACGAATCGCCGCCGGATTCCTTCTCCGGCGGCGGCGGCGGAGGTGGGGATGGAGGATACATGGCGCGGATGGGGAGCGCGGTGGGGAGGCTGAATACGCTCGTGGATTTCATCGACCACGTATGCGATTAGATTGATTTTGATTTTGATTTGATTGGTTGGTTGATGGATTGATTGATCTGAGATGGGGAATTTTGGGGGAATTTTGCAGGCGGATCATCTGAGATTGGAGACGCTGCAGAACATGTACAGGATATTGGGGCCGAGGCAGGCGGCGAGGGGGCTCCTCGCGCTTGGCGATTACTGCCAGCGCCTCCGCGCGCTCAGCTCGCTCTGGGCCGCGCGCCCTCGCGAGCCGGCGTAAGCGCAAGCTTCGCCATTGCCGATGATTGGAGGAAGAAGAAGAGCTCGATCGCTCGCCGGAGAAGACGAAGGCGGGGAGGTTGGGTTTGTAGTGGCTTCAGACCTTCAGTTAATTTGAACTCTGCATTTTGCAAGGACAGAAATCAAATTGGGGTGTTCACCATAGGACAGTAGCAGCAGCACTAGTTAGGAGAATTTCAAAGACGTGTAAATATTAATATACAGTAATTAACTTGCTAGTTTTATTCGTGTCGCTCATCTTGTAATTACTGCCATTTGGAATGGTAGGTAATTAAGTCAGGGGTGATCTGAAAATGAATGGTATGTAGGTAATTCAGTTAATCTTTTGAATCGACTTAATGAAAACTGGTTCGACACATTAGTAACGAAATCCAGACTGACCTATCCTTTCCTTCCTCATCTGTATTTGCCAACTTTGAAATTCCACTATTCAAATCTGTTTTGTAAAAAAAAATGCAATACAAAATCTTTACTGTAGAATTGCAGTAAGAATTTTCTCTCTCAAACGGAGGGAGACCGACCTGCGTGCGTGTTTGTACGCGACCACGCGCAACACCGGAAGAGCCTCATTACCACGCTAACTTGGCTTGATCCACGCTTATATACCCTGATCACACTTAGCGACGAGCATCTGACGCTACACCGTGAACCCTATTAGTACCCTCCGGATCAGAGAGCCAGCCCACACGTACCCTTGTGTTCTTCTTTCCTTGCTGCCGCCGCCATTCGGAAGCTCCCCTCCCCGACGGCGATCACGTCCGGTAAGCCCACTATTCCCATACAAACCCCTCTACGTGCTACAGTATGCTCATTGTCTAGGGTTGATGTGCTCGCCTAGAGGTCGGGAACTCGGGTGGGAATCAATGAAGATGGTTCTTTAATATAAAGTTAGAGGAACTCTACCATTTACATGTAGCCCCTATCATTTCTGGAACCATATATATAAGTGAAGGAGTTTCTCTAACTTTAAGTTATAGGAATATGTTTTGGGAATTAGGTTGATGCTTACTTATAGGGGTTCTCAAATGGAGACGATTACTTTTTGCAAAAGGTGGGGCCGTAGGGTGTTCGCAGGAGAGTAGAAGGAGGTGGCTTGGATGTAGGATTGTGCCGCTACGTCGGTGTTTGTAGCAAGAAATTATATTTAGATTCCCTGTATAGGATTTTTCATATCCCATCTCAAATAGGAAATATGTCTTTTTGAGCAGTTAGTGAGGGGACAAGAGGAAAAGATTATTTGAAACAATCGGCATGATTTTGACAATCACGTGCAACTCTCACCTTATATTGCTTGCATATTAGATTGAGCAGCAACCGACTAACATGATAAGGGCATCCACAATATGGTGCGAAACCAGGTGGTAAACATTAATATACTCTTACTATCTGGTAGCAAGCATTGTGAGAGCAACAAATAACTATGACCTGACTATAGAGCTAATACCTTATAACGAGGAAAAAAAATGATTCTTTTGAAGATAGGACTTAGCTTATTCTCTATTATTATTGTGCATAAGCATTGTGAACTCTATCCCATACTGCTACTTTTAATTGTTTGGACACACCTTCAAAGTAGAAATTTCGTTTGAGTAAATTCACCTTAAATTCATCATAGCCATCGGAACTGCGAATTCCGCCGCTTTCTTTTTTTTTTCACATTCGTTTTTTTCCATTCTGATTCTATTTTGTCTAATTGATTTGTCCTCGGCCCCACGTGTCAGTAGGATACACGAGGGGACACAGAAAGGTTTCGGGAGATCGATCGAGAGGCCGCGAGCAGCGTGTGTGGCGTCGGCTCCCCCCAAATCTTGTCTCTCTCTCTCCCGAACTTGGACTTGAGCAGCCGCCTGCCTGCGCCGATCGATCTCCCGCGAACAGAGCAGAGCAGAGCAGAGCAGGGGCGCCGCTATTTTTCTCCGCATCCTCACCGGTGAGCATCCATCCATCCGTGATCCGTTACGCAGCCGCAAACTATTTCTCAGAACGATCCTTTTTTTTTTTCTTCTGATGGAATTCGCATTAACCCTAGCTAGCTATGTTCTCTTCCAGATCTGGCTTAATCTGCCTTAATAACCAAACCTTAATGGAAGGAAACTAATAAAATTTTTTTGGGTATTAGGGTTCGTTCCGCCACGGCGGCGTGTAGTGTGATTTGTCTTCCCCACTAGCGATTTGGTACTGTGTTGTGGTTGGTTTTAGTTGACCTGCATTTTGGGAATTTTAGTGACATTTTGGGAATTTTAGTGAGGCGAACCGGACCGGGCGCTTGTGTGCTCTAACTGTATGATACGGTCAGTCATCAATTCAATTTAGCGTCGGCGCATTCCGGTGCTGCACTTTGTTGCCTGTGCTCTTGTGGTGCCTTACTTAGGTCCAGTGCCTTTTGTAGAGATTTTCCATTCGGTTTACTAGCACATATATGTATGATGCTTTGTGCACGAGGGACTTTTGCATTGTTGGTTTATCTTGATTTTTTTTCTCCTTATGATTGTTAGATTTGAAGGATCAGGTAGAGGGAGATGGCGACTCTTGGTCTTGCCACAAACATGAATCCAAACAAGTCATTTGAGGTAAGATTCTTTTGTTACGTATGGTTTGTGTTGTTCCTGACATTCTGTAAATAAAACATATATACTGTGTTGTAAGTTCTTTATGTTTGAATTGTAAATGCAGGTATTGCCTAATCCTGGTGATTCTGTATCAAGCCTCAGTTTTAGCCCAAAGAGTAATCTTCTGGTGGCAACTTCCTGGGATAACCAGGTATATTTGTTTTTCTTGTAAACTTTCAGTGGCCATTCATCAGTGTATTCTTACCAGGTTTTACTTTGGGAGTTTTGTACAGGTGCGGTGCTGGGAGATTGTTGGTGGTAGTAGTCAGCCAAAGGCATCTATATCGCATGACCAGCCAGTATGATCTCAATATCTCTCAAGACTACATTCACGTAACGTGCATGATTGATTTTCCTAGTATTAGCAAGTGTCCTGATTGATTTGTTTCCTATCAGGTACTCTGTTCAGCTTGGAAGGATGATGGAACTACTGTGTTCTCTGGAGGCTGTGATAAACAGGTAAAGATGTGGCCTCTGTTGTCTGGTGGGCAGGCTCAGACCGTTGCTATGCATGATGCACCTGTCAAGGAGATCGCATGGATTCCTCAAATGAATCTTCTTGTATCTGGAAGCTGGGATAAGACCTTAAGGTGTGAGAAGTCCAATCCTTTATATCCTCTGTATTCCTTTTTACATGGAATTTGATTTCGTATTGCTCACTTTATTTACTATGAGATAGTTATTCACTGGTTAGTATGAATTTGAAATCTACACCTTGTGGTTACTGCTAGAATTTTCCAATTTGAATTTTAGCTTCTATGGTTGCAGAGGTCCTGATAGCTAATGAGATTTGATTTCGAAACCTCGAGTGCAAGTTCATGCTGTCTATTTTATTAGTACGCAAGCATTTTATATTGGTCCATATTTGTATTTGCTACCATAGACAGCCAAACTTTGGTAATGTGATGTAGGTGTATTGGCATTGCCAAATTTTGGTTGCAATCGAAATGGCGTTACCAAAAAAAAGTTTAAGAGAAATTTTGTCAATAAAGCAGGCCATCCCTTGATCTGGGCCTGTTTGGTTGCCAGCCACAAGTTGCCAACATTATGCCCTTATCTCATTGCAGCACATGGGCCTCTGATTTAGTCGACATCCAATACTGATCACTCTGCTATTTATAGGTATTGGGACACAAGGCAATCAAATCCTGTCCATGTTCAACAACTTCCTGAGCGCTGTTACGCACTTACAGTGAATTATCCCCTTATGATTGTGGGAACCGCTGATCGTAATCTGGTTGTCTTCAACTTGCAGAATCCTCAGGTCGTTGTGTCTCCCTTCCTTAAAAATAAAGAGTGGGGCTCACTCTGCTATCTGTGACTTCTGACATTGAACTGACTGTTTTTGTTCTTTCCTGTTTTGATAATTAGACGGAGTTCAAGCGCATTCAATCTCCACTCAAATACCAGACTAGGTGTCTTGCTGCATTCCCCGATCAACAAGGGTTTTTGGTAATGCAACTTGTTTTTAGCAAAAATGATAAGTCTATTCTAAATTTTTAAATAGATAGACTATTCTAGCAATGCTCTGTTGTTATGGTCTTTGTCATGGCTGTAGTATGATTATTCATATTCACCCAATGTTGGTTTTCAGCTAGTATCGATTTGACACAAAAAAAAAACTGTCACAAGCTTTATTATGTTAGCGAATTCTTATAGTCATGCATCTTTCCATTTATAATCTGCCTGCAGATGTCTATCAGATTTGTTTCCTTATAGGCTTGGACCAACCTATCTGTAATCAGCATTGTAATTGAACTTGATATCAGATAGAATGATAATCATGAGAATAGTTTTTTCTTTTTTCTTTCATCACCATTTATATGTGATATTAGATGGGATATATTTCAATAGAGATATGTTTCTATGTGTCTCTGAATCTGACCCTTGTTTTTGTTTAAAGGTTGGCTCCATTGAAGGAAGAGTTGGTGTGCATCATATTGATGACTCACAGCAAAGCAAAAATTTCACATTCAAATGCCACAGGGAAGGGAATGATATTTTCTCTGTCAATTCACTCAACTTTCACCCAGTAAGATCTCTCTCTGTTCCTCTCGTTTAGCATATTTATAGTATTTGCCTGAATGGAACCTTGCTATGAGTATACAGAAATGTCGTATTAGCTACTTTTGCCTTTATGGAAAATACCTATGTAGGAGAGTTATGCCAAGTTATGGTGCTGTTATGTAAAACCTTAGTTTCTATATTCCACAATCCCCTGAACTCTCTCCACTGAACAATATAAGACACATATTTTCCATGATCCCAATGATTTTGAAGATAATTTGGCAATGTGTTGTTTATCTTTATTTATATGAGTGGACCATTGGCTTCTCAAAGTTCACCCATATGATCTTGATTACTGTACCCATTGGCAGATATCTAGGTGCTCAGTGCTAGCCCAATGCCTATGCCAGGAAGCCTATCATTTCCTGTTAGATAGCTGCTTAGCCCACCTTCTCAACATTAGGTGCCAGCCTGCCAAAATGCTCACGCCTAACAACAATGAAACCCTAATCTTGATATTGTGGTTGTCCACGAAATACTGAAAAATAAATTAATATTTGAGCTTCTATGTTGGAATTTAGCATAGTGCCAAGTCAGGCAGCGAACCTTATAAAATTCAATGGAAGGAACATCAAATGTTATGAGCTTAATCCAACAACCATACATGGCAATCTTATCATGCTGATGTTGCAATTCTCCAAAAGAGTAATATATATGTATATGTGTCTGAAAATACTCCAAATACAGTAGTAACGGTTATTTTTTATTCCAACAAGCAATTCCAGATCATTTCTATTGAATGGTACCGTAATACACTTTTGTTGCTTTTGGTTAAATTGTTATTTTCTTATTTAGACCTTATTCCTTGATTTGGTGTGTTTGGTTGATATTTTACATCCACTGAGTTGAATATCTCTACGCTTTCCTTCAAACATTGCCCTCGTCCCTTTTGAAAAGTTAAGCTTCTTCTCTTCCAAGGGTTAGGGTATAGGCCGTTTCGAGCAAGCTTTCGCTTTTTCTCCCGGCTTTCTACAACTTTCGCTTTAGCTTCCAAAGGCGACCCAATGACCTTTCTGGAATTTAAAGTATTCGATTTAGTGATAGCATTTTGTGGTTTGGAAATGATAGTTTGGGAAGTTACATATTCAGGTTTCATATTATTGATCACCTGGCACAGGTTCATCACACGTTTGCAACTGCTGGATCGGATGGTGCATTCAATTTCTGGGATAAGGATAGCAAACAAAGACTGAAGGTCTGGCATAAAAAAAACTCATATGAAGTTCCATTTGTACTGGCTATTGCAGTTGTTTTTTTTTTTTTGGTTTCCTTGTCTTATTCAACTATTTTAATAGTTATATTGCTCTATCTATGACATATATATATACGTCCAGCTGGTAGAAATAGTGCATTTCATATTGCAACGATAGGATTGCTTAGCAGGTAGGGTCTTTTGTGTGTGTGCTAAGTTTGTTTAGTTGCTTTCATACAGATCCCTTTATTTTAATACAGAACATAGTACTTCATTTCCAATTTCACTGATTTTACGCAGGCTTTTAGTCGGTGCCCTCTTCCCATTCCTTGCAGTACCTTTAACAGTGATGGATCAATATTTGCTTATGCGGTAAGTCAAGTGATGCTTGATTGTTTTGTTGTATCCCATATTGGGGCTATTGTAAGCAGGGTTTGTTTATGTGCAATTTCCATGCTATGTTTTTCAACCGGATTGAATTTAGACGCCTTTTGTTTTTGGTTCCCTGTACCACAGTTCTGGAATGAGCTAGACATATCAAATGTACATATTAAATATGTTGACATAAGTGCCTGATCTATCAGTTAGATGGGTTTGGAGTTCAAATGGATACTTGTTTCTGCTGAACTGCTATTATTTTTTTAAAAAAAAAACATTCCCCTGGATTTTGTATTCAAATGAATGCCTATTCTGTTGAACAGTTTTTTTTTAAACATTCTCCAGTCATAATTGTAACTGGGGCTCCAACTTTAGAAGAAAAAGGGATATCAGTTTGCTAACCAATTTGCTGGTAAGCAGGTATGCTATGACTGGAGTCGTGGCGCTGAAAACCACAACCCTGCCACTGCAAAGACATCTATCTATCTACACAGTCCACAGGTAATATTTCTTTGCAGTTTTATTATGATCCTGAGATTCTTTTCTGAAAAGTTTGTCTTAAAATGCATTTGCACTGATGTTCCCACATCTGAAAAGGAATCCGAGGTTAAAGGGAAGCCAAGAATTGCAACAGGAAGGAAGTGATTACATCCAGCTACACAAAACCAAAAAGTGCACAAAAAATCATGTACATTGGAAGACAAAACGTTTCTCCAGGACCTCTCTGTGTTCGTCTTGCAGGATGCTCTTTTCTTGGTTGGTCATCAATTTTGTTGTGTCCAGTCCTGTGTTAGCATCTGGTAGATGTAAATGTCAGTCTACTCGTAGTCACTGAAGATAGGGCTTTAGTTGCAGCTCTCAGCATGCATCTATTTTCAAATGTCCATGCATCCATTTTCAAATGTCTAGTCCTTTTTAAGTTGTCTATCAAGTTCAGCGCAGAGGGAAGTAATGCAAGTTACGAATTGTTGCAAATGTATCTTGAAATTCCATTAGAATTATCGCCACGCTATGAAATCTTACTAATTTCAGTCGGTGATGCTATGGCCTTTCTGGTTTTAGCCCATGAATCTAGACGGTCAGTTTGAATTTGAAATGGTGGCCGTCCGAGGGACAAAATTAATTTGTTCAGTTCATTTTGATTGGTGTTCATTTACTCTCTTTGATGGTATTCATCCAGTCAGGAGCCATATTCCATCCCATTACGGCTGTTCGAGATACCAAAAAAGATCTGCAAAGCATTGTGTTTTAGGGACACGCTCAAATGTTGCATCCTGTAATTAAGCCCCTGTATGGTCGTCTTCCTTGCATACATCTTGTCCTTTGATAGCAAGAAAAAAACATGCAAAACCCCAGAATGTTGGGCGACTTTGAGGAGGTACCACAATTCCTAGTGTTAGTTTGTATCTCCTGGTACTTTTAACACTAGGTTGGCACTAGCTTGCTGTTGAATGCACACAGGCCAAACAACTTTCTTCTTATTTTATACAAATTGGTACAAAATTTAACCAAACAACTCACTTATACATGCAGGATTACAGAAGCACAATGCTTAACAGTCTGTATGCATGCTACAAGCATATTCTTAGGCTCTTAGCACACAAATCAATACAGAGCAGAAAATATTATTAAACCTCTGCCTTCAGACTCCAAACAGTACACCAAAACAATAGGCAGGATTTCTCAAAAAAAAAAAAAGTTTCCAACCACAATAAACAAACACTAAAGCCAGCACTCGAGCAAATTTCAACAATGGCAACTCCCAGTTGTAGAAGTATCATTTGTCCTGCCACTTGGATAGGCTTGTTGCAGCACAGAAACTGCACCTTTAATGGTAAACATGTCTGCCACTCACACTGTGTTCTTCACTTCTTCGTCTTCGGTCTCATCCTGTTTTGATGTGCCGATACATGGAAATGAATATATTTTTTTTCAGAGATTGTGGAATCATATTGACATGAAATGTGCACTGGTGGAGTCAGTGAGATCTCACTCACCTCTCGAGTTCAGCATTATCTGTTCAAGAGACCCCTTAATGCCTTGTTATTTTGAATCATCTGCTTCACCCTCAACTTTAGAAATTCTTGAAGAATTTTCTCAGCCGGTATTCCAGTGTGTCGATTCAACTGCATCAAACGCCAAAAGAAAATTGACCCAAACAAGGGAGTGACAAGTGAGTAGTTATATATTTGATTAAATGGTAGCAAAATTGCAGGATGGAAGAAAGAAATGTAGGACAAGCCACAATTAAAGGATGAAATGAATCAAATTATAATTGCTAAATAATTCAGACAGGTGACTTACAGCTTTGATAAGCCCGTGAAAAGTTCCAAGCCTTCCATAAGTTTTTGCCAATTCGAAACTGCAAATGACACGGTTAGGAAGTGCCTTAACAGCGGCTTTGATGAGACAAGCAGCACTTTTGGCATTGCTATCTTCCATATCTGCATCTGGATCATAATCTTTGCAACTAACCAAGCACCCATAAATATGGACCTCAACCTTGTTGAGGTTGGAGAGCTGCTGGATTGAAGCGAAGGAAAAATCAGTAACACCATTCAGGCACTCCTCCTCATGCGCACAAAATCTAATCTTGAGGTGTTCAAGCTTTGGCATTGATCCTTCTCCAAATTCTGGTGTCGTTCCACAGGACATGATAACCAGGCCAAAATATTTCAGGCATCTGAATCCTTTGTAGCCAGGGACCAAGATCCTTCCATTGGTGCCATAAAAGGTTTTTAGTTTTAGAAAAATCAAGCGTGGTATTGCTCCAAGAATCTCAACATCTTCTTGTCTTATGCAGTAGATATAAAGCTTTAGTTCCCTAAGATATTGAAGTGAGCTCATCCAATTTGGAATCTTACAGATGAAACAATATGTGATGTGCAGCTTCTGGAGGTTGCAAGTGTTAGTAGGGCAGCAAGATTTCAGTGATAGTGGGTAAGGAGATGGCCAAATACGGATACTTCTTATATACAGATTGTGAACATTGCATGAAGAAATAAAAGATTGCACATGACTTTGAAGACCCTCCTCAGATTGGACAAAAGACCACTCAAAATCCCATGTTACTTTCAGTGTCCTCAGCTTGGTCAGCTGACTGAGTTCTTGCAGATACTTCCATTGTTGGTAGGAGTCGTTGGACATGATACCAAACTCAGTCAGCTCTTCCAAGTTCACCATCTTCACAATTGTTCCATTAGGAAATCTAGCTAAGTGACCGATATAAAGGCGGGCCAATCGCCGAAGCCTTGTAATAGCTGAAGGCAGCTCTATAATTGAAAGGCCTAGTAGGTCCAGTGTTTCTAGATTTTGCAGCCCTTCTATTTTTGCTGTGAGATCAAAGTTTAATGAAAGGGAACTGAGACGCAAGTACCTCAGATGTAGCAGCTTTTGGATATTTGCAATGTGGTAGTCTTCTGATCCCCAGTTTTCTCCGAAGGACCATTTATTTTCCTGGTCCAGCACATGAAGAGCTGTGAAGTCTGACAAATTAGTTTTCCCAAAATCACCGAAAACAGTAAGTGATCGAACATGAGAGAGATTTGGCCCTTTCAATCTGGTGTCAATCTCATTATTATTGCGATTATTTATGCAAAGCCTACGAACCCTGACCTTGTTGTCTGAAACAAGTCCCTGCTGCTCTGCAGCATCAGATGGGGTATTGAAATTCTCTTCAGAAGCCTTGCATGCAAGGAAATCAAGAATGATGCCATGAACTTGACAAGCCTTTGCCTTGCCATGCTTTGAACCAACTGGTTGGATCAAGCTCTTATTGATGAGATAATTAAAATAGCCTTCACCTACTTCATATGAACTTAGCCCCTGTTCTTCGTGAACGAATCCTTCTGCAATCCATCTATTTATCAAACGCTGTTTGTCGATCTCATAGCCTTCTGGAAATATGCTCAGGTACAATAGACAAGCTCTTAGATGGTGAGGAAGACCATAGTAACTGAGAGATAATACCCTTTTCACAATATCAATATCTGGGTCCTTTGTAAGTGCACAATCAATATCAGTTAGCATCCTTTCCCATTCATCTTCTGCATGCTGATCGGCTAACAAGCTAGACATGATCATAATAACCAATGGAAGGCCATCACATTTTTCTAATATCCCATCAGTAATTTTTTCCAAATGAGGATGTGGCAAATCCTCAGAACCAAATGCCCTTTTGAAAAATAACAATTTAGAGTCACGAAGGCTAAGAGGCTTCATTTGATAAACATAATCACTATCACGTGTGCAACATGATGCAACTGCAGCGTTACGTGTCGTTGTAACAATTCTGCTACCACGTCTATTGTTGAGCAAAACAAGCTTTATAGTTTTCCATGCTTCTTCGTCCCAAACATCATCAATTACAATGAAGTACCTATTATATAATTTTAACAAAGGTATATAAGTATTTTATGCTTATACAACTACTATCAGCATTAATTAAATTAAATGAACATAGATCATCAACTGATCATATCTATGAACAATATTTGCTTATAGCTAGCTCAAGTCCACTTAATATGAAACTAAATAAGCAGGGGTCACGCATAGGAGCAGCACTAATATCTACCACATATTTATGCTCTTTATGAACAGAAAAAAGCAGTATATTGTAAACTATATTTAGGTAACTATGAACTATCTATAACTGCTCAATGTGTGTATGGAGCCCATGCCATATATTTTGTGCTTCACAAAATGTAAAATAAGTACTACAATGTACGAGGACATGGCAGTTACAACTCTATTTACCTTTTGTGCTTGAGGTAATCTCTTATCCTATCAATGAGTTCCCCTTCATCATCTGGTGTGTTATCAGTGATCCCTAGGTAAGTATAGATACTTCTTAAAATCTTTTTTCTACTAAGATTTCGAGACATTGGAAAAAAAGATTTGCACTGAAATTGATCTTCCACTTGACAGTAGACTTCCACCGCAAGTGTTTTCTTACGAAGACTTCCCAAGTCCATGAATGTCAGTACCTTGAGATTTTTGTCATCTTTATCCTTGGTAAGCCAATCAATTATATGCTTCTTTGGACCATCGACTCCCACAAGTTTATCAACCTCATCATAAAGCATTAGAACACGAGGGTCGACACCAAAAGTGCTAGAGTTCGATGTCACATCGACAGATTTGTACCTTTTGTGCCTCTTGCATGACTCCATTGCACATGTCTTGATCAGTTCATCAATCTCATCAGAGATCTCAGGGCAAGCCTTCAACTTCTTCAATTTGCGGAAGAACCCCTTAAAGCCAGTAGGCAGTTCATCACTACCATGGTTAACACGGACCATGAAAGAATCAGTATAGTCCTCAATGTCGAAGGCCAATTCACGCACATTGTCCCGCCATTCCTTCTTCAGAGGATCAAGTTCATCTATGTCTGCTAGCATCTCTAGCACAGGCTTCATTCTGCTCAACTCATCTCTCAGGAAGGTAATTTGGTTTCGTGTTAGGCCTTTGATGTTTGTGTACTCTTCAAGAAGCTTGGAGAGCTTAGATAGGAGGGTGTTCATCACCCCTGTGGAAGCATCCACAGGCATTGCCTCCATTTCTCTCTATGTCTGAATTCTCTGTTACATGTGAGATTCTAAACTGCGAAGAGAAAATGTGACAATGATCAGTTGATATAGGCAGCTCTCCTTGCAAAAGGGAGAAAAGAAAATGTCTACTTGCATTTAGACAAAACATGCTCCAATGCACCAGTTGCAGCTGCTTTATCTTCAGAAAATCATAAAAGCGTCCTTTCCATCTTTGTCTCAATTCTTTATTAGTCAACTTGTTGAAGTGATAATTCGCATGTGCATGTCGTAATAGAAACTACCAATGATTTTTCTTGTAGGTCTCTTGTTTGTCACTTGCATATATTGTAATTGTCACTGATCATAATGGGCCTGGATTGTACAAAGTTTGGCAGCAGCCTTGTCAATTAGCTAGTGACTTGACCTCAGGTTGCTGTATATGTCCAGTCCAATCTGTTAGGGACAATCTCTTTTTAAAAGATATGATGACCATCATTTTATCATGCAGAGAATAACAGATATTCCTTAATCTATTTTGATCAAGCAGAGATATTACTATAGAGCATTTTGGTCAAAAAAAAATTTTGTCCAAAACTTCATGTGGATTTATTCCCTTGATACGTGTAATTTGCAAAAAAAAAAAAGGGAAGATGGCAAGCATTTCGAAATAGGGGGTAGGTTATTTTAATGATTATGAAATCACCATCATAAAATTGTAACTGTAATGGTGTCAACCTGACAACAACCAATTCCTGGAACTGAACATCTCAGCTAGAAGAGTGTTCAGGAAAAATATTGAGACAAAGATAGAGATATGAGTTGCCTATTGGAGCTTGGCATAGAACTCAGTTTTCCAGCAACTTAGAGAGCTAGGACATAAGAGTTTTCAACTTCTCATCCCTCTGTACAAGCATGAAGCATCCACAAGAATTGCCTCCAAAGGGGCTTTCCTTTGCCACTGGTTACATGAAATCATATTATTTGTGTTCATGTCGCTGAAGAACAAGGCCACTTCCAAAGTTATTGAAGAATTGAGAATATGATGTATTCTTAGAAGATGCACATTTATTACTACCTCAGTTTCATAATGTAAGACATTTTGACTTTTTGCTTACGATGTTTGACCATTCGTCTTATTTAAAAATGTGTTGTAAATATAAAAAAAGATAAGCCATTCTTAAAGTAATTTTGATGATAAAGTAATTCACAATCAAAACAAATAATAATTTTATAAATTTTTAAATAAGACGAATGATCAAACATTACAAGGAAAAAGTCAAAATATCTTACATTATGAAACAGAGGGAGTAACTCCTAAGGCGTACTGGAGTACTTTAACTAGAGTTTTCTGAATGTACATCAGCTTATCCTAATATTTGTCATCATGCAGTTGCTCTCTTTGGGAGCTTTGCTTGTGCATTTTCTAATTTTAAAGGTGCCCTTTCGGCCAGATTTTGAGGAGCAGCACACAGAAATACAAAAGCAACCCGATATTTGTTATTATGTGGTAGTTGGTTTAGACCTTGACTTCAAAGCTTTGCCTCCGGCTGATAGCCGGGTCTTTCATTTAAATCATATTTTATCTTTAGCAAACAAAGAACATAATGGGGTCCGGTCATTAATATGTAGCTGGATAGCCGCAAACTTTACACTTAGCATCAACCCATTCCTCAAAAAAAGATAAATTCAAACAGAACATGTCACATTGTATTTGAATTCGGATTTCACAAGGAGTGGATGTGCCAGTGAACTTTCGGTGTCACCAGCACAGTGTAAAGCTTACTAGTGGAGCGAAAGGAGAATATAGGATGGAGAACTTTTATCACCTGGTCTCCAGAAGCTCTGGTGAATCTTCTCCATCCATGCTGTTACATAGGATCATCTGTGATGTAAAGTGAAGATTACACGAATGCACAATTCTCAGAAACAGCAAACAAATTTTAACACCAGTAAGGAGCTGGAAGAAGAAACAAACGAAAATTTCGATAGATATCACGAAAAGAAAAGCATGCATACCTCGCAAGGCCTTTTCTCAAATTCACTCCTGTAATATGTAAGCAGAGTCAATAGAATAGCCAGAGGCTCACAGACTGTACAGTTGAATATGGTATTATACAGACATTAGCACAGTTGCAGATAAACCAGCTCTTGCTTTCTCGACAAACTATTGACAGCTTTGGATAGTGTTGTTTTCAAGGGTGCCATTTGAAAGAAGAGTTGCCAAGGAGTTATAACTGTATCAGTCTATCAGCTTGTGCATGCCAGATGGTCTTGATTGAGCTGCAATGCTGCATGATGTGTTCAGAGTGCATATTTACCAGGAGATAAATTAACTGTTCTTCAATGTTATCCTTGGCCTTTGTCCTCCCATTGTTGGTTACCATCACAATTCACAACTACATATTTGCAGTTAGCTACTAACTCATTGGCAACAAAGAGATTCATACCATACTTTCTCAAATCCGCATCTGTCTACTGCAGAAAGATACATGGGTCCGTCTCAAGCTGTAATTTGCAGGTGTTTAGGAGCCAGCAGTCATTTAGACATCAGGAAATAAGATTTTTGAGAGTAACACAACCAGAATGAAGGTACACTGTGAGTGTGAAGCTTTTCTTTATAGCAGTAATGAGCTTGAGCAACAATAGCTTCCACTGGAATTGTGAGAAAGAAATACATAGAACTAAGATCGAAGTATACAAAAAATGCCCTCCTGTTTTTTAAAGATTGCGTATATATGACGACATGTTTCTGTAGGAATAATGTGCAAATTCTGAAGGTAATCAAAGTCAAAGATAGTGGTGAAAGGAAGTCCCAACAAATAGGTCTTCATCATGTTAAGAGTAGTAAAGGGCATTTTGGATTTTTTCCATTTCTTGTGTACATTTATATGGTCATTTGACCCTAAGTCAATGCATACAGTAAAATCCCCAAATATTGTGACATGATATAACCCTAGCAGTCAAATCCCCACTTCGCTGGTGCGCCGGCGAGCCATTGCCGTCATCGTCTGTCGCCCAGCTGCCTGTCGCCGCTGTGGTCAACTCGTCTCGTCGTCGTCATCACTGCAGCATGTAGCTGCATCACATTCGCGTCCCCATCGCGGTCGTCGTCCTCGACCGTCGCAGCGCCGTCCGTCCGTGTGGCCGCCTAGTGTCTGCCGTCCATCGCGGCCTTTCGATTTGCAGGTAGTAGCAGCAGTATCTTCTTGTGCAGTTTGTCCTCACAGCCGTCGCGGCCGCCGTCCTCGCCGCCCATCGCGGCACTCGTCAACGGCATTCGTCGCCCACGCCTCCCAGCTGTGGATCGGGTCCTCACCTACTTCGTCAGTGTCGCGGGGATCTGGAGGTACTGGATCTGGTGGGTTTTCTCGTCGTCAGCCCATGCTGTCATCGTCCAGTTCATCTTCTGTCAAGCAAACCAATGCAGCAAGCAAAAGCAAATGTCTCTCTAAATCCTCTTATTTTGTCTCCATTCTCTTCTGATCTGTTGCATCTAGGCTCAGATCGTGTCACAGCTTATCATGATCCCCATATGTGTGTGATTTGTCAGTAGCAGCATCAACAATCCCATCTTTATCTTTAGTGTGTTGTCATTTGTGCTGCATTATACTATCATGGTCAAGCTTGTGCTCCATCTCATATACCATCAGCTCTTTTGCTTTGTTAATTGCTGCCATGCACCACAGATTTATCATGATATTTTGCTATTGTCTAGTATAGCTTTCCATTGCTACTGTGATACTACCATGCTGCTACATATTGCCATATTTCCTTTGTTGTCCATCTAAGTCCACAACATGTCCAAGTCCACTGCATAAAGTCATGCTTGTCAGTCATCATCGTGTCTACATCACCATCTCCCCGTCGGAGTTGGTTTACCATGTCCAAGCTTCCTGTCGAAGCCGGCATTATCATAACATCGTCACCAGCTCCCCGTCGGTGCCGGTCTTCATCACTGTCACCAACTCCCTGTCGGAGCTGGTCTTTGTCACGTCCCGGCTTCACGTCGAAGCTGGCATCATTATCGATCATCGAAGGACCGAAGTACAGTTTGTGAAGGTCCTTCACCATCATCATTGACATCATTGAATCAATGAATTCAATGAAGGGCTGAAGGACGTTTCGTGAAGGCTTAAGATACCAAGGTCCGAAGGAGGTGAAGGCTTCAAGGCCCGCTTCATTGACGAAGGGATGTTTTTCTTCTTCTTCTCCATCCAACAATTGCACGCTTCGAGGACATCATCAAGCATGAACTTTGTATTATCTAGTGTGTTGTTAACCTAATGTTTAGTTTCAAATGCAATGTTATTGCATACACGTTGCATTTGAGTGGGGGTGCTAATAGTAGTAAGGGGATTTTGGATTTTTCCCATTTCTTGTGTACATTTATATGGTCATTTGACCCTAAGTTAATGCATACAGTAAAATCCCCAAATATTGTGACACATCAATCACCTGCAAATTAAGGAAAACAGGCCACTGAACCAGCGCACACGAGACAAGATCCATGGCGTACAAACAGAAGTGTTCGCAGCATCAGAATCTGGCAGTGAGGTGATTCAGGCCACCTCGGCGGCGCACATCAGAAACCCAATCTGCCTGGCCCGGCGGTGAAATGGGGATGGATCGAGGCAGGGGAAAGCGAGGGACTTGCCGGAGTGGAGGGGCGTCGAAGTCGGCGAGTTCTCTGGCGACGCGGCGGGGAACAAGGCCCGCCTGGATCAGCGGTGGCGGCGGCGGCCATGGTCGTCGTCTCTCTTGAGAACAAAAGCTTTTAGCAACTGTAAAATATCGACCTCGCAGCTTGAAATTTTACATTTACATTTCCTGTATAAAGTTAACGAAATTCGAGTAGAAATTAAGACTTGTGGTATCAATGAAATTTTCCCTAGAGTAGTATAACAAGAAAGTTTCTAATTCTTCTTTTGTTGCCACCTGAAATAGGAATTGGAATCAAAATGTCATGGGAAAAGGGAAAGGAAAAAAAAAGTATACTACTCACAATTCCAGTTTATATAAGGTGTCAAGGTTTAGTTTGACAAGAGGATAAAATCATCTGCCTTGATCATTTCTCAAGATCATGTCCACCCCAGTTGTCCCATCCTCCTGTTTATGGGATATGGATAGTCTTTGCCAATGCGATAAAATAAAGTGACATCGTGTCTTTTTTTTTTCTTTGCTAAAGGGGTATTTCCATGGGTTTGTCTTGGTATCGTGTTTATACTATCGTATTAAAAACCATCAACATTTAGTTTGATCCAACCAGCAAGTGGTCGAGTCCATTTAGCCGGCATCTTTGGTGTCTTGTGTATCATGAAATCCCCATCTCTAGCAGTCAAGTAAGATCGAAGACATATTATTTTGTAATAAGCTCAAAAAGCATGATAGCATAGCCAAATACATCATTTTTTTTCAGAGAGAATTCCTGATGAAAGATATTCTGGTGCAATAAAGCCAACAGTTCCACGCACTGTATTTGTATCAAAGGCATCCATGTCATCCATTAGTTTGGCCAAACGAAAACCTCCTACTACAGCTTCAAAGTCTTCGTCTAATAAAATACTTGCAGCTTTGATACTGCGGTGGATAATCTTTGGGTCACAATGATCACGTAAAAAAACAGTCCCCAGGCAGAACCAAATGCGATCCTTAGTCTTTTTTGCTAATCAATCGGAGGTTCAGATAACGTGTACGGGGTCTCTATAGTTGGGTTGCTGCAAAGCAATTTATGTTTTCTCTTTCTCTATGTAGGTTTGACAGTTTTTCTTTAATTAACCATCCTTTTGTTAGGTTTTTGGGCCCGATTTTCCTTATTAACCAGGTCAACTCTTCTTCTTCTATAAATTCCGATAGAAATTCGGTCATCGGTTACCTAAAAAAAAATGCAGATAATGTAGGTAACATAGAGAGATTCAGATAATAAATGTTTCCCTGAACCTTCTATATTTGTTCTATGATCTTCTAATGAGTTTTCAAGGTTACATGTTACTCTCAACTTTCTCAGTTTGGTAAGCTGGCGAATTCTTGTAAGTAAGTTCTTGATGAGTACCCTATAGTATTTCTAGGGGATTAATAAGAAGGGTAAAAATAAACGAGGAATTGTTGTAATTGGTAGAGAAATAAATAAGAAATGGTTGAAAATTGCTTGAATCGAGGATAAAATTTGAGTGCTAGAAGTACATATATTTCATGTTTAGGATGGGAAGACAGAAAGAGTGATGTATATATGTCAAAAGTTTGTAGCTCTTTTCCCGAGAGCTCAGTTATATACCTTGACTCAAATGTTCCAAACGAAGCAACACTTACACACCAGTAAGATGATTGTGTTGAGTATCTGCAATCTTTTAAATCCAGCATACGTATAGATCTAAACTTTAAAATACAACAAAGATGGGGTTTTCATAAAGTAACTAAATAGAGTATAAGAGCATGTTTGGATCCAGGGACTTTTAGTAGTCCCTGGACTTTTTATTAGTAGTCCTTGGGACTTTTTTTTGTAGTCTCTCCCGTTTGGAAAGAGGAACTACAAGGGACTTATTTTAGGGTACAAGTACTATTTTAACCCTGAGATCTATCCAAAAAAATCCCCAAATAGTTCCCATCACCTTCGCTCACCGCCGTCGCTCCTCTCCCCCCGTCCTCGTCTGGACGCCGGCGGCCGACGAGCCGGCGTCACCCCTCTCCTTCGCTAGCCGCCGTCGATTCCCCTCTCCGCTCGAGCTGGAGGCGCCGCCATCCTCTTCCTCGTCTGGACACTGGCGGTCAATGAGCTGGCATCACCTCCGCTCCGACGTTGTCGTCGCCCATCTGCTCCGCCGCTCTCGTCGTTGCCAGGGAAAAAAATTCCGGAACGAAATTTCTGAAATTTCCGAAATTTTGCCCGTTTTGGTGGGGTCCAATATTCAGTGACTCCGGTCAAATATTTCGGGTAAAAATTTTTTTGAAGAAAATTCAGTGGTAACCCTAAAACTGCCCCAATTCGCCTCTCCCCCCTCCCCATACGTGTGCCGCCGCCCCCAAATTCTGAATCGAGATCGAGGCATCGAGCGAAAAACGAATCCCTCGCCTCCCTCCTCGCCTCCTCCCTGCCTACGCCAGCCCGCTGGTGCCGGCGCCGGCGCCAGCTGCCTTCCTCCTCTCCGTTCCTCCCCCCCAGCCGTCTCCTCGCATCATCCCCCAGTCGCCGCGGCCGGCCGTCGCTCCTGCTAAACTTAACTATAGGTCTGTACACGATTTATATGAAGGAAACAAAATTTTTAATGACAAATAAATGTACCACAGGTCTCTTACTATAAAAAAGAAAAAGGGTTATGTACACACAATAATATATAACATGTATTACTAATGAATGTGCATTTACAATGCTATAACAGTTGCTACATTTACACAAATTACTAATATCAATACTGATCTAGCAAGCATAATATTACTAATATCAATACTGATCTAGTCGTGTAGCAAACACAAATGACAGTACAATGATATGGGAATGAGCCGCATTTATTTATGTTTTACCTCTGTTCACTGTCGTCGTCGCCCTCCCTCGCCCAATGGTTGTGTTAGCAGCACCGTCTCCTCTTCCATTTCCTCCTTCCCTTCCCCTTCCATACCCACTGCCCTCTCCAATTTGTGGTTGCTCTCGATCATTGCCGGTACCATCACCCCGCCCTCTTCCCCTCCCAATAGAAGCCAAAGCTCTCCCGGTCCCATGACCTTCACCTCCTTCTTGTACCATCGTCGTCAAGCTGCTTTGATAAACAAACCCAGAAAAAATAAGGGCTTGGTATGCAGCAATTTTACTCCCAAAACCGGCATAGACGCACACAACACACTAGCAAACTTACAGAGGACGGAGGAGGAGGACGTGAACTTGTTGAGCGAGTGGCGGCTGTCAGCGTGGGCCGACGACGACCAGGCGACCTGCGGTGTGGTTGGGGTAGGCGTGGAGAAGCCGGCGCCGCTGTCTCTGTTCCCCACCAAAGGACCGACAGCACCGGCACGCTGCGTGGAGCAATGGCCGCGGCGCGCGGCGTGGAGCTACAGCCGCGGCGTGGAGTGACGGCCGGCCGCGGCGCGCGGACGGTGCTGCTAACACAACCATTGGGCGAGGGAGGGCGACGACGACAGTGAACAGAGGTAAAACATAAATAAATGCGGCTCATTCCCATATCATTGTACTGTCATTTGTGTTTGCTACACGACTAGATCAGTATTGATATTAGTAATATTATGCTTGCTAGATCAGTATTGATATTAGTAATTTGTGTAAATGTAGCAACTGTTATAGCATTGTAAATGCACATTCATTAGTAATACATGTTATATATTATTGTGTGTACATAACCCTTTTTCTTTTTTATAGTAAGAGACCTGTGGTACATTTATTTGTCATTAAAAATTTTGTTTCCTTCATATAAATTGTGTACAGACCTATAGTTAAGTTTATTTCAAATCAAATCCTTCATATAAATTGTGTACAGACCATATAAGCATTTTACATAAGTGTTCGCTGATTTATATATATATATATCCTATTAGTAATTCATGGATGCCATTTATAAAATCTGCTATTTGATTAAAGGTTCAGGCCGCATTGATGATGTTTGGAGCCATGGGGAAAAGATTGGAACTAGTGGATTTAAATGTGCATATTGCTCTTTTGTTGGGAGTGGTGGGGCTGCTACACGTCTTAGGGAGCATTTGGCGGGGAAAGTTGGTAATGTCAAGTCATGCTTGACAGTTCCTAAACATGTTCGGGATGCAATGTGGGAACTCACTCATAAAAAGGAAGATATGAAGGCGCTTAACAAAAGGCGAAATGAAAGACTTCAAGCAGACATTTTGCATCCCATATATATACCTAGTGATGAAGAGGAGCAAGTGGAGTTGGCATATTGGTTCCACTGCTAGTGTTGCTGGCAGCAGTAGTCGTGGTGGGAGTACTTCTGGCACGCAAAAGAGTAGGTTCTTTGACCAAGATTTGGCACGCAGTCAGTCGCCTACACAACTATGTGTGGACACCATGATGAATAAGGATGCAACTACAGCACTTGGGAAGGTTTGGGCAAAATTCTGTCATGCCAATGATATTCCTGGAAGAAAGCTTGATTGTCCCTACTTCAAAGCTGCTATAAAGTTGACTCAGGAGCTTGGTAAGGGGGTGCGCCCACCTTCAGGTTCACAAGTAGACGGCATTTATCTTGAGTCAAACTATGAGGAATTGAATGAGGTAATGGATGGATTCAAGATTAGCTGAAAAGATTATGGAGTCACTGTTATGTGTGATTCATGGACAGGTCCAACCATGATGAGCATTATCAACTTCATGATATACTCCAATGGTAGAATGTATTTTCATAAAACTGTGAATGCAACTGGAAAAATGCAAAATTGGAAATATTTGTATGAGTGCATTAGAGAGGTGGTTGTTGATGATATTGGCGCCGCTAATGTAGTTCAGCTAGTGACAGACAATGGCTCCAACTACAAGAAGGCTTGCAAGATGCTCATACAAGATTATAATCATATTGCATGGCAGCCATGTTCAGCGCATACCATCAACTTGATGCTAAAAGACATTGGGAGTTTGTCTCATGTTGAGAGTGTTGTGTCTAGTGCTAAAAGAATATCCAAGTTCTTCTATAACCACAATAGGTTAGAATTTTGTTACATAACCATAAATTATTTAAATGTCTTCACACTTTGACTATTGTACATCATTCAAATGTCTTTGCAGGCTCCATGCCCAGATGATAGAGAAGATAGGTGGAGAGCTAATCAAACCTAATGCCACAAGGTTTGGTACTGTTTTCGTCTTACAAAGTTTTTGGGATAGAACGAACTTGTTCAAAAAGTGGATGATGTCAGATGAGTGGACCAACAGTGAGTACTCCATTGAGGAAGACTATTTCTATACATATGATCGCTTGGTAAAGTATGAATGGTGGCAAAATTTGAAATGGGTGCTAGATGTTTGCAAGCCATTGTATTGTGTTCTTCGATATGCTGACCGACAAAAGAATGCCACACTCTCTGGATTTCTACCAAGGATTTTGAAGGCGAGACAAGAACTTGAGATTCATTTGAATTCATCACAGGAGGAGAAGCTTGTAATGGAAAAGATCAACCTGAGGATCACTAGATTTATGCGTGTAGGTATCAATCTTTCTTATTTAAATTGTTAGAATCTCTGGATCATTCTTTCTTATGTAAATTGCTGAAAGTTTTTATTTGCTATCTATGCAGCTAGCGCACTTGATCCTGATACCCATTACAGATACAAAGGTTATTTTGCAAATGATGCATCATATGGGAAGGCTATATCAGAAGCATTTCAGAAGATAGACAAACCCGAGGAGGCAGCAAAAGCAATTGGCCAGTACATGCAATTCCGCAACAAAAGGGGTATGTTTAATTCTAAAGCAGCTGAGATTGCATCATCAAGCTATAGTGCAGGTTCGTAAAATCATAAACTTGAACCTTCATATTTCTATTAACTTGGTAGGAATAATTCAAAACATTCATT
This sequence comes from Leersia perrieri, assembly GCA_000325765.3. Lineage (NCBI taxonomy): Eukaryota > Viridiplantae > Streptophyta > Magnoliopsida > Poales > Poaceae > Leersia > Leersia perrieri. The sequence continues at coordinate 3,546,173 of CM002486.1, read as the reverse complement.
GATGTGTGTACTTGTGTAGGAGATTGGTGGGAAGCTTATGGAGGAGACTATCCAAAATTGCAGAAGCTTGCCAAGAGAATTGTGTCACAGTGCTTGTCCTCTAGTGGTTGTGAGAGAAACTGGAGCACATTTGCATTGGTCCACACAAAAATGCGAAATCGGCTTGGTTATGAAAAGCTATACAAGTTGGTATATGTGCATTATAATCTGAAACTGCGCCTCCAAGAGTTCGAGATGGAAGTGGTGCAAAGGAAGAAGGATGCTGATCCTTTCAATATAATGATGGATGTGGCTCTTTATGACGAGGGAAATCCAATAATGGAATGGCTCGCTAATGCTAGAAGTGAGTCTACTCCAATACTTGATGAAGACGCTCAATTTCGTGAAGAGATAGAGAGATTTGAGCCGGAACCTCTTTCACCAACCAATCCGATCAATCAATGCATTGATGATGTGTTGATTGACTTGTCAGGCCGCAAGTTTCTTGATGAGCCTGTGATTGCAAAGAGAAAGAGAAAGAGAGCTAAAAATGGAGAAGGTGCAAACAAGAACAAGAAGAAGGGAAAATCAATTCCTATAGATGAGGAGGATGTTGGTAGTGGTGAGGACACGGATAGCAGCCCTCATGGTAGTCCTACATACGTCGAATCAGGGGATAGCAGCTCTCCTAACGAGGATGAGGACATCCCTATAGATGAAGATGATGATGTGGCTGCCAAAAAAATCAACAGAAATGATGCACAAGAAAAGGACAGTAAATGTGCTTTAATATTATTTAACTGTTTAGTGGTTTACTTCTAAACTGTTTGTGTGTTAATTAAATTTCATTTTATGTATAGGTGCTGAAGTCCGTCATACTCGGCGTACAAAGAGGAGGCTGAAGGATATCAATGCCTTAATAGACAACACCAAAGGTATGTAAGAGAATTTTTGCTGATTGCAGCAGTTGCTCCCTAAGAAAAATAACTGTCGGTGTTGGCTGCACACATTTATTACTAGTGTAGCCAAACACAACCAGACTAATTAGTAGATTTATTATCCTTGCTGCAAAAGAATAATGTGACAATGTTGACTCTTTTGTGTTCACATCAACCTTGATTTAGCTAGTGCTATTCTCCATATATATATTGCACTTCACTGAGAGAGCTAATGAGACATGATCCGATATTATAGCTAGAACAAGAGAGAATTATTGCTAATACTTACGGACAGATCTCTGCATGGTAGCCTTTTTTAGAGTGCTCATACATAGCCAGTGCTTTGATCACTGTAGTCTTGTGTATTGAATTTTTTAGAGTAATTTATTTGGGACCATTTTACAGCTGCTCTTATTTAGTCTTCTGCATTGAATTTTAATCTTTTCACAATTACAGGTAAAGGTAAAGGAACTGAGCAATGAGGACGGTTCAAGCCTTCACCAAGATCTTCTATTTTGTAGCTTACTATATTATGGATGTTGATGGATGATGGACTGTTTATTTTTAAGTCATGGACTGTTAATCGTACTTCTATTTTGTGCTACTTTTGTATGAACCTATGGACTATGGACTGTTTATTTTTTTATGTTATGGACTGTACTTGAGAACCAATGAATTGTCACCTTACTTGAGCTATTGAAGGTTTTATGTGCTTGTTGATGCTGATCAGCTGATGCCCTCTATTTAGATATATGTTGATGGAGTGATGGACTATATTTGCATGCCATAGGATGGATTCATGGTTACTTATACTTGGTGCTTGAAGAATTTATGTGGAAATGTTGCTGATGGATGGATTATATGTTTGTTGACTGTTATTAATTTTTAATGTTGTATTTTGCTGGATTTTGATGTGTGTGATGGCCTGCTAGATGTCTTTTCTGCCATTTTTCCTTTTTTCATTGTCAAATTTCGGGAATTTTGCCCGAAAATTTTGAATTTGAATAATTTCGTCCGAAATAATTCCGAAATTTTGGAAATTTCGGGATTTCGGTGACCCCCGATACAAAACGCCATTCCGATACTCCGAACCCTGGTCGTCGCTGGTGCTCGAGGAGGCCGCCACCGTCCGCTCCTCCTCGTCATCGGCTGGCACCGCTGACAAATCGCGACGCCCCCGTAAAAAAAAGACAAATCGCGGCGTCGATTGAGTGACGGCGGGGATCTGGCGCAGGAGAGGGCGTCGCCGGGATCCACCGCCGCCGCTGTCACCGGGGGAGCCGTCGCCGGGATCCGCCGCCGTCGGACCCATCGCCGCTGCCGTCACCGGGATCCGCTGCCGCTGCTGTCGTCGCCGTGCCCGCTCGGTGGAGAAGAGAGGAGAGAGAGAGCGCGCGCGCATGGGGAGGGGCAGCGCGTGGAAAGAGGAAAAAAAAGTCCCAATAAGTTCCTCCCTAGAGACTTCTAATTTTTTAGCGACTACACAAAAAAATTCCCTAAAATAGTTCCTCGTATTTGGATTCCTAGGGACTTTTTGCTAGAAGTCTCGGGGACTTTTTTGGATCAAAACAGGGTCTAAGTGATGACATTTGACAGAATCAGGCCTGTTGACATGCTAACATTATTTTCCTCTGTTATTCTGGAAATATAATCTAAGAGGCTTGTGAACTGGAACGGGATATGAATTCAAAAATGATGTCAAAAATCTGGTATGCCACTGGTTTACCATATTGGACATCAACTAGTTGGATCAAAGCTTCTGTTGATGAGCTCATGGAAATAATGCTCTAGTTTAGTATGCACTTCCCTCTTCATGAATGAGGCCTTCAGCAATCCATCTAGTTATCAACTGCTGCTGTTTGTTGGTCTTGTGCTCTTCTGGAAATAGACTCAAGTACAATAAACAACATCTTACACGGTAAGGCCATCATCTTCAAGCAGCCACTCCCACCTTTCGGCAAGGCCATCACCTTCAAGCATCCTCACCACCTCCATCATCTTGGGGCGTTGTACAGGGGAGGCTTGTGTGCAAAGAAGCGCGACCTGGATGAGTGTTTCTATCTCATCATCAACGTAGTTTTCCTTTAGATTTGGATCAACCAATGCCTCCAGCTTGTTCTCCTTGAGTAACCGTTCGACCTGCACAAAGCACGGAACATTAAAGGACTAAGTGTACGAACCTTACTGAAAGTACAGTTTATTAGATGATACTCCATCCATTCATCTTTAAGGTATATTTTGATTTCAGAATATGAATCTAGTGCTGTAGTTTTTATATAGTAAATGTACTTGTAATGTAACAAATCATTGATCAAAATCTTCAAGGTTTTACTTTCTGAAATCAAAATACACACTATAAAAAAGAACACGGAGGAGGTATGTATTTGGTCATACAAAAAAGTTCGTTTATTAACTCCAACACAACATCAAGCCACAAAACGCATGAACATCTGGACCACGATTCGGATTGAGGAATGTACTATTTACTTACCCAGTCCAGTAGGATGGAATCCTCATCACTGGCTAGACGAGCAAGATCGTGCAAATATTTTCCTGTAAGAAGCTCAAAAAGCATGATACCATAGCCAAATACATCATTTTTCTCAGAGAGAATTCCTTATGAAAGATATTCTGGTGCAATAAAGCCCATAGTTCCACGCACTGCATTTGTATCAAAGGCATCCATGTCATCCATTAGTTTGGCCAAACCAAAATCTCCTACTACAGCTTCAAAGTCTTCATCTAAAAAAATGTTTTTAGCTTTGATATTGCGGTGAATAATCTTTGGGCCGCAATGATCATGTAAAAACGACAACCCCCTGGCAGAACCAATTGCAATCCTTAGTCTCTTTTGCCAATCAAGCGGAGGTTCAGATGGTGGCCATTCTGTAGAATATCAACGAACTTAGTCAATGCTTTCTATCTTGATACTACAGTTGTTAGAAGTAACAGGCTAACACCCATGTAATTGATACAAAGAAAAAGCTGTAAGACTAGGAAAAACAAGACGAGGTACCTCTTAAATGGGATGCAACGCTTCCATTAGACATGTATACACAAGGAACCTTTTCGTTGGCGTTATGCAGAATCCATGAAGACGCATCAGGTTTTTATGCACAGGCATCTCAACTTGTGTTTGAAACTGTCGTGTTTCCCAATCCATGTTTTCCGCTGGGATTATATTATTCATTTTAACAACTACTAATGAACCATTTCCTAGTCTTCCCTTGTAGAGTATGCTACCATCGGATCAACCATGTCGAAGAATGTTGTTATCGGTGAAGCAATCCATTGCATCTTGTAGTTCCTGTAGTGTAAACATTTTATTCCGTCGAGGATAGGCTTCATCTGGACCCTGACCCTCAAATTCTTGACTTGTCTCTATCTGTTCCACGTGGCACAAAAAGAGAAATGAATGTGAGGATGATTATTATTGAGAAAACAGATAATGGAACATTACTTTCAGTAATCCCTTCTTGTCCAGCTACCAATTGGCGATCTGCTCTCCCATTTTTTGACTTGCTAAAAGAATCAAGTACATTATACAAATGTTGGAAGAATGACACAGCCACAGCTCAACAAGTCAGGAGCCAATTAATTGTCCAATTAAACGATCAGATATTGGCACATTTGCAGCATCCAAGAAACAAATAATAATAGGAGTTGAAACTAAGAGAATGAGTTAATAATCAATGTCTCAAGGTCTGATCGAGAACTTACCAACAAACAACTTCCATAGTCATACTCTAAATGGAATCTGCTAGTTGGATAGTTGGGAAGCGTTTCAATGGCAGCTTTGATGAGGCTTACAACAGACCTTGTGGTGCTATCATCCATATCTTGTGCCGGATCATAGATACCATCAGAGCAAATGTTGCCCCAAATACTGATCTCGACTTTGGTAAGGGTGGAGAGATGCTGGATGCCGAAATCAGAAGCACCATTCAGGTAACACATTCCATGTAAACGGAATTCAAGCTGGAGGTGCTCAGGCTTTGGCATTGAACCTGCTTCAAACTCCAGCATGGTCCCACATCGCTTGATTCATAACGAGTAATATGTCAGACTTCTAAATCCTTTGTTGCTACAGATGATGATCCTTCCATTGATGCCACACAGAGTTTTGATTTTGAGAAAACGCAAGCAGGGTATAGCTCCAAGGATCTCAACATCACTCGGTCCCATTTTATGGATCCAGAGTTGTAATTCAGTGAGGCTTCCAAGCGAGCTAATCCACTGTGGGACATTTCGATTGTAACAGCCTATGATATGAAGCTTTTGGATGATGCATGGAGTAGGAGGGTACCACTTATCCATGATCAGTGGGCCGCCGGTCAAATATAGATGATGGAGGTTGCTAGACAGTAAAGCTGACACATAATTTTGACATTCTTTGGCATCTGACCACCAAAAAAGATGAACTTTTAACGTCCTAAGCTTTGAAAGCTGACTGAATTCTTGCAGAAAATTGCCAAGTTCACAGGATACGGCAAATTCCTCTAGTTCTTCCAAGCTCTGCATCTTACCAACTAATCCACCAGGAAATCTAGTCCATCTTTCAACATACAGATGTGCCAGGCACTCAAGTTTTGCAATACTTAGCAGCAGTTCAGGAATTATGGTACCACGTATGTCCAGTGTGTCTAGATAGTTTAGTTGTCCAATTTCTCTTGGGAGCTTTGTTACTAATGTTGATCGTAGAGACAAATACTTGAGAATATGGAGCTTTTGAATATTTTCAAGATGACTGTCTTCTAACCCTGAATTTGATAGGTCCAAAACACGCAGAGTTGGGAAAGAAAACAAGAAAGTTCCATCGATATGCCCGAACATAATAAGTGTCCGGACATGAGTGAGATTAAGACATGTTGGTTTGTTAACCTTTTCATATTTGTGATTCTTCACACAGAGCCTACAAACTTTGTATTCGGAAATGTGCCCATGCTCCATAGCATCCATTGAGGTGACGAAATTTTCTTCAGCAGCCTTGCATGTGATGAAATCAAGAACGATATCATGAACACGGCATGCCTTCGCTTGGCCATAATTTACATCAATTGGTTGGATCAAACTTCTGTTGATGAGATCATTAAAATAGTTCTCGCCAACTTCATAGGTGGCCCATCCTTGTTCATCACGAACAAGTCCTTCAGCAATCCATCTATTTATCAGACATTGCTTGTCGATCTTGTAATCTTCTGGAAATACACTCAAGTATAAGAAACAAGTTCTTAGATGGCGGGGAAGATCGAAGTAACTGAGAGATAATATCTTTGTCATGTTCCCAGCATCAGGATTTTTAGCAAGTGCGCAACCAATAGCAGTTAACATCCTGTCCCATTCATCTTTTGCATGTTTGCCGGCTAACAAGCTTGATATAGTAATAATTGCCAATGGTAATCCACCACACTTCACCAATATCTCATCACAAACTTTTTCCAAATGGGGATAGTATAACTCTCTGGAACGAAATGCTCTTTCGCAAAATAATATTTTGGAGTCAGCAAAACTAAGGGGTTCCATTTGATAAACACAACCACCATCACTTGAGCAATGTGATGCAACTGCAGCATTACGTGTTGTCATGACAATTCTGCTAGCACATCTATTACTGAACAAGGCAAGGCTGACAGTTTTCCATGCTTCGACATCCCATACATCATCAATTACGATAAGGTATCTGTTTCATGATTTTAACAAGGTTATTGAATTATACATAATTCAGGTATGCTTATTACCCTACTGTAGTGCTAAGGCCCCCAATTTTATAAATTTCAAAACATATGTATGACTAAAAACAAATTTGCAGGTGAACATGTGACAAACTATCTTTAATGCATGAATTTTTTTGTGGATTTTCAGTTGTTTGGAACACAGAAATTTCACAGGTGGTTTTGTTCTGGTAGGAATTGGGAAAATCCCGCCTTTCCAAATGAGAGTTGAATTGAAGTTAATGTGTTGTCATTTTCCATCAAGCAATAAACATTTGCATTCTGAGAAAAGAAATCACATTTGTAAATTAGGACATGATTATAAAAAACAAGCACCAGAAATTTGCACGTATCTCCATTTGCGAGCAAGAAGTTAGATTTTCATGAATGCCAATACACTATTATCTAGAAATGGTTTAGAAAGTTTATGTAATTTACTCCTGAAAGTTATAGCAGTCAAAGCCTGGTTAACCTCTTGTTTTTAGCAGATGTGATGCACTTTATAAACGAAGAAAATACACATATTTGAGTCATTAATTTATTGTTCATTGTATGTTTGTCGATCTCTATGTATTAATATAGAGTTTTCAGCTTAATAATGTAGAAAAATTCAATAACTTTAACTGTGTATGAGTGGAATACTGGTTTTACCTTTTATCTTTGAGGTGGTTCCTTATTTTTTCTATGATTTGTCGCTCATCTTCAGATGTGTCATCAGTGATTCCTACTTCAGTACTCATTTGTCTTAAAATACTCCTTATGCTGGGACATCGTGATACAGATACAAAACCTGTGCATTCAAATTGGCATCTTAACTGACGGAAGACTTGGTTGGCAAGAGTAGTCTTACCCAAACCTCCAGAACCCACAATTGAGAACACCTTGACTTTTATATCTCCTTTCCCCTTGGCAAATCACTCCTTGATATGCTCCTTTGGTCCTTTGATTCCCACAAGCTCATCTACCTCAACATAGAGTGCCGGCAGCCTAGGGTCAATACCAGAAGTGCTATGGCTGAATACTAGATCAACAAAATTATATCTCTTGTACCTCTTGCTTGCCTCTATGACATGTGTCTTGAGTTCTTCGATCTCATTAGAGATCTCATGGTGAGTCTTCATCGTTTTCAGTTCGTAGGAGAACCTGTTAAAAAAGGTCGATTGTTCGTCTTGCTTGTGATTAACAAGAACCAAGAAGGAATCAATGCAATCCTCAATATCATAGGCCAGCTCACGCATAGTGTCCCTCCATTCCTTCTGCAGCGGATCGAGTTCCTCTAGAGAATCAAGCATCTCCAAGGCAGCCTTCATGCTGCTTAACTCATCTCTAAAGAAGGTGATTTGATGGCGTACTCCTTTGAGCTTCATGTATTTCTCCTCCAATACCTTGGAGAGCTTGGACAGGAGGATGCTCATCACTCCTGTGGAAACACCCACAAGCATTGCCGCCATTACTCTCTAGCTTATGTCTGAGGCTCTGAGCTCTCTACCAGATGATAAAATTGTAGGATTTGTGGCCTGGAGAAGTGTTCCTGAGGTATTTTGATGGTACTAGTTGTGTGAGTAGGAAGCAACTTGTAGTTGTTGAGGATTAAGAAATGTTCTCTTGTTCATATGCCTATATGCTTAGGCCTTTATTTGGAAGGAAGATGATGCTCTGAGCCCACCCAATCAAGTGTAGTGTTTTCCGGCCTCACAGTTGTTGTTACAATTATTATCAGCACAAAAATATCTATAGTAGCTTTCTATTGGGAACTTTCCTTCCTTTTCCTATCAAAAAAGTTATTCTTTTGGCATTTCTTTTCTCTGAATGTACAATACCTACCAGAAATAATTGCTAGTTGTCTACTATCACCATCTCAAAATATAGCAACCTTTTTAGTGCATGCAAAAATATTTTGAGACAGAGGGAGAAGTTATTTTCGGCCTTTGGCTCTAAAGTTGTTTTACACAATTTTGTAACGTGATAACAGTAAGCTATCGTGTGGATCCATCTCAAGATGCAATTTTCAGGTATTAGGGACCAACAGTAAGGCAGGTATAGTCATCTAGAATCTATTAACAAAAGATTTTGAGAATAACACAAGCAAAATGTAGGTACACTATGAGGTTTTTCTTTGTAGCACGGAAGAGCTTGAACAACAAAAAGCTTCCACTGGAATTGTGAAAATACATTGAACTAACCTTGAAATATACACAAAATGCCACCCCTTATATGAGTATATGACCTGAAGGTAATCAAATCTAGTGGTGAAAGGAAGTGTCAACAATAACCTTCACCAATCACCTGCAAATCAAAGAGAAGAATAAGCCACTGGTCACATTACTGCATAACAAAAAAAAAAACCTATAAAATGTAACCAGTGCATATCAGACAAGATCCATGGCGTACAAACAGAAGTCGTTTATACCTTCAGATAATTGCTTATCGGCATCAGAATCTGGCACTGAGGCGACGCAGATCACCCCGGCGCATCGGACGGAACCCAATCTGCGACGCCCTGTCACGGCCGGCATTGAAGTGGGGATGGATCGGGGGGATCAGAGGACGGAAAAACGAGGGACTTGCCGGTGGCGCCGGCGAGATGGGGCGACGAACTCGGCGAGTTCTCCGGCGACGCGGCGAGGAAGAAGGCCGCCCGCCTGGATCAGCGTCAGCGGCGGCGATGGCCATGGTCGGCATCGTCTCGTCTCTCGTGAGAACAAAAGCTTTTAGCAAACTGTACAAATATCGATCGACCTTGAGGCCTGAAATTCTACATTTAGGCCTTTTGATTTGAAGAACATAGTATGAATTTTGTAGGACCGTGCGTTGCAACGGGTCATGAAAAGTGATGTTATGATAGTGTTAGATGATGAACGGTAACGAAATTAATAACATCATAGGCATTGAAATTAACATAACATAACTTACACCATCGCCACAGAACACATGATATCGTTAAGTGCTCGGCTAAAACATTTCGATGCAATAACCCTGAAACGTAATCACCACTCTTGCAAGATCTGCTGGACTCGCGAAGGGGTATAGATACCCAAGAGTTAGGATCAAAGTCCACCTAGTGTTTTTGTTTTCGGTGGGCAAATATCAGCCATCATTGACTTTATATAATCATGGCATCGATGCTATTGACCATATATACTTCTTCCAACACGGTCAACTAAACAAACATACTCCTCTTTCCAGTTAAGCTATGCTCACTTCAAAAGAATTATAGAATGTTTGCTAGTGAATTTGACAGGAGTGGAGATGACAATACAAAAAAATAAAATCCAAAAATCAACCAGATTGTTGACAGAAGAAAATCTTGAAAAATTCATCCTACCTCCCAAGTCCCAATCCCAAGGCCTTTTCCAGGGACTTTTTGTTAGGTATATGCTGAGTTACAGAAGCACTAAGCGTAAAATTGACACCTGAATATGGTACACACATACTTAAGTACCATTTGTAGGCAAGCTATTCTTTTTCTTTTTCAACATGCTGTGTTATTTGTCATAAAAAAAGGCATGCCATGCTATTTATAGTCCACCTCATGGCTTGTAACAACTCTGGGTGAGTTGTTGCCAACGAATTCTTACTCGCGTTCCATTTAGTATGATTGTTATGTCAGCTCTTGCATGCATGATGTTTTTGATTGAGCTGCATGGTGTGTTCAGAGTGCATCTTCACCAGGAGATCGATTAACTGTTCTTCGACGTCATCCTCCTTGCTAGGCCTTCGCACAGTTGTCCTCCCATTGCTTGTGACCATCACAACTACATCTTTGTAGTTCGCTAGCTCGTTGGCAACTACGACATTCATACCATACTTTCTCAAAGCCGCCTCTGCCTTCTGCAGAAGGATTTCTGGGTCCGTCTCAAGCTGTAATTTGCAGGTATTAGGCTAACAGTAAGGCGGGTCTAGTCAACTAGACTCTAGACAGTAAAGAATTTTAAGAGTAACACCAGCAGAATGAAGATACAATACTACAATGTGAGGCCTTTCTTTATAGCAGAAAAGAGCTTGAGCAGCAATAGCTCTTGTGAAAATACATCGAACTAACCTTGAAGGATACACAAAATGCTGAAGGAGCCCATTGCTTTCTCAGGATGAAAAGCATCTTCGGAACTTGACTGAGTTGCATGTTCAATGGGCCACTTGCCGACTCGATTTTATGTTTAGCCTGCCAAAACATGTATAAGATATATAATGGCCCTGTTGCCTAAAATTATTAGTGCACGGGGTGTAGTACACACGAAACATCGGACAGCTTAGGAGTCCATTCCTATGCTATGTAACTACCATTTGGAATTTTTGATACAAGAAAAAACCATATATCAATACATGGTTTGTCAGACTGAGTTACATGATTTTGCAATGGTATGGCTCTAACATGATGCAAGTATGAGGGGCTGTGATATCTTGAATAAGGATCATCAGCTTAGGGGAAAACCAGGTACCTACAATGTGCAATGACAAAGGCCATCTAGAAGCCTAAGAGCATGATTAACTGATATACACCAATTGCAATGAGTACTACAGGTTGTTAGTTTGTTTTACTATGGGTCTCACACAATGCCATGATCAGATGAGTATAGCTTACCATGCTTTCCCATGGAACATAAAAGTCAGAAACTGCTGCAGCAAGGTAAAACATTCCTTGATGTCCCAAGCAATTCATCGATGTAGCTACCATTTGCAGTAACTATTAAAAAATAAGCAGAACAGATATATCAGATTCCTCATTGTATAACAGTATGCACAAGATAAATCTTTTTTGGAATAAGTCTACATAACCCCTGAACTATCCCAGGTTGACTACTTGTAGACTTTTTTGGGGGGTTAAGTAGTCAACCTGTGTAGACTTATTCCATCTATTTCTGTAGAAAATAACATAAAATTGGCAAGTTCCTAAAATACATGATATCTAAGACAGCCTTGATTCTAATTAATTTTCAAATTTCAAAATCTTAGCCTTCACCTCACCTCCCTAATACAGAAACACAATGTACTAAAGACAAACCACGATTGAATTCTTTTGCAATGCCAAGTCATATAATAGTGTTATGTTCTGAAACAATGAACAAAATGTTTATAGTACCAGAAATAGTTAATTATTCACTTTCCAGTTAATTGCTGGTCAAATATGTGCATCTATGCATTTCAAATATAATTCAAGCAAATGAATTAGCATGGGCACTTGGCCAGCTCATACAGATCCATTTGCATTGCTATGTGTGAGATGGATTGAGGCCTGTCTTTTAAGATAGAGTGTAGATGATACTCTGTAACATGTTACTATACGAGTGAATAGTGATGCGCAAAACCTGAAGGTACTCAAAGATAGTGGTGAAAGGAAGTTTTAATAGTAGGCCTTCATCAATTGCCTGCAATCAAGGAAAACAAGCCACTGGTCACACACTAAGGTATCAGTCTGACCTATAAGTTGTAACTAGTACATGAGAAAAGACATGATTCATAGCATATAAACAGAACTGGTTATACCTTCCGATAATTGCTTATCGCTCTCTTGACAATGGCGGCTTGGGAATCTGGGACTGAGGTAAGTAACTTGTATGAGAGTTTAGTCTTTTCATTTCACGTATCAACTAAAGGTTTCAAGTAAGAAGGTCAAACATTAAAAAAAATGGAAAGAAAAACAACAGCTAAGCTCAAAACTGGAATTGGCTCAGGTGGTATGACATAGATAATTCAGGATCAATCCCCAAACCTTGGATATCTGATTCTTCACCAAGCTCGAATAAATCAAGAAAGGAATCCTCTGGAAGAAATCTACAATAAGGTTGCTTGCTCCCACTGCAAAGAGACGCTGATGTCACTCACAACTCTTCCCTGAAATGGGATTTTGACAACTAAAATAAAAAAGGGGAAAAGATAGCTTACACCAAACTATGAGTACAATGCATTTTTCCCCAGAAAACATCACAAAGCATTGACTACGACCTATCAACACAATGATCGTGAACTAGCATGTAATAGTAGTACTACTAACTATCAAACCATCTCTTAACTTACCGGCGGTAGATGAAGATGACGGCGTATCCAGCTTTAAGAAAGTACCTGCATTTTCATCAAACAAGCTCAAAATTGGCACGAAACACTTGCACAAAAAAAGCGAGAAGAACATCAAGGGAGGGAGAGACAGAGGAAATTATGATGCAAGCATACTCGGTGGACGCTGCCCCTCGCTGACCGGAGCTGAAATTGTCGATGTACCTCACGCACCGCTGCTCGAGCGGCACTGTCGTCCCGCCGGAGGTGACGCAGACCACCCCGGCGAGCCCTCCCCCTCCCCTCCCTACAAGCGCGCGCACACACACATACCATCGAGGTTAGCAACGGAGTTAGTACCAAAAATCCGATCTCTCTCAGCCGAGAGGGAGTCGGAAAGGAGGAAGAAGGGAGGGGACTTGCCGGAGTGACGGGCGACGAAGCCGGCGAGGTCAGCCGCGACGCGGTCCCGGTCGCGGAGAGGAGGAGCCGCGCGGAAGAAGGCCGCCGCCTCGTCGTCGGAGGTCGGATCCCCGGCCATGGCGGCTGGTTTTCGCTGAATTCTGAGCTGGGGAAAGTTTGGGACGAGGAATTGAGAGAGCGACAGGACTGACTTTAGTGACTCAATGTGTGGAAGAATGCGATGCGATCGCGAGATTTTGTGGAGGAAAAAAAAATCAGAAAATAAAAAAACGTGAACAATTTTGATAGAAAACGTGACAACAATAAGAACAGAGAACGTGAAAAAAAAAAGGAATCCGGATTTGGATCGGGGGATTTGAACCCGACGTGAATCGAACACGCAACCTTCTGATCTGGAGTCAGACGCGCTACCATTGCGCCACGGATCCGGCCTTGTTAGCATCGCGAATTAATAACATTAAATAAGCTCTTTCACTAAAATACGCTTTGTCTCAGCGAAACCCAACATACCGATTACGCCTTCATTGGCGAGACACGCTCTACTGATTTCCAAATTTACGCTTTCAACCATCCGTAGCGTAATCCCCTGAAGCCACCAGCAAGTTGAGGAATGAGGAGTCGAGCAGCCGCCGCTTAAACCCTCGTTTTCCCCTCCCCCAAACCCTCTCTCTCCCTCGCTTCCGCCGCCCCACGCCGCGAGCCCTTCCTCGTCGATCGTGCAAGACGGCGCCGTGCGGCTTCGGTTGCGGGGTTGGCGGCGGCGGCGGCGTAGCAGCAGGAGGAGGGAGGCGGGGCGGGTCCAAGCTGAGGCGGCTCGTGAAATCCATGGCGGTGGCGCCGCCGCTGCCGCCACCGGCGCGGCAGCTCCGGCGGTGGCCGGGGTCGTCGTCGCCGCCGCCGCCGCCGTGGATGGCCTCTCCGTTCCGCCGTACACGCTACTTGTCGCGCCCCGCCTTCGCCGGCGCAGGAAGGTAGTTGATTTTTTTTTTTTTGTTAAAATGTTGCTTTCATGGAGGTGGGAGGAACCGGATGGGAAAGCTGTTGCGTAGCACCTAATTCGTGATGAGAAAATAATTAATGCTTGCTGTTGATGCAGATGTTGATGGCTTTAGTTTTCGTTTGTCGATAGGCGGGTTTATGTTTTGCGTGTTTTCTAGCATATGGTGATTTAGACTGTGTAGGACTTTAGATATTTATTTTGGGGAGATTTGTGCAGGCAGTATTTGTTAGTTTATTCAAGGTAGTGTCGATTAACATTATCACGCTCTACTTCTATAGCCGAACGATTATTCCTACAAAACTTTATACAGTCTAGTAATAGTAAACTGCCAAAAGAGTACATAGGTTCTACTGTCACTGTACTAAATGTTGCGCTTTTTTGCTTAGTACTTGTTGACTTCACATTGCTGGGGTTCTCCTTAACTTTGCAAATGGTTCTCACTGGCAGGCAAGACTACTGTCCTAGTTCAGGCATGGTTGTTAGCAGAAACAGTGCTTTCAAGCTGGGATTGTATGGCAACTTAAATGTACAAAGTGGCTTACAAGAATGGGTGAATGAAACCAAGAGGATATTTTTCCTCAGAACTGCCAACAATGTTAGAAACAATCTCTCTAATGGCAATACTCCTCTGCGGGCTGGAAATCTGTGCCATGATCCCTCAGAAAATCTCAGCAGTTCAAACTATCCTTCCTTGTACAATCTAAGAGAAAGAGGACCATCTAATTCAATTGTAAATAGACATGTTGATACAGATTTGGCTAAGCATCGTGTGGTATATCAGTCAGCCCATGCTGTGCCTGCTCCATTTAGTGTTGTTAATAATGATACCAAACAACTGAACATGCCTATTGGCTCTAAGGCGAAAATTCCTTGGCAATATTCTTTTCCAGTGGAGTCTTCTATGCCTAAAATTTCTAAGTCGGAGACAACTTCAGTGGTTGAGAAAGCTAATGCTATCCCTGATAAAAAGGAAAACAAACGTGTTACAAGGAAGGTGACACCAAATATCCTGGAGAAAACTTCCTTGTCCAGTGAGTCGAAAGATGCACGGAAGGTGCTTGCTACCATCTATGACAAAGTTTTGGTTGTCAACAATGTTGAGTCAGCTAGGAGTGTTGTTAAACTGCTTACTACAAAGTACAAAGGCTTTATTCATGCATGTGACACGGAGGTATTTCACCAAATCCCTGCTTGAGTTCTATCATTACTATATCAGTTTTGCTATGTTATTTAGGTTTTGCCGAATAATGCCTCAGAAGTATGAGTTTGTCAAAAGAAGTATATTTCTGATAGGTGGTACTATGGTATCTTGTTTGGTCCTCAGTTATTTGATGAACTCAAGAGTTTGTTGTTAGATTGTGTTTTATGTTGCAGAATTTACTGAAGATGGCACGAATAATGTAAAATATTGAATGCTGAAGGATTATTTGTTTCTTTTCACATGATTGAACATCTCATATTCTACTTTTGGGCAAGCAAGCTTTGCTCGGAATTACTTGCAATTTTATTATACCAAGTTTCGAACGTACATTCTAATTTAGGATAATATGATATTATGCAGGTGGCAAATATTGATGTCAAAGAAGAGACACCAGTTGGTCATGGAGAAGTAATATGCTTTAGCATCTATTCAGGGAATTCCGAGGGTCAAGCTGATTTTGGAAATGGCAAAACATGCTTATGGGTGGATGTGCTAGATGGTGGAAGCGATGTTCTAATGGAGTTTGCTCCTTTCTTTGAAGACCCATCTATCAAAAAGGTCCACGTCGATTCCTCTTTTATCATGGAGTAAACTCACTGTCATCATTTTTTTTTGAAGAAGTCTAAAGTTCCTTTTGCCGCCGCTTCAATTACTACTGTGGTTCTGTTACTTCTTTTAAACACAGGTCGCTATTTTATAATTATGATTTATGCATGTCAAATGATCGTCAGCACCATAAAGCTGTAAATTTATAACAAGAAAAATAATACCTACCCCAAGATTGATAACGTAAACAGAGGGAGTGTGAATTAAGTTGCTAATTAGTTGTTTCAGCCCTATTGCCTGTTATGTTTGAACTGTTGTGCTGTTCAGTTCGGAATAAAAACTACAGATTGATTGTGACCCATTAACTATTATTATGTCTTTCTTCTTGGCTTGTCTGAAGTGATCTCTTTTTTCTCCTCATCATGTAGGTTTGGCATAACTATAGTTTTGATAGCCATATCATTGAGAACTGTGGAATCAAGGTTGCTGGATTTCATGCTGATACGATGCATCTTGCACGCCTATGGGATTCTTCCAGGAGAACTGATGGTGGATATTCACTTGAAGGACTAACAAATGATCCCAGAGTCATGAATGCTGTTCTAAATGATTTACCTAAAACTGGGAAGATGTCAATGAAAACCATTTTTGGACGGAAGAAGGCTAGGAAAGATGGATCTGAAGGGAAAATCATAACTATTGAGCCAGTGGAAAAGTTACAAAGGGAGGATAGAGAGTTGTGGATTTGCTATTCTTCACTAGATTCAATGAGTACATTAAAGCTTTATGAAAGCTTGAAAAACAAGCTTGAAGCAGTGGAATGGATTTTTGATGGTTGTCCTAGAGGAACAATGTATGATTTCTACGAAGAGTATTGGCGTCCTTTTGGTGCCCTTCTTGTAAAGATGGAAACAGAGGGAATGCTTGTCGACCGTGCTTACCTTTCGGAGATTGAGAAAGCTGCCATTGCTGAACGAGAATTAGCTACGGATAAGTTTCGGAAATGGGCATCTAAATACTGTCCTGATGCCAAATACATGAATGTGAATAGTGATGATCAAATTCGCCAACTTTTCTTTGGTGGCATCGAAAATAGGTATTTCCACCACCTTCTGTGATATCTTTGTATGTACATCATGCGAGAGCTTCTTTTTTTTTTATTTTGGGAACCGCTAGAATATCATTGTTTTTGCAAGTTTGTGTTAAAGCCATTAATTGCTTGCTTTTCATACATGCATTGGATAGCAACCGTCCTTTTGCATCCAGTGGGAAAATGAGAGAATCTTTCCTGCCTTCCATGTGTTCTATCTAGGCTACGCTTTGTGTAATTTCTAAGAAAAAGTAATAACTGTGAGTAGCTTGTGCGTAATTCCTGTAAAAAATGATTGTTTTGTTTACATTTGTACCTGCTTATCATTGCGTATGTATAATATTAAGAGTTGTTAACTTCACAATATTTGACGCAGAAGTAAACC
Organism: Leersia perrieri; assembly: GCA_000325765.3. Taxonomy (NCBI): domain Eukaryota; kingdom Viridiplantae; phylum Streptophyta; class Magnoliopsida; order Poales; family Poaceae; genus Leersia; species Leersia perrieri. Next base: position 3,528,909 of record CM002486.1, on the reverse strand, counting down.
TGGTGAAACTTGTCCACAAAGTAAAACTTTTAAAGTGCCAAACACTGAAATGATAGCTACAGAGGGCAAGAAGACTCTGAAGTCGCGCACAATCAAACTTTTCAGTATTGTAGAAGATCTTAAAATTGATAAGTTGACCAACAGTGGCTGGCCTTCAATCAGCATAGACACATTGAGGATTTTGGCTGGTAAAATACCCACAGAGGATATATATAAAACTGATGATGACTCCAAAGAGTTTGATGAAGATGGGAGCAGTTTGGAACTTCCGGAGCAGGATGCAGAAGACATTTCCTCATATGGAACTGCATATGAAGCGTTTGGTGGAGGGAAGAAGGGAAGGGAAGCATGTCATGCCATTGCTGCTCTATGTGAAGTCTTCTCTATTGACAAGTTGATATCCTCCTTCATTATTCCGTTGCAGGTGAGCCAGGATCTTACTCATGCCAATTGAAATTGTAAGTTTTAAGACAACACGCGTTGCATGTAGTGATAAATGATAACGCAAATCAAGTTGTGCTGGTTTCTGTGCCCTGAGTCCTAACACCTCCAATGTTCTTTCACTTCCTGTGCTTAAAACTCTTTGGCTGCAGCATGCAGTATAAAATTCAGTGTCAGTTCATCATCAAGTTTGCATTTTTGTTTTTTGGATTACTGCTGTTTGATATGTTTATATGGTTATTTCATTATACCATGATCGCCTGTCCATTTTTAGATGTATTTTGAGGCTTAAGGGTGCTACTGCTGTAGAGACATGCCTGTCCAACCTGTGTAATTTGTAAGAGGGAAAACTATTATACTGCAGGAAAAGGGTCAAGGCTTTCTATTAGCCTTGAGCAGTGTGCACTTTGCATGATACCGATACTGAGCTAACTCCATTTAACTTCTAAGTTGCACCTACTGTTTGACTCGTGACTCCTCTTATCCATGATAGGGAGATCGTATATCATGTAAGGAAGGGCGCATTCACTGTTCATTAAATATCAATACTGAAACAGGACGCCTGTCAGCACGAACACCAAACTTGCAGGTATGCCTCTTCTTTTTTATTCATGTTGGAATCTTGCATTTTGCATCAGTATCTTACAGTTCACATTTGGTCATCAATTAGCACATGGTACACCGTGCATAGTCAAGGAAAGGATGAAAAATGTACAAATGGTTTGTAAGTTCTTTTAAGATGAAAAAACTATTGCAGATTGGCACCAGCAATTTCTGCTTAATGATTTGGACCTGGTTTGAGCGTGTACTGTGTATATATAAACAGTAAGTCTGATGTTCCACATAGTCACTGTATGAGTGTTTTCCAGAGCATATGCATGCATTTGTGTGCATAAACTTGCCACCATGGTTGCTACAGAAAGGAGACTTCATGCACTACTACTAGTAGTAAATACTACCTCCATCCCAATTCCCAAAATGTAGTTAGAAAAAGTGTATTCTAGCTACATTGTGGGAGGTATATAGTAAGTTGCATTTGCTATAGTAGTAAAGTTTCGATTTTTCACAAAAAACATGAACTAAAGATAGCTTCAAACTTCAGCATTCACCAGTGGCATTTTAAGGGCCTGTTGGGATAGCTCCTACTCCAAGGAGCGGAAGCCGGCAGGAATGCCGCTCCACACTTGTAGTGTAATTTTTAGGAGCAGAGTTGCAGCTCTACTCTATATTTTTCAGGATCTCCAAAGCGTTTCGTAGTTGGTACAGCTACAACTCCACGGGATAAGAATCTTGGAGTTGGAGCTGTACCAAAAGTGCCCTAAATAGATGCTATGTAGAAGTATGAGGAATGATGTAATGGACCTGGCTCACCATCTGGCAAACTTATATTGTGTATCCAACATCAGGCTTCAGGACATGCATTTTAGTTCTTCATTTAGTCGATATAAGCTGTCTGCTATTCCACAATATTTGATGATTTACATGCCTCATCATCAAGGGTATTTGGACCCTTGCTAAATTTATTACTACTTCTGACAAATGATTCAGTTTTCATAGTAAAAGCAGTGCCATATCATTTATCCAGCTATTGACTTGTGCAGTTAATGGTGCTAGTTTATTTGTAAACACTATCATTTGTTCTTCAATATTATTTTTTCGAACTAAGCATATATTTTTGCAGAATCAACCTGCTCTTGAAAAGGATAGGTATAAGATTCGCCAAGCTTTTGTGGCAGCTCCAGGGAACACTCTTATTGTTGCTGATTATGGCCAAGTATGCTTAGTGGCTCTTAATAGTATGTTTTTGTGACTTCACCTTAGGATTCCACCTGATGAAAGGTATTTTTTTTTCATGTAGCTGGAACTGAGGATCTTAGCACACCTTACTAATTGCAAAAGCATGCTGGAAGCTTTCAAGGCTGGCGGTGACTTTCATTCTAGGACAGCCATGAATATGTACCAGCATGTTCGTGATGCTGTTGAAGAAAAGAAAGTTCTGCTTGAATGGCATCCTCAACCAGGTCAAGAGAAACCCCCAGTGCCATTATTGAAGGTACTTGAGTGCCAGTAACCTTTTCTGACAGCAGCTTATCTCCTGAAATTATACTTTGATTTCATTTGAATTACATAAGGTTATATTAGGTCATATTTGCTTATTTTGATAAAATGCAATATGATTACCTTCACTTGTAATTTTTGTTGCATTTTATCTTATTTTTGAACAAGCGAATTCTGTGATAGTTGTGCCTAGTAGAAACCTCCGCATAAATTTTTGGATAACATGACTTCACTACACAAAAGAAATTGTCAAATTTAATTGTTTCATCCAAAGATAACATGTTATATGGCAACCTCACTTGTCATACATTTCATACCTTACAAGTTGCATAGAGTATTAAAGGTTTTTATCAATTCTTACTGTGCATATATCTTCTATATGTACCCTTTTTTATATCTAGAGTCCTAGATCTACCATGGAGTTAAACCAAACTTGATGTCTCCTTTTTTACTTTAGGATGCTTTTGGTGCTGAGAGGAGGAAGGCTAAAATGCTAAATTTCTCCATCGCATATGGAAAGACTGCTGTTGGGCTATCTCAGGATTGGAAGGTATGACCATCTATATGCCTACAGGCTGATGCATGCGTTTGTCATTTCCCTTGTTGTGCAGTTTTTCTTGTTGGGCTTCATATTGTTTTTGTGTTCAATATGATGTCATATATTGTTCGATAAAACTTTTGGTACAATCAATTCCAGAGTTATAGCTTATTGTCTTAGCAGGTTTCTGTTAAGGAAGCAAGGGATACAGTCAACCTTTGGTACAAAGAGAGAAAGGAAGTCTCAGCTTGGCAAAAGAAGCAGAAAGCGCTTGCACTTGAAAAGTGTGAAGTTTACACTTTGCTCGGCCGATCACGCCGTTTTCCTGACATGACTCATGCGGGTCCTGGTCAAAAAGGTCACGTTGAGCGTGCTGCCATAAATGCACCAGTGCAGGTAATTTCTCGACTAGTAAGGGCACAGTGAATTTTCCTTATGATTCATGTTCAGTTTAGGAATGTCTGAAATCTTTGTGATACACAGGGCAGTGCAGCAGATGTTGCTATGTGTGCAATGCTTGAGATAGAAAGAAATGCCCACCTTAAGGAGCTTGGTTGGAAACTCCTATTGCAGGTTTATGACAATAACACACTTATGTTTACAAAGAAAGTGCTTAGGCTGGTATTTGAAGGCACAGAGGCATGGGGGCACCATGATTTCTTTTTTTCAATGAATTGGCCAAAGCAAAGATTTGCACCATATTTGATTACTACTTTTTTTTTCTTTCAGAGTATTTTATTTTGATCCCCCAGAATGAATTTGCACATTGCCCTCAAGTATTATGTCTGCATTTGTCAGGTGCATGATGAAGTGATATTGGAAGGGCCTACGGAATCTGCCGAAGTGGCCAAGGCCATTGTTGTGGAGTGCATGTCCAAGCCTTTCTATGGAACCAACATCCTGAAGGTCGACCTATCTGTTGATGCCAAATATGCGAAGAGTTGGTATGCTGCCAAATAGAATCCACAATCTGTTCTTCTGCCCTATACATGGCCAGATGCACATATTCTTCTGACCCAATGTCAATGCGTTGCCGATGCGATGAACACTCTGCCATCCTGATGAAACGGAAATCGGTGGATTCAAGCCGGCATTAGTGAAGCAATCAGCTCCAGGACTTGAAGGGACACACCGGCGGCACCCACAAAGTTCACACGTCCATTTTCAGTGGCAGAGGCAGAGCATCCAAGAGCTGAAGGCTCGTTGGCGCTGGCACTCTCTGAATATACACTAGTAGCCTGTTTGATTGATAGTTAGATTGAATTTTTTTTGTTACTGTAGAGCCGCAGTAGATACTGACATGTATGAAACTTTCAGATACTTGATCTTGAAGGAAAAGTGCAGAAGCATGCCGTTTTTTGTTCGTATGATTTGTTCAGTGATGCTGACATCAGTGATGCTGTCACTGGCATTTCTCCTGTTCATGTGAGGCCTAACATTGCAGTTGGTACACTCGGTAGTGTCCGATGTATTAATGTGTCACGTAATTTTTTTTTTTTGTAATTTGGTATTTTTATCCATATTGTCCTTTTGCCACCATGGACAGGCCCAAAGCAGAGCAGATTTATGTGAAAAATTCAAGGTTTTCGGGTGAAATTCTTGTCTTGACCACGATTTGGGAATCAAAGGAATCAAATACGTACTAGAGATTTGTCGGCCGCAAATTTCTTCTTTATAAAATGCAACCGAGCTTAATTAATTAATTTTCTCAACTAATCCTGACCGTCCGATCCAAAAACCAAACTCACTAGAATCCCCGACTTCCTTCCCAACGAAGCAAAGCAGCTACTACGACTTCTTCGCCTTCACCGGACAGAAACACAACTCCAACGCACAAACCAACACGGAGCACCCCATCAACCGTACACGTGTCCGATCCGACTGCCCAGATCCCTCCCCAGGTGGAGCAGGCGCGGCTTCTTGGCTACGCGTACACCGGCCGACGTCGCCGCGGTGGAACCACCTCATCATCTTCTTCTTCCTCTCGCCGTCGCCGATTTCTCCTATTTAGATCGAATTGAATGGTGACTTCATGTATGTTGTAAAATTGTTAACTTTTTTACATAGTCCAGCTTTGATGTACTGGAAGATTTTGGGAATATGCATCTAGTTATATGTGTATTACCAGAAAGTACTGCTATACCTACGTGTTCATGCAGAGCTGATACTCTGTTGCTAGCGTAGATGCAGAATCAATGGAATTGCTGCTATGTTGCTTTATGCGCGTGTTAGCTTGTGCTTTCGAAGCATTCATTACCAGACCCGTATCCAAACAACGTAATGCAAGCAGGAGGTGCTACAGTGGCCAACCAAACTAATCCAGTAAGAGTAAGTTTTATAGTTGGCTGCAAGCTGGCTAAATGCTTAGGTGAAGGAGGAAGGAGAGGAGAGAGAGGAGAAGCAAGCTGTAAGTTTACAGTCCGCTTGGACACAAGGACCAATAAACATTGTGAGAGAGATACGTGGGCTAAGAAAAGGCTAACTATTGTATGGGTGGGCCAAGAGAAGACTGTAAAAAATCTTATAACTAACGAGCTGGCTAAGTTATTAGCCTTGCTCTAAACCGAAACATTGTTATCGATTAGCCTCGGGACTGATCCTATTGACGTTTGCGATACCTCAACCCAACCGAACACCACCTTATCGATTAGTACAATGCCTTTTTCCCAGAAAACATCACAAAGCACTGACTACTACCTACTGACACAATGACCGTGAACTAGCATGCATATATAGTAGTACTACTAACTATTAAATCTTCACTTAACTTACCGGCGGTAGATGAAGATGACGGCGTATCCAGATTTAAGAAAGTACCTGCATTTTCATCAAACAAGCTCAAAATTGGCACGAAACACATGTGCACAACAGTTAGAAGAACATCAACGAACCCTCAAAAAAAAAAAGAACATCAAGGGGGAGAGAGAGAGTTATGATGCAACCATACTCGGTGGACGCAGCCCTTCTCTGACCGGAGCTGAAATTGTCGATGTACCTCACGCACCGCTGCTCGAGCGGCACCGTCGTGCCGCCAAAGGTGACACAGACCACCCCGGTGAGCCCTCTCCCTCCCCCTCCCCTTCCCCTCCCCTCCCTACCACCACCACACACACACGCACCCTTCATTGGGGTCAGCAACGGAGCTAGTACCAAAAATCCGATCTCTCTAAGCCGAGAGGGGATCGGAAGGGGAGAAGATGAGGGGACATGCCAGAGTGACGGGCGACGAAGCCGGCAATGCGGTCCCGGTCCGACGACGAGAACCTTTTCCTGTGTATGAATCTATATTATTCCATTCCAATTTCTTCCCGAAACTTCCCAAGAAAAATCCCGAATTGGATCCAAAATTGACGGGTTAATGTGAGCTTATCCATNCGCGGTAGCAATAGAACGGGGAAAGTATACAGAAAAGACAGTTCTTTTCAATTTCGATTATCTATATATTAGTTCGTTTCTATTTCTAGATATCTATTTCTATATATTTGTATTAGTTAGTAGTACTATTCTATTAGTTAGCCATCTTGGCTCTGTGAGTTCTTTCTTCCGTGATGAACTGTCGGCACCAATCCTACATTTTTTCTCTAGTGGACCGAGGAGAAAGGGGGCTCAGCAGGAAGAGGATTGTACCATGAGAGAAGTACAAAGGTCAACCCTCTTCAAATATGGAACATGGATTTTGGCAATGCAACGTAGTTGGGTCCTCATATCGATCCGAATGAATCAGTCTTTCTACAGAGGTCAATCTTTGCCTATTAGGCAAGAGGATAGCAAGTTCGAAATTCTGTCTCGGTAGGACATGGATTTCTATTACTATGAAATTCATAAATGAAAATGAAGTAGTTAATGGGAGGGCTCCCATTATCCTTTTTCTTGTATGTGTTCCTAAGAGAAGGAATTTGTCCATTTCATGTTTCGAGGTCTTAAAAAAAGGGCGTGAAAACAGATAGAAACTCTTGAATGGAAATTGAAAAGAAATGTAGCCTCAGTTCCTTCGGAAATGGTAAGATCTTTTGCGCAAGAAGAAGGGGCGACCCATATCATCTTGACTTGGTTCTGCTTCCCCTCTTTTTTTAAGAATACCGAGTCAGGTTCTTCTCCTACCAGTATCGAATAGAACATGCTGAACAAGATCTTCTTCAACCACCCCGGCGAGCCCTCTCCCACCACACACACGCACCCTTCATTGAGGTCAGCAACGGAGCTAGTACCAAAAATCCGATCTCTCTAAGCCGAGAGGGGATCAGAAGGGGAGAAGATGAGGGGACATGCCAGAGTGACGGGTGACGAAGCCGGCGATGCGGTCCCGGTCCGCCGCCTCGTTGTCGGAGGTCGGATCCCCGGCCATGGCGGCTGGTTTGGTAGAAAACGTGAACAATTAAGGCCTCGTTCGGTAAGGCCTGGAACGACCTTTGTTCCGACTGGAACGAAGTGGCCCATTTTTAAATCTGGCCTGGCCCGGAAGCATCGTTCGTTTTGGCCTGTCCGGATTGGAAACGGGCCCGTTTTGGCCTCATTCCCCCTGTTCCAGCCCGGATCAAATCCCCACCTATGACCTTCTGGCTTCAATCCACACGAGGCAGTGGCGCGGCCAGCGACGCGAGGAGACGGCGCAGAGGTTCACCGACATCAACGGCGACGGTGACCTTCGCTGCCTTCTCGTCGGTAATCGTCTTTTTCCTTTCTCTCCCCGGCGTTAGGGTTTGCGTCGCCGCTAGGGTTCTTCGTGGAGGAGCTCCGGAAGCGGAGGGGGGAGGAGGAGGAGCGGGCGTTGGCATTCCCAAATTTCACCTTTGGTCCTAGCTACACACTAGCAGTGGGAGTTAGTGTACTACTGTTTGGTGTTTGCTTCACGGTACAACTCGTGATGAGGGCTTTTGCTTTTCTGCCGCTTCTCCTCACGAGTGAATGCGTTGGCCTAGATACTTGTTTACCTGGCTGTTCTGTTTTTTCCCGGGATTTTTTTTGATCTATTATTCCATTTGATGCCAAATTGCCAATAGAATTTTTGGGAGAGGAGAGGGTTGATGGTGATATAACCCCATATTTGATGGCTTCATTCCAGCTCAAACCAAATGCATTTTTTTGAAGAGGTGGATTAAGAAAACGAGTGGATTCAATCCACAGGTGGTTTCAAAATTATAGTGAACTCTGGATCCATTCAAAGCAGGCTTTTTTTTAAGAGGTGGATTAAGAAAAGAAGTGGATTCAATCCACATGTGGTTTCAAAATTATAGTGATCTCTGGATCCATTCAAAGCAGGCCAAGAACAGTTCCTAGCCTGGTTTGGAATTGTGCCTACCGAAGGCCTAAAAAAAAGTGAGACACGAAACCATTGCGCCACGGATTCGACCATCAAAGAACTACATTTTGTTCTCCCTTTTTTACTGTTTGGACCCTTTAGAAAACTTATTTTATAAATAGACCCCTAGAAAAACTATAGCTAAAAATGGACCCTTAGGTCAGCGCCATAGGGTATGGCGTTGAGGGTTAACATCTCAACGCCAGAAAACGTGGCGCTGAGAGTCGAAGAGGGCATTTGTGGACGGAGACAGTGTTGAGGGGTCAGCGCCAGAGACCCTGGCGCTGAGATACCCAACCTCAGCGCCATAGTAAACTGACGCTTCTCCGATGATTTGGTGCTTGATGCAGAACGTGTATTGGCTAAGCGGACTCAGTTCAGCACCGGATACTTTGGCGCTGAGCTCCCCATGTTCAGCGACAATTAGTATGGCACTGACCTTTTGACCTTTTAACGTAGTCATAGCAAATTTAACTTAGTCATACAAAATTTAAATTAGACATAGTAAATTTGGAGAGTATAAATTTAGAAAGTTAGTAGTATAAATTTAGAAAGGTTAGAACTAATTGTCCGTTTATCTTAAGTCCTCAGCGCTTAGCGCCAAAGTCTCTGGCGCTGAGGTTAGGGGTTCAGCGCCAGCGTCTCTGACGCGGACCCCTCAACACCGTCTCCGTCCACAGACGCTCTCCTCGACTCTCAGTGTCACGTTTTCTGGCGCTGAGATGTTAACCCTCAGCGCCATATCCTATGGCACTGACCTAAGGGTCCATTTTTGGCTATAATTTTTCTAGGGGTCTATTTATAAAATAAGTTTTCTAAAGGGTCTGAACAGTAAAAAAACAGACATTTTGTTTCATTATAAACACGCTTTGTGTCAGGGAAAGCTACCAGTAAAAATACGCCTTCATTAGCGAGACATGCAAAAACTCATGCGTTAGAATTTACGTTTCCGACTAATAGTGGCGTAATATCACGAAGCCAGCAGCAAGTCGAGGGGTGGAGCAGCCGCCGCTTAAACCCTCGTTCTCTGTTTTCGATCCCCTACCTCCCCCAAACCCTCTCCCTCCCTCTCCTTGTCAGCAAAACACTCCTCTCACGTGTATCTTTCTCACTCTCTGTCTCTCTGAATCTTTTGTGTGCGCTACTGAAGAACTGTGATGAGTTTCAGACTATGAGCAGTAACTGAACTTCTTCAGTTAAGAACAGAGAAGAACGAAAAAACAGAGTAAAACACACAGAGTTGTGCTGCCCAATCTC